>JARQTG010000241.1:0-586273 GCA_030142615.1 Syrista parreyssii
ACACACACACACACACACACACACACACACACACACACACACACACACACACACACACACACACACACACACACATACAGTTTCTGGATCAAGAGGGATTTCGAAAGTTTTCAAAGCGCTGATATCGTAAAGGAGGGAAAATCTCAACTAGGATTCAAGCAGCTGATACGCTTTCAAAGAAAAAAAAAGATAAAGAGAAGATCCTGCTCTTTCAAAGCTATTAAGCTTGCGAATAGAAAAGTGCCGCTTTCACGTGGCACAATAGGTAAATCCATTGCAGTTACCTTCGGTTTCCACTAGAGCTACTCTGACAACCTTTCCCATTTGCAAAATGGCGGTGTATAAGAATTTTCTAGGAGAAGGGTTGTCCTTAAAAATTTTAAGACGTCACGGCAACGCAGAAGTAAGCTGAAATTTAAAATAGCAACGAGGTAACAGGCTAACACGAAGCCAGCAATCGTGCTTGGATGAACTTTAAGGTTATATTATGATAGAACTAGTTCTTGAGTCAGCAAATGGCCTAGTTGGGGAGACAAGAATATTACTGAGATTTCGACGATGGTAGTTTCTTACGTAATTCTCAAACTTTCCAGAATCCAAAATCCTTTTCGAGTTGAAGGCCGATCGTGAAGCCATGGCTTTCTCACGTACCTACCAGTGGCCCACAATAAGTAATGCGAGCATCATCTACGTGGTAAGCAGTGATCATAAAATTATACAAGGATCTGAAATGACTAGCATGAAATTACATTGTGTAAGTATTCGTGTGCTATTGCTTTTCCGTCATTTTGCATTGGACGTTACTTTGCCAATTATAAATGAATTATCTTTATTTTTAAGTATCATTACTCACGCCGAGTGATTGATCTATATATGAATTAGCATTGTATTTATTTGGACGTAAATATATCATATCTACTGATAGGAGTTATATCACTTCACAATGTAAGAAAAGATAATCACATATTTCCTATGATTGTTTAAACCGTAATTTTCCATCAGAGTGATTTCAAATTTTGATACTATGACATGCGTCAAGTATTATTCGACGACTGATAACGACTGATAAAAATGAACGTGTACGTATATAACATTATATAAATAGTAACCTTAATATTAATTTGAATTCGATAATTTATCTCACTTCCGACATGACGTGTGAGAGAATATTTAATTGAAACTTTAATCGTCTGATTTATCTCTAGGGCATCGCGATAAATAGTACATTGAGTTTTCACATTATACTTCATTCGTCTTAACTTTAACGAAATCGAATGTTTGCTTCCAAGTTTAAATAGTTATGGCTCCTCGCCAAAATCTGATTTGCCTCTGAGAGTCGAGAACAAATTTTCTCATGTTATCCTCTTAGTTCCTTCATTCTCCGTATAGACGCTCTTGTACGAGTTATCGTAGGAAAAGAAAATGGCTGACTGTGGAAGAGAATCACAAGGTACTTCTGCTAAATCCTCGCTACAAAAAAACTATGTAATATCATATATGCTGTATATAAAATCTTTATTACGTAACACGACATTTATTACTTCACCTTGGATAATTGAAGGTAATTGATCATCGATCAATATAAATTGGTCGAATTTACTAACCATTCGCAGAGGAGTAATCGGAATGGGTTCCCTGTTTCCCAGGGAATAAGAGCAGTATAGATGGGTGAAATCCATTGTGATCATCTGGCTAGAGGGTGAATTCGAATAATCTGCTTCCGCAAGGGAGAAAATGGCGCCGGTGACACAATGGGGTGAAAAAAGTCAGTAAAAGAATTCAATCAAGCGGTTGGGATTGTCGAGTTAGTATGGCTCCTCCGCCCAATGAGCTGACGTCGAACGAGCTTTATTAGTGAGTGAGTTTCTTCTCGTTTGTCAAGATGGCACCCCGTGTCTTACTGTTTGTTATGTAATTTCATAACTTCCGTTTCCGGTAGCCATGACTAACTTTTCATACTACTGACAGAAACTTCGAAATTCGAACAGTGATCGATATTTATTTTTATTTTTTTTAATAAAAAAGTATCTTATTCCATGGATGCTACTAAATTTATTTGTTTTCCTTTATTGGATTTCCTTTTCAAGAATAATATTCTATTTCCAGTAAATGAAGATTCAGCCTGTCAAGTGTCAGTTGAAAAGATACGACAGGTAAGATTTCTTTATAAGAATTGCAGATTGTACCGAAATAAAATTCTGGGCTATTTACGTCATCTTGTATAAATTTTTTGAAAATTATTTTGCATCGTAGAAGGATTCTGAAAAAAATTTAAAGCTTCAGTAGTTTGCGTAAATTTTATAAATCTATATCTATAGCGGTTGCAATGGTTTCCATTGGTCTTTATGGTTGTAAGAGAAAGATCGAAAAACATGCTTCACAGTCCCATGCTAAAAGGTATATGTCGCTCTTAGGCCTCTCGCATTTATTGCGTAAGCATAAAGTAAGATGCAGACCAATCGGCTCATCTGTAAAGTGTTATGGAACCCATACGCATTTGTTAGACCTTACGATTTGCTTATGGAAGTAGGTGAGATCCCTTGCAATTGACTTTGCTTAGGCACAGCCGTAGGCACAGCCGTAGGCACAGCCAACCGTAATAGCGTCCGTCGGAAAGTACCTTTAGGCAAGTGATGATTGGCATAGTTAGTCATATTCCATTCGGTTCTACGTTCGACGGTGGTACATACAGTGTTAAAAATTAGTATGTATAAATTGTTGAATTCGTGTGACTCACCATATACGGTATATATTTTCTTTCTGCCGATAATATATGTATATAAAGTATTTATGAAAGTAGATTAGAATGCTTTAGACGAAGCGTTCGCATGAAATGTAACGAAGTATAATTTGGTGAACGGTATCATTATTGTTAACAAGATCAGTTTGATAGGAAATTATTGCAGTGAACTGTCGATATTCAGTACTGGAAACTGAGCGAACTTGCGTCTATGATAATTGAACTTTCAAAATTCCAATTCCTACATGTTTAACGGTTTGCATACTTGAAATACGTTGATAAGCAGGTTAATTAAATATTAACGTTCTTAACGATACAATAAATGTGATTCTCATTCGAGGTTAGGAACCCTTTAGGGGTAGTAATTGTATGTGAAAAGAAAACGCAGTCTCGAGGACCTCGAAATCTCGTTCTCTCATTTTCATTAATAATAATCGACCGGAAAAAATGAAAGTGTAGTAGAAACGTATGAAATTGGCGTGAAAAATTTTTCTTCTGGGATTTATGTAATTTAACAGCAGTACGGTAGAAGCCTGAAAACCCAACGCGAGGGTGGTGGTTGGAAGAATAAAGAAGGGACGGAGAGGTAGGAAAAGCTATAGAAGACACAATCTAGAAAAGTGAGAAAGAAGTAGAGGAGTATGGGTGAGAAAGAAATAACAGCGAAAGTTACGTTTCTATAGCGTAAGTGGCGGCTCCTGCGGCTCGTGGCTAAAAATAAAACTAAAGTCATTCGATGGCCCTCGGCATACTACGTTATAAATATAGCCACCTGATTTCCCAATGGTATCGGCTTTCTCTACGGCATAACAATTGTTTTCGCGAATTCAGAGGGATGACTATAAGGACCAGAGAAATAGGGATGCCAGCCACCCTCGTATTTTGGCTACCACGTGAATATTACATAACACTTTGCCATAGCCTAGCTGCACCTGCTATTTGACGATCGATAGTGGCGCCACCCTCGGTGCGTATACGTAGATATTTTATATAATGATATAACGCGCCGGTACATAAAATGTATATCTATATTAGACACCCGCTCCTACGACTTATAGGTATATCCAAAGTACGTGGTTATGTAACGCTATAAATGAAAATTTATTCATTGTACGATTCGTACGAAATTATTTCACTTAATGACAGGATAAATTTGTATTTTCATCATGGCTGAATTTATGCGACTTTTGAACATTTCTACCGTCTCAAGAGTTCTCGTCTTCGTGTATATATATGGGTTAAAGGAATTAGGTTTTCCTGATTACCTACGGGTAATTACGTAGTGGGAACTTTAAAGGACCTCGAGGATGTTAACGGTTTTATCCCTCTACCTACTTTCTAAATGGATACTCGTTAATTTAAGACTTTCTTTTTATTTAGACGGCCTATTTCAATCTTAACGCCTCTGCACCACTTTACTCGGATTCTTTCTTTCAAACAGCTGCTATGCTTCTCTGACGCTGTCAGCAGTGTCTATATGGTTACTGATACCGGTAGTGCTGCTCTCATTTCGTAATCCTGGATTTTACTTTAACGCCTCGGCTATTTCCGAGACTCCCGGCATCCTCGAAGAGATCTGTACAAAGCCATGGTAGCATATATATATATATCTATATATGCCACAAAGACAAGCCTCGCACTCTTTCCGTACAGTACGTAGTCCTCTATATATGTATACATATAAGTCTAGACTTCAGAGCATATACGGCATAGAAATAAAGCCTTAGGATTTTCGCGGAATGTCGAGAGTATTGCCATTATGAAATTATTAAAAGAGAAAATTGTTTGCCAATTTAGTATAAAGCTCGGAGCAAATAGATTTTTTTTCGAAAACATACAAGTTCGCACAAAAATTAATGACGTACACAGTACTCGAAATTTGTATGCTTTTATAGCGTGTCGTATTAATATATCAATGTACTTGATTGTATTTCAAGCAATTTTCTTCGCGACAAATGAATTGTATATATGATTAGTTGAAATGAAAATAATAACAATAATGTCACATTGATATATTTATCTGTCCCAGTTCGTATCGCCAATCTTATACCAAGAGGCATTGATCGACTTTTCTAAAAATAAGAAATTCAAATCCATCTACCTCGAAGGTCTACTCGAATCGTGGATTACAGATTAGCCATTCGAATGCTCCTGAAGCTCATGCCACCCACCGGGACTCGATTATATTGGGAAACTTGGGAAACGGGCTGACGTGGGGTTGCGCGATGGCAGAAATCCCTATTATGAATTATGCATGCCAACCATCCAAGCATACACGCAACATTGATCGACCGAGTGGTGTATTATGAGTATCTGGAGCATAACCCCTATATATCCGGCTTCTAGCGGTGGATGCACTCCATTTTGCAAATATTGTAGTACCACGTGGTCCTTGGTGACAATCTTATGGCGGGACTTTGTCGTTGGAGGGATGTAAGAAAAAAAGTTAGCAAAGGTCAAAACTACGTATATATAGATATTGACAATTTTTAACTATCCGTATTCCCTATGTGCGTACTAATACGGTTATTGAGCAGCTGTGAAAAGTGTATGTATAGAACAATTGAGACTTACGAAGCATCCGGAAACATATGAGGCATACAGATGGCGCTGATAAGAATCAACGTACCGTCGGTTCACAAGTTCCACGTGTTTCTTTGACAGTTCACAAGCAATACAGTCCTTAGCAAATAACACGTGATTTTCCATAATCTAATGTAAATATGTACAAAAATAGGAATATAATATTTGGTATAAAACCATGCGTATCCATACTTTGTATTAAGCATTTTATGCAGTGTCACGTGTGCCTTGATTACAGAACTCGTTACTTTTGATCTGTCAAAAAGCACAGATCGAACTCGTGGGTCGACCATATATTTGTATGCGTGCTCACTGAGGTATAGTAGCTCGTACTTATACACATAAATCAAATAAAGTAAGGTCACGATTTTATTATATATATATCATATTACTTATACACACAAATCAAATAAAGCAGTCATGATAACTGAATGACATTTCAATACTTTTAAGAGATAAGAATATTTTTGTCATTGAATTTAGATATCTGCCAAGATATTAAGTGGAATTACGTCGATTGAGAATTAAAAATTATGATCGAACTGATACTATAACGTGGTAAATTACTTGACAAATTGGGTCAATGGTTAGTAATGTATCGGTTTTGTATTTTATTTCCTTTCCTTGTATTTAATTGAACGAACGATCCCTTCTTTATTATTTCGTAATATCTCGTTAATTATTAGCTGACTGCAGCAGCGAAGGTAATTAATGGAGATGCGTTACAAGGACTCGTGTACGTTATAATTGATAATAATAATGGTTGTAGTAATACATTTTAAAATGACGTCTATTATTTTTGGGGACGACGCGTTGCGGCTTCGAGATGTTTCTGTCACCGATTGCCACTGCGAGCTACGAAGCTGTTTAATCTGTTCGAGACAATTAAATTCAGGCTAATTAATATCTAGTTGCTTACGACGCCAATGGCGCTGAAATTCTATGGACAACTCTTACAATTGGTGAAATGCAAAAAAAATAATAATTTGATATTTACGTGTATTTACATTACGGCCAGTGTTCAATTATTATTTTGCCATTTCTGAAATGTCGGTCTGTAATTGTTTCAATTACAGAAATAATATTCCTCGAATAATTATTATTATTCGATTTTAATATGTGCTCCAATCGTTATGTAGTCGTGTGGCTTGATGAATCAACGATTCGTAGGTTGATTAAATTATTTAATTGTGAATGTATTTGAGAAACGTGGAAAGTTACGTGTGATTGTTATATACCAATTATTCTTAGTATAGAGTGTAAAGAATTATTTGGGATTAGTAAAAAAATTATAATACATATATAACATCCGATAATCTTTATTACGAGAGATTTGACTTTCGGATTATATTGTATATAATAAATGAGATAAATAATTCCATAACACGGCCGACGTACATCAGACTTTCCATATTCACCGAAAACACATTCCCAACCGCAGCGAACTATCGCGCTCGTAAACTTCCGGCGATCTGGCAATAATCGGTAATTAATACTGAAATATACGTAGTCCAGTGGATGCCGGGATTAGAGTGGATGCTGAGGAAGCATGATTTATCAGAATTACGTTAAAATCAAGATGGACGCCTTGTCTGAATTAGGAATAATGACTTCAGGTATGTCAACAGTATATTAATTAGTTTCACGAAGCAATGCATCAATGCCGCGCGGGAAATTTGAAAAATCAAAAAATGCCAATAGTACGCACTCGAAAAATTATATGAGTGACTAACTGTGTATGTCGCCCTAGAGACGCTAATGGGGTTCAAATTTAATATATTAATTAAAAATAAAATGAAAAAGCAACGTTAAACATAATTACAATATTAGTCTATCCGATGCAGTAATATTTATTCGTACCTACGTCAGAGGAACCTATGTTCCCTCGAAACACGATACATAACATGAGCAAAATTCATACTTGTAAATAATTGAGAAATAACATTTATCAATAACGATCTTCAATCTTTCCAGGTCCCGCATTGGCTAGAACCCACGCAGGAACTTCGCTGGCAGGACGTGGCGTTATTAAATAATCTGACAGTGACTTAAAGACTTCAAGTACCGAGGTTTCAGTAGGTATTTCATTGTTAGTACATTGTACGAGAGAATTGCCAACGCAATCGCGTTCAATATACCAGGAGCATAGAGAAGCGTCTTCTATCGCACCATAAACATTACCATTAGTCGTACTCTGATAAACAGGATTGCTGACATTCCAGAAGGCGTTGCCTTCGACAAGAATAAAGGCACCACTACCATGCGCTGCCACAGCACCTTCGCGAGTAAGATTCACATAATAGTTATTCACTAGGTGTACGATACTTCTGCTTCCTTTAGCATTGGGTCCACGACCAGAAGTTTCATAGATATAATTGCCATAGACGCTAACGGTATCACCGTCGCCATTGAACAGAAAGACCCAATAGTGTTGCTTGTTACACGTGGATGAAGGTATAGTATTGCCATCAAATATGTTATGAGAAATAGTAACCTGAAGTGGCTCCTCATCGCCCCTGGTGGCGATCATCTGCCTTCCTATATTAGCAAAGTAGCAATGGTCGATCCAAACTCTCTTAGCGTTTTGAACAACGATTGCATCACCACCCCAAACGACATCGGTATTGATGTCGGTGATGGCGATATTTTGGATGATGATGTTGCTCACTACGTTCTTCAGCATCAGACCTGTGCCTAGGATGCGACCATTCGTGCCTACTCCGATGATGCTCTTGTTGGAGCCTACCAATAAGGTACCGTCGGTACCAGCAGCGTCGTAGGTCACCATGGTTGGCTCGCGTCCGTTGCAGTAGGAACTAACATTTAAGCCGACTTGATGTGGTCCGATTCGTCCGGTACAGTCGGTGTGGATGCAACCCAACTCCGTAACATGGCCAAGAGTGCCACGAAAGTCGAAGGTTTGATTCAGGACGATTATACGCGGTGTGTCGTCCACACAGTTTCCTTTGCTTGTTTGTGTACAGACGTAGTACCTCAATTCGTCGATTGTGGTTGGATAGACTACCTCTCCGCCTTTGCCTCCTGTCACGTCTTTGCCAAATCCTTTTGGTACGGTAGAGCAGGCCAGACCAATCAGTGTAGTGATTATCAGGAGACCTTTCTGCATTGCGAATCTTCTTTGTGTACTGTAGGTATATATCTGACGAGGAGAATTATGGTTTAGAAATTATTTAAGTGATTGAACTAGGCAAAGAAAATATAGTACATAGGGGAAACGTGTCTGGAAACGGTATACATTTTGCTGTGTTATTCGCTATGCTGTCTCGGACATTTTTTTTATTATATATAAATTGTGTGTTTAATGGCAATTTTTTTTTTTGAAAAAAAAAAGCAACCGGAATTTATATTGGAATGATTATCCGTGGTAGTAGTATGGTAACAAATATATAATTACCTGAGGACACGCAGAACTGAACGTTCGCGGTTGATGTGTTCGTTTTATATTTCGACTATCAACTGTATTTGGTGTGCTGATTGATTACGATAGAGTTCAGATAATACATTAAGGATTTGGATACAATTGACTTTTACGTGCGTCAGAGATCCAATCATTATCAGGAAAATGTTTCGATATGTCATATGATATCTTGTGAAGGAACATTTGATTTTCATTAGGATGAAAATTTTCTAGAAATTATTCATTGTTTCAATCTTAGAACTACTATCGTGTATAGTATTATCGGTGTAGGTTGGAGATATACATAGTGAAAATTGTAAGTCGACTATAGCAACGAATATAACGTGTAGTCATCTTTTATATGGTTTGGTGATATTCACTGTGGGACAGCAGACAGTCCTTTACTGTATAGTAATATTTGTCAAATAACCAAATATCTTTTAAAAATTCGCTTTTCTTGAAATATTATTATCGAATGGTCCAACTGTAATCTATTATGTACATGGGAGCAGTGATGCTAAGCCAAGTAGGGTTTGTCATGAAAATGTGTAGAAAAATATCTGACAAGCGTTACTAAGCTGCTTCGTACCTAACGGCAAATCTGTGGTTTCTGGCTCGGTTTACTGTGCTTGTGTAATTATAGTTAGAGTATATTATATGACGTTATACAGGGTGTCCTGAATTTATATGAAGACATAATTAATAAGATAATCAATTTTCTAAATATTTTGCATTAACCACTGAGGCAAATTCTGGACGGAACAATGTAATATATACAGGTATACCAGACCACCCAGTAACTTTTTTCGTACAAACTCTGTCTTGATGTATATATTTTGAGAAATTTGATAATGCAACATGCAGCTGATACGTGAGTGGCAGATTACTGATACGAGAGAATCAGGCACGTCTATATATGCTGTTGTTCCGTCCATAATTTGCCTCATTAATTAGTCCTCTATATTGAGATAATCGATTACCTCGTTAATTAAGTTTTCAAGCGAAATTTGTTTGAAATTACTGAAAGATTAATTACTTTAAAGATTCAATTACTGCAGTCTTGCTACTAACAATAAGTTTTGCTAGTTTCGGGACACCGTGTATATTAACAGTAAAGTACAGTGTACATAGGAATTTTTTGCACTATATTTCTAAAGATATTCAACTTGAGTAAAACTGCAGTAAAGTGAGCAACGAAAAGTTTGGAATTCAAACAAAATGCTTTTTTCACACTGGAAACTATTGTATAACGAACTGCCAGCCGTTACTATTAATTTTCGTGTAATAAAAATAGAGCAGTAAGGTGCAAAGTGGACTAGAAATAAAAATTTGAAATTTCAACTCTCGTTTCATGCTTGATAGACATTATTAATTAAATTCAAATTAACTTCGTAAGTGGGTTATCTGACAAATTATCATTGCCAAATTATCTACTTTTATGTCCCATTTTACGTCGTGGTTATGGGACATGTATAAATATGCATGCTAGGCTCACGTTACTTCTCATAGTATTGATATTGGTAAGGCTGGACAAAAATAAAATCATTAATTCCACGATCTACTCGGGAAATAACAGGTGCTGCTACTGCGGCATAAGATGGAAACTAGTATTGATCGATGAAATCGTTCGATGGTTTAACGCATTAAACTTGTCGTGGTGATAATTCACTATGGATGTCAAATGGTTACGAAATAGAATGGTAAGAACTTTGATTTAACTGGTAATATAATAATTGTACCGCAGCAAACAGTAATAGTTATACATATCGGCAATGTTATAATTTCAGAGGTTGAACGCTTTACTTGCATCGGGTATTTCACAGTTGTATTTCACAACTGTTACATTCTTGAGTATCTAATTTTAACACTGTCGATACGTATAAGTGTGACTTTATGTCTGTTGGACGTGCGTTTAAAATAATAATGAGAAAAGTATAAGTAGAATATGATAGATTAGGGTATGATTGGCTAGGAATCGATTTCACTGAAATAGATTAGAAGAATCTATAATAGAAGTCGGTATCAGGACGTGTCAACTTATTAGAGATAAACGTAACGGAATTAGAAATCAAAAATATTATGATGCGTAAAAAAGATATATATATATATATTGAGTAACGATAGTTGAGTGATGACGCTCGATCGGATACGAAAGGAAATGAATTTGGTAGTAACGAGTCTTTTGTACACTGGTTCATTGGAAGATGTAATGAATAAATACATAATTTTTTTACCGTATACCATCCATGACGTGAAAAATGAGAATCGATGTTGAAAATGAAAAATGTAATTTTGCTAAAACGAAATATTACCTAAAAGTAAAATAATCGTAAAGTTCATAAAAGCAAAATTGTTATAGAGAAATAATCGATGTTGGAAATCAAGATTATGCCATACGTATAGTTAGGTCGCGAATTCAGCATCCTTTTGAGGGGCCATAATCTTATGGCTTAGAACATAAAAGAGTCACGTCGATGATTTCCAGACATTTTTGAAAAATGGTTTTTTTGGATTTTTCGATATAATCAATATGACTACTGGTTGCATAATTTTCTCGTTGTCGAAGTCAGAAAATCTTGTTATACAAGATTTTAGACTGTGTTTCAAAAAATCAAGGAAAATAATGGGCATAACGTATATGCAATTAGAAAAGTAGTTAAAAGTCATTGAGTAAAAATTAATAAATGCGAAAAATGATGTGTTTATTTCTATTTATACATTGCATCCTGAGTATTACAAATAACAGACTCTCTGTTTAACATCTCTACACTGTATTTTCTCGTACGAACTAATAATCTCATTTGGTAATGCGACAATATAATTAATAAAAATAACATAGTTGTTAATTATAAATTTTGCAAAATAATCTCCTGCGGTATTATACTAAGAATTTTAATAGAAACGGTCCGAGCCGATTACTGATGAATTCATAAAAATCCCCTAGAAGAAATACGTCCCTGGAATTATATCTAACTCTTGTAAAGAATTCAATGAAAGATGATAATCAATTTGAGCTTTAAACTTTTCCAACACCAGCATTAGCACGAACCCAAGATGGGACATCATTACCGTGTATAGGATTAACCAAGTAATTCTTGTAGTTCTTGAAGACATCCAACACAGCTATATTAGCAGGCATATAATTAGTATTACAATTGGCAGCCCTATTTCCAATGCAATTACGTCCTAAATAGCTAGCACAAGTACCAGCGTCGCTGTAAGATCCGAAGATGGCGCCACCTGTGTTATCTTCGTAAACCGGATGGCTGACACTGTCATAATAATTACCTTCAACAAGCACGGAGGAGCCAAGAAGAGCAGAAAGGGAACCTGCAGAGCTGAGATTCTCAAAGTAATTGTTGACTAAGTGAACATGTTGAACCCCAGATCCTCCAACTTGGGGTCCACGTCCAGAAGTATTATGGAAGTAGTTGCCATAAATAGTAACAGTGTCTTGGGCTCCCAAAACAAGAAGAACCCAGTAATGATTATAGTCGCAGGTGGATGAAGCACTGGTCCTGCCATCGAATTCGTTAAATGAAATAGTGACCCAGTTGACGGCGCTTGTACCGATAGCAATCATTTGTCTTCCAATACGAGCAAAGTAGCAATGGTCGATCCAAATGCTGCTGCTATCATCAATAGCAATAGCATCACCGCCCCAAATGACATCTTGATTGATGTCAGTGATAGCGATGTTCCTGATGATGATGTTTCTGACTCCACCCTTGATTATCAAGCCTGCACCTATGATGGCACCACCGCTACCAGAACCCAGAATCGTCTTGTTGGATCCAACCAATAATGTTCCTGATGTTCCAGCTGTGTCGTAGGTTACCGAAGTGGCCGTGCGGCCATTGCAGTAATTATTAATGTTCAGAGCAAGCTGAGACGGTCCAGGCTTTCCGTTGCAATTTGTGTGGAAACATCCTGTTTCTGTAGTTTTACCTAAACTATCCCTGAAGTCGAAGGATCTATTCAAGATGATGTTACGTGCTGTGTTGTCGGTGCAATATCCTCTTGAGTCAGTTGAACCGCAGAGGTAGCTCCTGAGCTGAGCAAGAGTGGTGGGATAGACCAAAGGACCACCAGTCCCTCCAGTGACTCCATTAGCGAATCCTGGTGCCGCTGCTGACGAGATGCCAACGAAGGCAGAGAGTAGGAAAAAGTTTAACATCATTTTTGACAGTTGCCTTTAAAATTCGTCTTCCTGAAAATTGTAGGAATTTTGAACTCTCCTTATACACTATACTGTATCTGATAAATCTGAATAAAATTCATTCGAATAAGTCATCTTATGAAGAATTACTGTGTTCGAATAGTAAAATTCAAAATGTTCATGAAACAATAATAGTAGATTAATTCAAAATCCTAGTATTTTCTCTGATTACAAATATTACGAAGTCACTTTTCCAGTAAAAATTTCTCCGTGCACATTCTGCGTTTATTGTATGTACTTACTTTACGTCGGCTCTCAAACTGAATAGACGGTACATCGTTGGTCTGTTTATATACGATGTGTAGTAGAAAACGCAGATAAAGATATTTAATGCGTTTATGAATTATCAGAGCTAACGGTGGGAGAAATCATCTTCATTCTTTTTTATTTCCTTGACAAAGTGTGATACGAGCTTATCAATTCAATACTCAGGTGTTTCTCGAAGGAGGAGGAATATAGAATAAATTCATACACCAACGAAAAACCAGAGTACATTCTGCGCAGTAACCGATAGCCGATTCTTTCAAAAAATTTCATTTGAAAAAACGTTTCCTACACTGTGATATCAGCCGATGCTATTAACACGTACCCGACGGGAATCGAGAATTCTCGTTTTAAAAGCATACGCGTAATCGTAAGTGTAAAACATAATTGTATCAAACGTTCAACGTAATGTTCTGCACTTAAAAAATTTCTCTGTGACAAAAGTCATAACGAACATTTTTGTACGGCAATTCGAAAACACTAATATAACTGAACAGTAAACATTCATAAATTTAAACTCGAATATTAATGGTATCTTGGGTGAAAGTTTTTCGTCTAGCAATAATACAGGACGTCTAGAATAGGTCTTGCAAGTCTACCTTGAGTATAAGAGCCTTGGGGTTCCCTAAAGTCTAGCAGAGAACGAAGGCTAGTATCGTATCTAGAATAAGTCTAGCTGAGCTAAACTTCTATGGATTATTTTATACTAGCTCATTCGGTGATTGACAAGGGTTGTAAGTTATACAGTAAAATTACATCTATATGCTATATCTATTAGTAATATATATTCATCATACCTACTATCCAATGACGATACTCAGCCTTATTTAAGCACATGAAAAATATTTATTACAAAACTACATAGTAGCAAGCAGATGGAATGACTTTGGCATCGCATATTCCAATGTGACCATTAAATTTCGGATCCAGTATAGGTGAAGCCACACGTAAAAATACATAATTCCCCATATACAGAAATCCTCGATTTACAAGCCTTACATGCATGCATGACTATGCGTTTACGTACGCATGCGCAGATGTCTATTCGTTTGATAAATAGCAATCAGCCGAACAATCACTTTGCTAATCACGAGGGAGAATCTGAATCGAGATTGGCTATTAACTCGATTGCAGTGTGCATGCGAGCCTGTACGTATGCATACGTATGTATATGCAGAAGGAAAATTTTGGTGGGATCTGTAATTTCCAAAAGTACCTCACTACGTACAAAAACTATACAAAGTACGTAATACGTAAGATACGTAATCTGAAATATATTATCGAGCGTGAATTATTGTTGTACATATAAACATAGTGAAGTCATAATAATTTGCCAAGTACATAAGCACCTGATTTTTAATTGTACTACGTTTCTTATTCAACTTGATGGCCATCGATTTTGCATGACCGAATATATATATATATATATATATATATATATATATATATATATTATTTGATCATACCGGTAGGTACGACTAGTTGGTTGCTGTAAGTAATATACTCTTTGTATATGTATAGCCTGGCTGAGCCTCTGCCATATATTGAACGCGAGCCCTTATCAAATCTCTGGCTCATTGTCAGCATACGATGGTCCTGACGCTGCTATTTTGGCCGACGAAAACAATTTGTTTGTTTGTCTTGCAACAATGTACTATCTTACTCCTATTATCGTAAAATTATAACTCGTTATCTCCCACCGAGGCTTCTACGTTTTATGAATAATCGGTTTTGTTAATGAGAAATTTCACGCTATATTCATGTAATCAATTATTGATATGTCACGAATAAAGTGAAGGTACAAACTCAATAGATTTAATGACAAATCAAAACTAACGATACGTGTGATCTATGATATAATTTTTATCATACGCAATAATTATTTTTGTGATGGAAGGACGAAATCGAAACGTAATATTTTGGTTTGAGTATCTATTGTTATTTTAACGAAATATTCGATAGCTTTGTAGTAGGGCTGACCTTATGTGTATTTTATGGACTGATTTGAGCAGACATGGAAGATTTAATTTTTCACGGAAAAATTGAGTTATTTGCGATGGATGGTCGAAGTCGTGATAATAATCTTTAGATATATGTTGATAGGGGATAAGCTTGTTTTTTAAGTGTCAGATTCATATTTTTAATCACTCGAAGGTTGCTTCGTAGGTGATATTCTAGACTAGATAACTCTTAGTAAAAGGTATGCTTACATTAGAAAAAAAAGTTGCGACGAAGATAACTGCACGCAATGACTTACTAACTAGTGATGGATCGGTAATCGATACGAGTGAAAAAATACTCAAGGTACGAAATTCAAAATTTGAGACATGGTATATGAAAATATGTCAGACGAAGAAAGTTCTGAATAAGCTTTCTTATATTTCGTTCAGTTTATTAAGCCGACTTCTATCGACTAGAAATATGTTAAAACGAAAAATTGATCTGTCAATAATATTATTGTAAAATTTAATAAGAAACTAAATGAAATTAACGAATGAAACCGAATATAAATAGATGTTAGAATCTCGTACAATTTTATATGGAATTTGGTATATAGTGTCTTCGGTTAAATTACGAGGGTCTTATCAGCTGACCGGTATTCACCCTACTACCCCTAATGATATTACAAAATGTCAAAAAAATGTTACCTTCCCTTCGAATATCCTGAAAAGTTCAAATCTCTCAGGTCTTTAGGTCCAACCACTTTTTTCCAGCACCACCTACCCTCCACCTAAACGAAAAGTCAGGATGCTCTATCGGAAATACGTGAACGCGACATTACTTTCTTCCGCACGATTTCACGGGGTGCTTCGGAGTCGCAACCCCTTTTTTTTTCATTTCAGTTTCACTGCAGGACCCACTGGCCAACGGTTTGAAAGCAAACAATTGCCCTTTGGATAAATTACTCTGCGACAATCCGTACGGATACAACCTCACCCCTAAATGAGACGTCCTGTTAGGGGTAGTTTGACAAGGATGACCATAACGAACCTATATTAGATTATGTAAAAGCGGTCACTGTATACAGTATACAGGGCGTAACATTAATCACACCTGGTAGGATTTAAGTAGGTTAAAAATCCTTTTCCTTCATAAATTTAGTCGTTTTACAGCGATTCACCCGTTTTAGATTAAAAAAACAACATCAATCTCCCGATCGATTTTTTTTTCGCTCCATAGATACTTGCTTGAATTACAAGCACCGGCAACTTCCCACGGAATGGGTATATCCTATACCAAAAGGAAGATCTTGCACGTTCCTGTCTCGAGTTTCCATAGTGGTTGTCCGGGGGGGTCCAAGAAGGGTCGTTACCAGGGTTCAAATTCCACTAGGATGTCCCATCCCCCCAGGTTGGCAGGTCGACCCCCTTCACGATTATCACCAAGCGATAACGCGACGGAACGTGATACGGGTTGACATCTCCTTCGCTTTTACCTCATGGAAGGCGTGAGTTCGCCTAAGGCAGGCTAAGCTGCGGAGAAGAGATACGAAGCAGAGGAAGTAGGAGAAAAGGAGGCAGTAAGGAAAAGAAAGAGAAGACGAGTAAAGCGGAAATACGGTCATCGACAAGAGGTTAAAGAATCTTGGGAATTCCGGGGGTTCAAATATTTCGGCATTTTAACCTTACGCGACGGAATTAAGTGGTGCTACGCCATCTGTGAAAAAGGATGACTGACGAAGGATCTGAGGTCTGATTTTAATTCGAGTCATCTCGCTGTAAGTAGCCCTTGGCTTTTATCAGGAGCTTGGACGTGGCATCAATTTGCTCCTACCTTTTCTAACCTATACTGTTTAGGTGTGACAGTAGCTTATGGTTTAGAATAGGAATTTAACGTGATTGTAGATGTGTACATTTAAAATTGACTATAGAATCTTCGTTATGTGAAGCTTCTTCTATATGTATATATATAATGATTTATCCATATCGTATCAGGGAACTGAATTTGGTTTCATTTTCTTCTCAGAGGTGATATTGATGCTCATCGATTGGTAATTTATAGGAGATTATTTCGTGTCGCGAGACGATCGAATTTTCCAAGCTGAGTCAAGGAGGGTGAGTTGAATTTTTGCAAAATACATATACAGCGATACAAGTTTTTTAGGCGAATATACAAAAGCTCTCGCAAACGTTCCACGCGGTTCTCCTGGTAACGAGAAAGTAAACGAGGGGTGAGACAGAGAAAACAAAACAAACTTCTCTCATACATTATTTATGGAGTTGGATCCATCGAATTCTCTTTCTGCCTGAACAAATATATGTCCAAATACTAAATATAGTAGCGTGGAGAGAAAATGAAGCCTGAATCGTTGCGATTACCAGAGCAATAGTTAGTATCTGGACACGAATAAATTCAATGAATTTCCAGTGACATTGACAACAATTCTAACAAGATTGACAAAGTAAACTAGTGCGACTTCCAATTACAATGGTCAATTCTGACAGAATTATTGTCACTGCTACAAGAACTTGTTGCCCTCCAAATATTAATCGTTGCTCTAGTAATAATTTTTCTATGTGTATTTCTAAAGCTTAAAATCACACTCGCTTGATCGTCATAAAGCAATAAAAAAAGAACAAAGGACTGCACGATAAAAAACCAAATACGGTTCTAACGATCTCTGTAAAAATTCTCAAATAATTCCCTAAAAGCTACAATAATTTTTCTATTGATACCAAGAGATAACGAATCGCTTATTAACGAACATGAAAATGACGCACATACAATACATCTCGACCATTTCAATTGTAGTACTTATTCGGTTCCCCCGACAACAGACTCACGGTGACCATTGTTATGAGGGATTATTACATTTTTAACAATAACTGAATCGGTTACATTGAATGTTAAGGGACTAAGTATACAGGTAGGAAAAATTGTACAGGAATATTTCACCTTGTATTCAGTCCTGTTCCCATCTGATAAGAATATCCACTCCCAGAATGTCCCTAGCATCATATATATACGTTAGAACCTTTATGTATTAAGAGTGACGAATCACGAGATTCACTATTTCGACAGTACATGCGTGTATACCTATATGTATATAGAGGCAAAAATCGATACCAAGCAAAATGAAATGTATGGAATGTGCGACAAGATCATTTGAAACGAATACTTGTATTATACATATACTCATGACAAGAATAGTATATCATTCGGAGTAGGTAGTAACGATTCTGTCGTGTCTGCGCCATATTTGTTTCCTGTATCTAATATACAAATATACATAGTTACATTCATGGAATGCTAAGACGAAGCTCTTGTGTATTTTATACTGCTATAGGATAAAGTAAGTAGGTTGCAGTCTCGCTCTTTGTCTTGGATGATATAACCGTATGAAGAGAAACCGTAAAGATGCACAAGGAGTGCAAGGCGGGTAGCAAGAAAGAAAAAAAAGTAAAAAAGAGAAAGCGGGAAGCTAAGCTAGGATAATCTGGTAATCTGATAATCTATCCAGTAGTCAGTACAATATGACGACTTTTACTTTGAGAATGCATTTCGATATTGTAAATGCATTAAATGTTATGCTGTTAAAAATATAATTAAGAATAAAAAGTAATAATAACAATTTAACGCTCAACAGTTGGCAAACGTTACAAAATCTTGCAGCTCTAAAAGTAGTTCTCCTAATAATAGGCCATACGAAGTGAATGTAGATACGTTTGATCCTTGGCAATGTATAGCAGGTCACAAAATCTTGCAGATCTAAGGGTATTTTTCTTAATAGGCCATACGAAGTGAACGTAGATACGTTTGCTGCTTGGCAATGTATAGCAGGCAAGTGGACAGGGACAAGGCTGAAGATTTCACAAGAACTTCTAGCAGTTTATAATTAGACGAGTAATCGGCAGGTACTAAGCGGATCGCATGGCAGTGTTGCCACCCTTTTAACTGTTATAACGTTTTGACAACTCGTAGAGAGTTTTGAATTCGATATATGTTATCCCTGTTAATTTAAAATTTCTGTTATAGTAATAATGACTAAGTATAAATTAAATGTATATATTTTTATGGAGCATCGAACAATAAGAAAAAACCTGTCTCTGTACTGATATACTTAATGGTTGATGGGTCGATTAATCATTAGCAAATTCTATTATCAGTTATTACTGACGCATGATATAGATTGTAATGCAAATGTATTTAATATGTTTCAAGGCAAATTTGAACGTCATACAAATTCTACTTTGATCTGTATCAATGTAAATACTTTTCTTTATCCTGATAATGATATTCGCTTTATATTTACTAATACAGTCATTCTGAGCATGCGTGAAACCGTACATGTGTTCTATCAGTGCGTTTTGTATTTTTCACCGAACGTTCTCGATGGACATTAATTGTATTGACAACACGGTTATTCAGAACTGTTGTACCACCTGAAGATGGTTCTGCCATGGGAATCAATGGAAATCAAATGAACAGAACCATGTTCAGGTGGTGCAATAGTCCTGAACGACCGTGAATAACTGTATTAGAGCGTACATAGCAGTATACAGGTAAACGAGGACCATCTGTTATTCTATTAATGAAATTAGTCAGTGTAGAAGATAATTAATAATAATATCAAATATTAAATAAACGTTTTAAAATCACGACCAACTGACCATAGTAATAGTACCAGATCAAAAATGAACGTTTAGTGGATACCTAGGACGAAGCATCTGTCGAATTTACAGAATTATCCAATCTAAATTTAGAATCGATGTTATAATTAAATTAATACTATATAACGGATGTTGACGCATAGACTCTGCAAAAAAAAACCTAGAACTATCTAGAAAGACAAGTTTGAGTCATTGTTCAGAGAATTTGGAACTTGTGTAACAGTAGGATGATCGCATATGATTGAACGGAATACAAAGGAATTCAATTTCCATGAATATTTTCTCCCAGGTATGAGCGATTGTACGTCAATGATCTTATAATACAATAACAGACGTATGTTTCATACGTGATTAGGATGTCAGTCATTTTTATGATACTAAGTATATGATTTATGTACAGGGATTAAAATATTCTTAATACATGTACATTATGTCTATTTTAATAATTTGTTTAAATATTTACGATAACGTAATCAATCTTGGGACAAATGCGTATCCAAGTTACAGTGATTGCTCGATAGTCATCAAAATCCATCCAATTCGCTACGCTATACATTAATCATGATAAAACACATTTATCTCATGCAGTTCGATATCGAGTCATCAATTCACATTAAAAATCTGTGGCTCCGCATTAGGTCGATGAAATAATTCAAACTAGATAAGGCAACAAGCTCATAAGACTCATAAGTCTCAGATTACTGAATTTCTTAAACGAATTGCCTTACAGACCTGACATAACCTACATTTTATTACATTCAACATAATCTCTTTGATGACATATGGTTCTGCTATCTACTCCACACTATTTATACTTATATCCGAGTATATATGTTATATAGGCATATTATATAGGCATATGCTTCTGTTATCTACTCCACACTATTTGTACTTGAAATCCGAGTATAAAGGTGACAATCGATTTCGAGAATATCACTATAAAATCTGAGGAACATATATTTAATTGTATAAGAATCTCGTTGTACGTTATAACTATATAAAAAGGAATTTGCGAATAACAAGTATTTCGTACGCATCAGAAAAACTGTACTAGTTGGTAAAAGTTTTACGAATTCAGCACGAATCGGCCAAAGCACGATGGTAAATCTTTTCTAAATAAAAGTAACGGACTGCCGGCAGTAGACGTCATTGTGAAAAGAGGCTGCGGTATGTATATCTTGAAAATGGCAGGCATTCACGGAAATTCGTTCGTTCTTTCTGACGCTCGATGTTCCTTTTACTCACGTCTATATGTATATATATATATATATACTAGACTGTTTATAATATATGTGTATACATAGTACACTTTCATCCTAGTTCCGTAGCATCTCTACAATCTCTAGCTACCACCATCCAGTCACCTTTTCTTTATGTTTAGTACATCCTTTATTTTTCCTCTATTGCAACCCAGTTCATTCCCGCTAGCAAGTTCTTTTCCGCTATGCTTGCCTTGTCTGCGCAGGTAATTCCGCAGCCATTTTTCACGGGGGAAGACGTCGCGACACTCCTTGTCGACCTTGTCGATATCTTTCAAGGAAAGAAATATCCGTTGTATGGTAAAATATCTGAGCATGTCATATATTTCGGTCTATTTCAATATATATATATATATATATATACAGGTATAGGTATATTGTATATATAATACAGGTATAGCACCATATAAATTCGAACTGTTCCGCTATTCTTATATTTCAACCTTACTTCGAGTCCTTTCGCACATTATGTCAGTATACCGCAGCTGATCCTGATTTTAGGATTTCGCCTAGTGCGCGTAGAACGTTTCTTCGGTATGTTTTTTTACATAATTCCCCAAGGCGGTGATCTCGTCCGACCTGATTTTCGACGAACCACCATTTCTTCAGCATCAAATCGTTTTTATGCTTTCTCATTGTATTCTTGCCTTCCGTTATATCCGAGTTGTCAGATGATACTTTTTTCCTGCTCACCATTGGACTGTAGTATATTTTCTGTGAAGAATATACGACGGGCATAATTCATGGCTTATAAACAATTGTTAATGGTTACTTTTTTTTAATGTCTGCTAGTAGCTTTCTCGTTAAAAATTGACTTGCTTCATTTATAACCTTTTTCGTTCACAAGAATATTCCTACAGTGTCGTCTTCGCGAACCATTAATAATATACATGTACTTGGTACTGCCGTGTTACACTCTTTTATTATGTATAACATAACGCTTATCCCTTGAGCAAGTAAATGCACAACCTCATGCTGATTCCTGAGGGAGACTAGGCGAATACAATACTCGGTATAATATATGCGTCATTTTGCAGGTCGAGGATTAGGAATAAACCCTGTGGATACCCAAATAGTCATAATTGCTCATTAGTAATAAAATACAGTCTCTGTTACATAGAATAGGCACTTTTTCAGAATTAACCAAACGAGACAAATCTTAATAGCGCCTCTGGTCAAAATAAATTACATGTGTTATCAAAAGTATAGTTATTATCAAACGTTGAAATGTTTACCTGATTTACATTCGAAATTTTTCATACGTCATTACCACAACTATCAGTATACAAAACCAAATTTCATCCTAGACGTAAGCCAGTTATGGTCCAAGTGGTGGACTTACGTTGTCATATGCGTCCCTTCCGGTCATGCTGGAATACAAGGATATTTACTTTGGATTTAATTGTATGTAGATACAAATTTTTCTTTCTAGCCATATACATATATCTTGTACAAAAGATATACTTCTGTTATGTATGTACTGCAAAACTTAAAAGCAAACTAGCTGCTTAAAGTCTTACAAAAGTTAAATTCTAAAGTATAGCGTGGTTAATCCTGTCGATTAGGTGTAATAAGTGGGCAATGTTTCTAACAGGCATGGACGAAGTGGCAGTTAACATGGAACGGCTAACGCAAGAGAATGTAAACTTGCAGCCAATGAAGCGTTGGATAACTTTTTAACGGATAATTCTTTTACGAGTGGCAGGACGTCATTAAAAGTTCATCCGAGTGTAATTGAGCATTTTGGTGCATGATGCATTTTCTGTGGTTACCAGCCTGTTAAGAACAAACGAGCCAACTTCATAGCAACGGAGGTGGAAAGTTCTTGGTAATTTAATCGCTCTGTCAAAATGACCTCAGTAAAACTTGCCTTGGTATAATATAGATTGCGCAACTCGGAGACACGTGCAGTGACAGTCTAAGAAGTTTGGGTTATCCTTAAAAATATTGCACAAGTGAAAGAAAGTAATTTACGAGGAAGTTCGAAATTTTTTTTTTTTTCAAAAAATATGAAGTAGGATAACAATAGTGATTATTGATAAAAACGAGAAACAGTCACGTTCTAAACATTTTTTTTGACCTGGATAGACTTTGAGAGATCGTCTTACGGGACTTAGAAAAGTTTTGAAATATTAAGACTTACTCTTATCGTACTTATGGATGATGACTGTGCAAATAAGTTAAGCAGTAGAAAGAGTAGAGAATAAGAAAAATGGTCCTCGTTAAAAATTTCGGCCTCGCCAAAACTTTCTCAACTGCGATACGATCTTCTATCGTTATTCGTCGTCGACGAGTAATTAGAACTAATTAGAAAGTTGATACGCGACCTAAGCGCCGTGAGAAGTTTCACAAAAGATGAGATAGCTAAGTAAGTACATTACTTGCGACGACTTTGAGTCTCTTGAAACCAAGCTAAGTTTTGCTGTTCCAATCGCAATTATTTTTTGCAAGGGTTTGCTATTATTTTATTTTTATTTTATTATTACTTTTGCAAATTTATAATTTTTTTTTTATATTTACATAACTTTACTCCCTAATCGTAAAATTTGTCATTCGCATTAATAACGCCTTGGAAATTTTTGAATCGCGTGCTGAGTGCCTGATTCAATTTTTCAATTTCTAGTTACGCGCTTAATAACGGCAGTTATTAACAATGGCTTCGTACGCTAACCACGTCAATTTCGACTTTAACCATCTGACGGAAATTCGATAATCGGTACGAAATGTCTTACGAAAACGAAATCACTTTCATTTTATAATACCCCGGTAACCTAACATCCTGCTGTAACCACACTGCGCAGAGTTAAATTTTACATTGACACCATATCCTGCCAACACTTTCCTGCTTGAAGAAATAAGATTTCGTTTAATATCACAAAGCACGTTTCCCGTATAATCCTTAGAGACTTGCCGCCTATTAATATACGACTTGAATAAAAATGACAAAAATAAGAATTTCATATTTTCGATTTTATCCGAGACCACGAATTTATCAGCCACGCTTTACGTACTCACGTAACTTTACTCATATTTTTCTACCCTTCCAGTTATTTGTACACCAAAAAAAAATCCCGCGCAGCCCCAATCGGACAGACCGAGAATATAAGTAGTACAGATAATACAAAGAAACATATAGTAATACATATCAGAGAACAGTAGTTTGTGCGTCAGTGTATACTAGACATAAATGAAAAAGAAATTTTTCAGCAGACTGTAGCTACAGTCTGGAGCAATGTGAGGCTAGGAAATAAAGTATAATAAAGACGGGACGGTTGGTATTGCATCATAAGCCAACCGCAAGGCAAAACATTACCGCATAACATAACCATTCTCTTCAGCCGAGTAGTCAGTGAGAAATAGCTATTTACAGTAATACATAGAAAACGTAAATTTATCTTAGCCAAGTACATTTATACGTTTTCCTAATGCTGAATGGTTGGTTGGTTGGTCTGTGCTTTTCGCATTTGTTTAAAATTTATATCACCATTTGCATCACATTACATTTCATTGGTACGATAACGAAATAACTTTTACATTATTATTCTTTTTAACCATCGTCAATTATCAGTAGAACCTGAAGCTTCCCTTATCAAGTTTATTTATCAGCTTACAAACAAAAAGGGAGGTAATAACACTTTTTATATTCCCTTCACCAAAATAGGTTAGCCGACGACATTATTGGAACAAAATGTCAGCAGATCAGCGGATAACCTTTAATCTCGCAAAGGATATGCTTTTTTTTCCTACCGACGGACTGCCAAAAGGTCAAAGATCAAATGGGAGTTTGTTTCATGTGACGGCTGTATAGAAAATACTTGATGTCTTCATTCATAGTTTTCTCAGCCTAGAATTTCTTTGTCATCTTTCGCCATTTTTCTACTAGAATGGGTTGGTACACGTATTGGAAAACAATTTCGAGTCGCATTCCGCGACGGCTGCGAAATACGTGTTCAACGTACATATCTACACACACGCATACTATATATATATATATATATTAGTATTGATTTTATAAAGAAATCAGGGTATAGGTTTTTAATCCATTACGCCAATTTTTCTGTTCAGGCTGTTGGCTCATAAAAGCCTCGCGTATTTTTTTAACTGGCATTCATTTACGAAGGTATATAGAAATGTCATAAATACCAGAGCAATTTTGATTCGGTCTATTAGTAGTGCTTGCTAATGATCCGTCAGACGTAATTTTTGCGATAATTCAAATTACGAGAACCGCACGGAATTTCCTGATGTAAAAGTAACGAGAGGCTTTTCTGATATTTGACGCGTATTACCTATGCGTGGATGAATGGGTGTCTGCGCTTTTTAAAAAGAATAAAAAAAAAAATTCCCACCGTATCGAACTTTTATGTCTTTTTAGGTAAACCCGTATAATAAATTTATGGATAAAAATGACAGACCCGTGTAGCATTTTTAAATACATTGTTTTAAGTGGTATGAGGTCGTGACGCGTCGCGATTCGCCAGCAATTATCGATTATTGTTAATCGTTATTAAAGGGTAAAACGCTAAATGAAGCGAAGCGAGGTCCGGCGAACGAACGCGGCCATTTCCGGCGTACATCGATTCGCTCTTAAACGGCCGGAGAGCAGCCGTGCATGACAGTAGGACGCGCTTTAAAAAATTGCTTCCATTCGGCCAATCTGGCAGCGACAGTCAACGGTACGAGGAGGTTACGAAATGGTCAGACATTTTTTTTTTTTTTTCATTTCAAATATCGACGTTCCGCAGGAAATCCGAATTGACCAACCGCCGACAATGCCGAGCCATTTGTCGTGCGAATAATGCTTTCGAGTTAATGAAAATCCATATACATGATTGAGAGTCTTCGGAAAAAGAAAGATAAAAAAAAGGGGGCGATTGATGAGAAACCAATTTTTCGCTCGGTAACCTAGAAAAATTTTATGAAACGCCAAGAAGTCGATAGACGAAGAGTGAACTGTCTACTTTCGCAATTTGTCTTTGTCGCTGTGAAGAAAAAAACCAAATTATATATATATATATATATGTCGAAACGTAGTAAAAAAAAAGTGGTAACGAGTGTTTTTTCCCTTGCTTTATGCTAATAAAAAAAATGTTTTAATTAATTTTAATTAAAAAAATTAACTTTTTTCATGTAAAAAATGGTTGCGAATTATTATACATTATTTGTCACTTTCGTAATTATCGTTTCAACGATTTTAACGATTGTTAGACTCATTCTGGAAGGGATGTACTTTCGGCACACTTGTAAAGCCCGCAATTTCCGGTTTAATACAGACGAAGTCAAAGTCACGTCTCGGAAGAGAAGTGAAGTCGTCTTCGCTGGCTGAAATATGCAAAGTTTCCCTTTGAATTTCATTTATAATGGCAGTCTTTATGTCCGCCAAGTTACTACCCGTCGCAGCCGTCGCGCCCACTTTTGTCTTTTACGCGAGGCAGCCATTGTCGTTGGCGCGCCTTGTGTATTCGCCACTATGGGAATTACTTTTCTTCGACCGAAAAGTTCCAGCTGTGGATAAAGTTCATGGGAAGAAACTAACGGTGCAAATCGTCCGTCGCGCGCGACTCTGCCCTCTAGACTTTTCGACAGGTACTACGATACGACGATACGACGATACTAACCTGAAAGAGAAACTTGTGGCCAACAGGATTTCCCCATAAGTAAGTTAATGTCCTTTATTATTATTCCCATGCGTATAAACGTTGTTTAACTAAAAGCTACGTTTTCTTTTCCACAGTATACATATATTAACGATAGAAAATTATTCACCGCTAGAATGGTCCGTTCGGCTAATGCTTTGCATTGGCTTGACGTAAATGGGATAATAATTGAATAATCGTTTACAAAGTTGCGAAACGATGGAAGGAAGGATACAAAAAAAAAAATTAAAGCAAAATTTAGCTCCAGAAGTAGGATTAATACACGTCCTATCAAAGGTGAAAGAGGTTGGAATTTCGGAAGTCAGGCAATACACAAACGCCTCCAAGTAATGACATAGTAATTGCGGTAGCTTCAAGGGGATCGAAAGGTGCTGGCTAAAGGGATCTAAGTCGTGGTTAGAAACGTGGTTACAAGGGTGGTCATGTTCCCAGAGTGTACTACTTAGAGCGAAGAAACCTTTCTGTCCCAGAGAACTGTAAGACCGCAAGTCCTTACCCTCGTTAACCTTTACACAAGTAAAAGATGATCGTAGAAGTTAAATTAAGTCTCTATGTAAATGCACAAGAGGAATATATGCTCTCAGTAAACCTATTATCAAATGATTTCTCTTACGTAATTAATTCTCCACCCGACTACGTCCTGAAAAATTATATAAATCTAACCATTAAATGTCACGGTCATCTTACGCTTCTTTATACAGGTCACAGATGTCGCCAGCTGGCAACTTGCCTCACGACTGCTAAAAGTCAAGGTCTCCATACAAAAAGTATAACAAGGTCATAGAATCTCATTAAATCATTGCCGATTGTGAAATAAGAAAACCTGAACGTTAATTCTTATAACTCAAATTTTCCTATACCGTGAAAACAATATATTTAGTGTGAGTTACGGAGGGAACGAGTGGGGGAAGTCACGAAAATTATAGCAGATAGCAAACGATAGGCTGGGAGTCTTGTTAATTGACTACACCCAAGGTAATTATCGTGTCTAGTGGTCCATTCGAAGTGTCAATTAGCTACTGCGAATAAAATTGCTCGCTGAAGCTCGACATATTTATTTTACTTTTGCTACCCAATAAAAAAATCCAATAAATACAGGTATATATATAAATCACATTGACAGTCTTGTTAGGAAACTGTATTTTTTTCACGAGTCGCGTTACCAATAGACCAACGTGTTTATTAGATCGTAAAAATCTGTGGTACATTTTTACTGTGGTATTATTTTGAATTTAATCATTTACTCATTTACTTACGTCAATCACATACACAAGGTATCTCAGAATATTAAGTAGATAACAACGTTTCGTACGTAAGGGATGCACCGATGAATTTCAAATATGGCGGTACGAAATACTTATGTCAAATCACAGAAAATTCCTAGCGGTCTAGCACTTCCGGAAGCGAGAATACCTACACCCTCGAAAAGCTAACCTAACCATCGTCATAGTTGGCATAGTTCCTTCCGAAGCAAAATCACCCCTGCGATACTTTGTCTCTGAGAGGCGGTATGCGATAGGTTCTCGATATTAGTAGAAACAGGTACAAGTTTTCCATTCACCGCCGCCATGACACTGTCTGTAAGAAAGTACAAATTATCAAGGCAGCATACACACAGACACACTTTCGTAAATACACTATATAATATTCGAACATAAAACAACCCCTAATGCTCTAAAATTGCTTTGAAAGGATGTTCGATCTTTCTACTGAGGGATTAGAGAATGATCTAGAGCTGATCGTGAGAGAGGTCTGACACCCTCCCAGGTGTCTCGCAGGTGACGGAGGCGGATTTTCCTGCCACTTATAGTAGAATATCCGGAGACGCAGTTTTCCCTAGTGGTTGGGACAAACGAACGAATCGCTTGCGAGCTGAGATATCAGAATGGAAGAAAAATAGAAGCCAGATCCTTGGGGTATATATATATATATATAGGTGTCTGTGTAATTCATAAATACTATTTTACCAACGATAGTTGCAACTACAGGAAGCTATGAAAAAGATCGAGTCACGGGTCACGCTCGATTTATTGTACTGGATTCAGGAGGAATTGTCCTGCGAGAAGAAGAAAGATGTTGAATGGAAATGTAAGGATTGTTAAAGAAAAGCAAGACAAAAGCTATTAGAATGAGAAAAACAAATTAGAATCCGTCCGTGGATCCCCATGAGAAGGGCACAAACTTCTTCGCGTAACTTCCGCAGCTAAGGGATGGTACGAGTATCGTCAGGAGAATACATATATATTGTATTCGTGGAACTGACAGTATTTTAGGGGGTATTGTTACCTCAAGAGAGAAAATTAAAGGGTGGAAAATTTTATTTAGCTTAATTCACAATAAGCTCACAGTGTCAGGGCCAATTTTTCACCCTTCTTAACGTTACACGGTGTTCCTGGACAATGCCAATGTATTTTGGACAAAACACACAGCAGAGAGCGAAAAAAAAGGGAAACCAACATGAGAAATGGATCAAAATACACTGTACAGGTATTTTATTCCCTTATAGTCTTTCCAACGAGTACTCGGCGAATGTTGTTTTTGACTGTGACAGGAAGACAGCGAAAATCGTCTAGTTCGCTCTGTTCAGAACTGAAGCAGACTTCCGTGCAAACAGATCATTTAGTAAGAGCGTTCAGAGCAGATTTATAAAATTTGCCACGAATATAAACGATTAAGCGAAATGGAAATCAGACTTAAAAGTAAATACTTTTTCTTTCGTTCGCTTGGGTTTACCTAAAACGTACAAAAAAAGGATTTTTTTAATTTACCTCTTTCGAGGATGTGCACAGCTTTTCCCGAATAAAGCTTTTTGGAAGGTTGAGGGTGACCTTTGGGTCAGTCTAGTGGTCCTTACTACTTCCTGCAAAAGCCAGGACGCGTGCCCACCATGATTTACGCCGAGGAGACCTGGCTTTATGGATAAATTTATGGCTGTGCGGGGCTTATAAAGTGGGACGTCTATGATCCGAGTTAACACCACTGCGATTCTCGCGACGTCATAAAGCGCCGGCGGTTAACGGGTGTGCGACGTACGCCGTCTAAGAAAGCGATTCCGAGGTATCGCAGTGGTAGAATCTATAACTTTTTCAGAGTTTCTGTCCACATCGAAGACCAGGATTCGTATCCCCGTAATTCTATAAAACGAAATGTAAGACATAAAGTGTCAACAGTATTTGGCAAACTTTCACGTAAAAAAATATACAGACATAAAAGTATAATCATGCAAGATTTTTTTGTCACGTAGTGCTAAATCCTGCCGCTAGGTGAATCGATAACCTCCGGTCTTTCGTCTTTCGTAGACGTCAAACCAGGTAGATTTAAAATTTTCATTTTCACGAAACTACATAGTTATCGGATATTCACTATGGTCTATGTTGACTGAGGTTAGCAAAGTCCACAAGATCTAGAAGGGGTTTCGTAAGCCGTTGCATGTGGGCGGATTACTACGAAGCTGCATCAACGCCAAAAGCTAACGGTGGACGAAAATGAAAGGTTCCTTAAAATTAACTCTCGTTTACTATTGTTTTCAAACGTTCATCAAGTTCCCCAAGACCCAACAGTAAGAAACGTGAATTACTATTGAACAACTTTGACTTCATATTATTGAAGCAGCAATGTCAATATGAATTAAGCTACACGCGACTCTCGCTTAAAACCATATATACGTCAGTCAAAAAATAGATGGTGACTAGGATCCAACTTATAACCGTGGATCGAACGGCAGGATTAAGTTCTCGGGTTCCTCCTGGCACCCGAGGAGTCTAATACAGGCCACATTTGGATTCATGAAAAGGTGTCTCGCACAGAACGTCGGGATCCATAGAAATGAAGGGTTCTCGATGAAAACTACCCGTCTCGTATATGCGCCAAGGCTCTCGTGGGACTTCACTGCGAAAGACCTACATTTTCATGGAGGGTGAAAAGTGTGAAGCTTATTGGAAAGGAGTAGCTCGGTAGATACGACGATATTTCGTGTTGACTATAATTTCTTGTATTTATTACGAAATTTTATACCGTGCTACGCGTATCCTAGAATGGTCATAAGGGTCGATCACGCTTGTGAATTATTTGTGTAATTTACATAATGAAACTTCATTAATTTTCCACGTTTCACTAACGTTTTTATGATACTCGTTAATTTGTTAATTATGAACCGGTGATATTCACATATAATTATACATAATAGTATCGTTGCATATGTATCAAAGGACTGCTCTAGTAAAAACTATAATAAGAATATTAAATTATTGCAGGTACCGCGACAATATAGCGCGACTAACAGGGCAACGTACATTACGTTTGCTCCAAAGGGAGCGTAACAATAGCCTCTGCAGCGTACGGCAATTAAACTTTTTTCGTGTAAGTACAGTGTAATTAGAGAATGGTAAAGCAGGATCTCTGTTGGAGGATGTGTGAGAGTGAATGCTTGAAAAATCAGCAGCACCCACAGTGGCATCATTGAAAGAGAATAAAGCCTCTTATAGTGCACAGGCAGCTTAAACACCATATGAGACTCAATATATTTCTGTCTTTGCTATTGTTCCGACAGATCTATTATCATTAGACGAGCTTAACCTGGGAGAACAATGATCTGACAAAGCGTGGTCTTACTATTAGAATTTCATAGGGAAGATAAATAAGGATGTTACGTCTTGTAAAAATCAACCGTTCTAGCGAACAGAGCAACAATTGTACATTGGCAACGTTATAATTTTTTATTCAGGAATATACGCAGTTATGTGTACGAAGCGTTTCGTAACTATTAAATATTTGAATAGAAAATTTCCACATTTTCGATATGTAATCGTTACTTTATGATTGCTGGGGTCGTAATGTAAATTATAAAATATCAACGCAAGCTCACTCGACCTGTGGAAGCTGTGGAAAATAATGGAATGTAAAACTTGTAATTAATATTACATACGATATTGGCGAATTTACGTAAACATTGAAAGCTCAAGTTTTAATGTCAGAACAGACGAAAATCGTGTTCGCTAACCATGCAAAATAAAGGCAGGAGTTTTAGATATAATTTGTATCCCTGTAAGAATTAGTATCTTTTTATCTTTATTAGTTTCTTCAAATTTAACATAACTGTGACTACTGCGTGTGACTACTAAGTATTATAAAATACGATCTGAAGTTGGTCTAATAAGATAAACATAAATACGTCTTTTGGGTTTTGATAAAGAATTTATCATCGACCCGGTTCCATCCTTTTAACATGTCGTACGTACTTGACACTGTTAGGTGAATTACGTATTCAAGCCGAAGACATACGTTCACGTGTATATCCAGGAATTTAGCCATACACATAGTCTGCCATATATAACCACTTGACTCAAAGACCGACTAAACCATATATTTCGTGACGTGGTTACCTATATGAAAACATAAACTAAATATAACCTAACCCCAAAATATATTTAGTCCACTTTAAATATACAGGTAAAATTTAACTGGAGTAACGTAACATTTCGAGTGTCTCGTGACATTTCTTTTACTATTTCTTCCCATCTCCTCCCACAACCCTGTGACATTTCTACACCCTCGGCTGACTTTCGCCTGGCGTAAAATTAAGGACGAACGTCTGTACGCGAATACGAGGAAACCAGGACAGTGGTCTCGCTAGGTTAACCTACATGTGAAAATAACCGGGCTGCGTTTCGGTTAGCGGTATAAGGTTGCTATTTACAACGCGACACGTATCGATCCAGCGACCTGCTCAGCCAAGTGCTCACCGCGTCTCCAAGCCTCGTATACTCACATACCATGACTATTCTCTTCGTCCAGAGTCCTTGGACACTTTTTGAACTTAGAGAAAATTCGCGCCAACGCCATTCTTCTCGTCCGTGGATTTTAGACGTGTGCACTTTGGAACTTTAGCCGCATTTACAACGACTGGTTTCACGTTAACGAGCGCTAGGATAGTCCTGTGGAAGGGAGTGTAAAGTTGGATGAACCACAAACGCGTTACGTTTCCCGTATATACGAGTACCTGGTATAACTAAGGTGAGTACGTGTGTACCGGTAGGCAACGAAGCATCTCTGAGCGAAATGGTACCTCTAATATGGCGCTCAGAGATGTATTATACAGCGAAGTGGGTATCTCACGTGAAACCAACCGTATATCAGAAGTCTCGAGTATGCAACGATGCATACGAGCTATGTCAGATAGTCGCAGAATGGTCCTAAAGGATTTTGAATTCACGAGAGATAAATGAGGCAAACGTTCAATGTGAACGAGTTTAGAAGAGTATGGGGAAAAGTGCTTGTATTTCAAGAATCCAATAACGAAGAACGTCGAAGGAACTTTTTGTAATGTTGGACATCAGTTTCAAGGATACTAAAATATTAAATATGAAAGTAGGTCAAATTATTAGATATCAATTTAAATTAGTTATTGAGCATATCTGCGCGATATATATAGGATAGATTCGATAAATAACAAAGAAAAGGCTGTGCGCATGCGCGTATCCTTTCAATACAATTTTTAGATGTATCCTTTCGCTTATTAGGTTACGTACAGGCGATTAACGTGTGAAACGTGAAAGCATAAACGGTTGTGTCCTAAGGTAAATTTATTTGCCGGTATATTACCTTTTAATGAATACTTCATAATTTTTAAATATAATCAACATTTTTACGGCTTAATATTATACTCATTAATGGATTCAAAAAAAAGAATGACGCACTTTTTATTCTGACTGAAATTTTCATTTCGTCAGGTATTCGGTACAAAATCCATTACACAAACACGTGAAGTTTATATGAGTTTAAAGAATTTTTCTTATTCTTGTGCTGCGATAGGCTTATTGACTTTGTTCGCAAATATATATTTTTTTTTTGTTTCTTCGCATATAGGATCGATGTGGATCCTAGCAGCTGTTTTTTAATCGTGATCTTGTATTTTGTGTGGGATGGTTTTGAAGTTTGCCCCTTCGTAAATATTTGTAGGAAGAACCGAGCAGCTCCCGCGGGATTACCCAGACTCCTCTGGACAATCCCGTTTCAAAGCCAGTACGATACTACCGCTCAAACTTTTCGATTGGTTTATTTTCAAAGAACTCTTCCGGATACTGGGAGCCGTTCTATATCATCCGTTAAAAATGCACCCATGTGCATACATATATGTTGCACGTATGCGCCATATAATATATTGAAAAGCATACACATATTGGTAGGGTATAAAAGTAATTGGACGACGAAACTTTTGCGAGTAAAAAATTTGTAATAAAATTATATCATTTCCACGGCAACTAATCTATGGGAAAATTTGGCGAGTACAGTGAATTATTAAATTACACACAGCCATATAATCAAATTTATATTAAGATTCATATTTTGTTTATCTATATTAAACGTGGCCCACCTATTATTCATTCTTTTCCCGTATGCTTTCTGTTATCACTGTAAAAGAAGCATGGCGGAACGTTGCCATTGAATAAAGGCCAAAACCCAGATGCATTTTCAATAAATTTTACTGATGTCCAAACGATTTCTCGAAAACTCTTATAAGGATTCATACGTTTCGCGGCTACCGGAAAGTTTTCCTGGCAAAGTTTCCCTCTGTCTAGATATTTAACTATTTTCTTTGACTGTCAGGAGAAAAACGTAGTCGAGATCCTTCTTTGTTGAAAATCCTATACTGGAGAGGTATTCCTTTTTCTTGGAATATTATACCCATCTGACTTACGTAACGTAGTGCAACCTGCTGTTGCAGTTCCAAAAGGACCTCACGCTGCTGACTGTTCAACGCTGAGCAAATTACGTAGTCTTTGTATAAGTAGTAAACGTGCAAGATGCTGCGTCCAGAACTTGGAAGAAGCTGCCGAGTGCCACCAAAGGGAATGGTTAAAAATTTTGTAGTTCTTTGCCAAGAACGCTTCTACTTCTCATGGTCCGCGTGACTTATGTTGTTTGGAATTTCTTTGATCTTGTCCTTATTTCATTATCCACGAATGTCGGATTCAGTGCAGGTGATAGTCGTACAAGTGCTTGACCTACTGCTTTAGAAAATTTATAAAGTTGCACTGCAAGGCTGTGTCCTGAGGGCAGCTAAGGATCCTTTGTATACAATAATAATGAAAAATAATTGAACGAGCTTGAATAATTAAGTATAAACAATGTTCAGTTAAAAAATTGCAAATTTGGATTATGATTTGTTGTTAAAGTATATAACGTTGCTTTAACCTTAAAATTACAACCTGCTGGCTCAGAGAAAAGATTTAAGGACTTAGGGTAAAAATTTTTAAGTATATAAACTCACCAACTGCGAAAGCGACAGTCGTAAGTAGCAACAGGGCCAGGAAAGAAGCGTCTAGTTTTCGTGCCATTCTTTTAGCCCGCCTTTTGGATCTTCACTCAATCCCACGACGATCACTTCATCCCGATCAAGACTTCGATCCACCCCAGGTAAAGAAATAAAGGAAAAACAAACAGGAACCAGAGCGACGATTTTTAAGACGAGAAAAACTACAAAAGTACCATGCAATTACGCAACGGCAAAAGACGTCCGGATTCGCAGGGTAGCGAATGTGAACTAACAAGTCGCCGCGTTCACGCGACCAGCCGCGCAGGGCTACTTCGCGTTTCCACCCCTCGGATCCGCTTCAACCCTCCAGCAGGAATACGAGAACGAATAACCGGGAGCGCCAGGGATTACTGAAGAAGCGACAAAAAATAATTTTTTGCCTCCAAATTCATTTAAAATCCAAGGCTTATTTTATAAGAACAATTTAAAAAATTGGACACTGCGATACTTAACAATTAATTTGACGGATCTTTTTACATAAAAATATGACGCAAGTTACTTGGAATTGTGATTAAAAAAGTCTGTTAGCATTCCTACTTGGTATATGACTCGACCTACCCTTATTATATACTCTTAGATACCGGTGCGCATTCTGATTATAACAACGTAACATAAGATACACAACGGGCGAGAAACTTTCCTTATGAATTATTGAGGGTGTTAGAGATCCCCAAGAAAAATCTGAACTAATATTAAAGTAAAGAAAAGAGTTTGCAAATATGTTAGGTCGAGAGACGTGTATGTGTAATATCCATACCAATCGGGGTAGTCTAAGGTAGTGACAAACGGAAACATTTTAACACGACAGAGTGAGCGCCAATCGAGCACACGTTCGTCTTACACGTATCTTTTCTGTTTGATCAGAGTTTCCCATTGGTATGATGATAAAGGGGTAGTAGGAAGGAGTTACAAGAACGGAATTCGCCAGAGAAGGGGATTCATTTCTCAGGACGTTGGAATGGGGCTGATATTAGAGTTTGCCACTAGCGATAAGCGGATACCCTATCCAGCCTCGGTAAAATCTGACCTTATTTTTATGCCCCTCTTATACCACCCTCTTTATGCCTCCACGTACCGATAAAGTACAGTTCTTAACGTTATATAAACGGTAAAACATATTAATAGCAAGCACTGTACCGAACACCAGTGTTACCAACCTGGACAAATTAAAGATTAAAAGTAAATAGAGTATATCGATATCAACCCCTATCATTCTATGGTTACAATAGATATTGAATAATATCACATATTGTCTAAAGTACAAATTACATAAATGTCAACATTAATTGTAGAACTTTGTGTCTGATCATTAAAGCCAGGGAGCCTGTCAGCATTGTTTCTATTATCGCAACCATTATTACTTCCCTGTAGCGTACCGAAGTAATATGTTGCTACATGAATGCATCCACGTGCATATAGTATAATGTATGTACATATGTGCATATAGTGCTATGTCTCCAGATAGCCTCTCACACGTAAGCGACGTTTAACGGGTCGAAACCGCATGGGACGAGCCTAATTATGCCATGAGGGTGTTGAGCGTGGTGAGGGAGACCTGGACCAAGTTCAGACAGCTTCACCGGGAAAGTTACCCAGCTTCTCATTCCATAACCTAGCCTTTCATTTACCCTTTCCTTCCGATGATGCGTCCAACTTTGTCATGCTCAAAGCTTGGTGATCTCCATCCCTTCATGGCTCAGTACAGGTGCAATGCAAGTTGGTGGCATGTAATTATCTGACTCCTCTATGTAAAGTAAAGTGCAGTATAGTTACGATGGTAATGTTCCAATAGATGCATACGATATATGTAAAAATGTACTATAGTATATGCATCGTATTTTAAAGATAGAGTCGTTTCCAAAAAGTTTACTAATGGACCATATTCGCTTGAGATCAATTCTCTTGTTACGTATCTGATATCTCACAGTTCCGTACGGATAGGTAAGAGAAAATAAAAATTACATGGAACGAGTCTGTACATTGAACTCACGTTTAAGAATACTAGACCTACGTGCGTGCTTCGTCCAAAAAACCATACATTTGTGTTCATTTGACGTCTGTCAATATCTGTTAGGTCGCTAGTAGCCCTGGCTATTAAAAATAGCAAATTCACACATCACCTGAGCAATGAGCATCGCGGAAAAGCGACGACAATCTTCTTATATGGATTTCTTTTCTAACGGGAGGGAGAAAAAGAAAAAAATACGTACAGTTTATATGAATGAACAATATAACTTACGTAGTCACTTGATGGGTGGATCAGGATATTGCGCAGGCTATTCTGAATTTCCCAGGCCGAATACGGTACGTCCTTCTCTCCTGGGAGAAATATGAGACGCAAGAGTGTTAGGACCGGTCAGAGCCATTAGCGAAACCTGACAATTAAGCCCTTTGCCTATTAACGTCCTTGAGACCATAACTACCTCATTGTTAATGGTCGGAGATCTTTTCACAGTGCGAGTATGAGCTGGGTAGGTATGGTGTTGAATATTACGATCCTAAGAGATATAAGGGAAGATTAATGTCATGTAATTCTAATTGCGATAATGTAGGATTATGGAGACTTAACGTTCCTTAGCGAGTATCATAACTTAGAACATCTGTCGTACCTTAAGAGATAGGAGACATAAATCATACGATTTTGCTTCCTTTTCCCCCAGTGTCGAACTTTTCGGGTTCGGTAGAAGAACTTGGAAGCGTGGAAGATGAGCAATAAGGCCATTCAGCTACGAGGTGATTGCAAAAAGTTCGGAAGAGACATGGTAGCCACTAGATGAACCAGCTGCTGGTGGCTAGAAAATGAAAATGAAGGAGAGTCAGCAAGGTGAAGGACAGTTGAGACGCCTTTTTCTCCTGATCTCATCACCAGCCCTTGGCCTTTAATACTATTCGTTCACCAGCCCAATAAGTAGTTTAACTAAATAGGTACCAGTCGTAGCTATTTTTATTCCCTATGTCATAGCATCAAAGCATACTTTTCCTAACGACTGACATGTGCACTGCACAATTAATGGTAATAAAGCGCAACAAAATAGGACCTTTAAACTATAGAGTATTTTTGTTGAAAAAGTTTCCATATATCGTCCATTGTTCTAGTTTTACTGAGTTATTTAGAACAATCGTACCAACTGAAGTTGGTTTTACTGTATAAAATAATTCATGAAATTCAATAATGTAATAGACCTAAACATACCTGTTTGTGTCTAGAAAAAGCATAGAATATGCATTCCCTGATAAAGAATATTTCACAATTGTTTTAACTCTCAATTAAGGGACGTTCCATATAGCTCGAAGGCTTTGTATGAAAGGAAATTCAGAATCACAATTCACATTCAAAAAATAAAACCAAATGACTAACTCGATTTTGACAGCTACAGGGCTCAGTCGTACTATCTTGGTAGGCCTGAACTCGATAATGCAGGTAGTCATCCTCAAAGTGTCTACAAATATGACAAAATATTTTTCAAAAATATTCTCTATTCTTCTTTATCATCTCCTTGACTCCAATCTTCCTCTCTCCTTCTCTTTGTCCTCTCTTGTTTTTTAGTCCTACAAACCTCAAAGCCCAATTTACTGATCGTATCTTATGTTCCGTAACGCTATACTGCCACAGCATACATACCAGTAGCTTTGTTCATGAGATTTGACTGTAGAACTGTTGACATCCGGACGATGTACCAGGTCGTGAATACTTGACAACCTGCAAATAGCACTTAGTAAAGTGACTATAATTTATAAATTGATTGTGCGATTTCTATTGAGATTTCCTCAACGTCATCGGTACGTTTTCATGACAATCAAACGAGCTACTCTGTTATTCCAATGAGTGGGAAACGTCCGGCCGATAACAGACTGAATTATCCGAACCTGACACGTTATCCGACCGCGTTCATACACATACAAATATAGTAGATGTTCTAGGGACACGATAGACCAGACAGGATGAGGAAATGTCGCGTGACAACCAGCACTCCCGGGAACAATGTTTTACCATATGCTAACATAAGGCAATAATCATTTGCTAAAATGTCCGTCGAGGATATTCGCACTTGCTTATTGCAAAAACAATAGGTCAATATTGTCGTCAACTGTCAATTTAAAATTAACGGTTATTGAACAAGCAGCAATGACAAACTGAGCACAGATAGTCTAGTTATGAGAGTATTTAAGATATTTTTCTGAATATTTCTATTTTACATAGATACGAAGAAAACAATGGAAAAAGAAATTAAAATATGTAAAATTGACATTATTTGGAAGCTTGAAAATTTATGCATTAAAGTAGTTAAGGGTATACATAGTTATTGATTATAAGTATACCTATATAGTATACATAGGTATAGCAGACAATTTACATAAGATTTCGAAATCCCGATAGCGATATTGCAAATTTAAGCAAGGATCCTTCCTGCATTTCATTTGGACCATAATTATAGCGAATATCGGATCCTCTAGTCGGACAAGGGGTCAGACTCGGAAAGTTCATGGGGCTAACTCAGGGCCGTACATAATGTGATGGACTTAAAGTGGCAAAGCCTGAGGGCTTCCGACAAGAGGTTCAAAATGAAAATCATGCCAAAATGTAATATCGGCTATCGAATTACGAACATGGACGGTCCTTTGGCTGTGCACTTTTAGCAGCGAAGGAGACGCGGCTGTTGCTAATGGGAGTGAGTCGATCGATGTTCGAGACCTGGAATGCTTTTTCTTCCTCTTGGTATTCCCGCAGGAACGCCAGGAAAAACCTAGGAAAATTCGTCCTCTCTTTATGTAATATACGTATATATAGTTTAAGAAGTATATGCATACATAGACTACCCCATTAAATTGGCTCATTGAATACAATAGTATAGACCCCATAGCGAGTTTTACCTTTAACGTTATCACGAGGAACCCAGGAAGATAAAATCCTAAGCTATAAAGGAAGAACAAAGGAGAATCATCTATTGCCACCAATCACTGCGGCCCTGGTATCGCGTCAAAGGGATAATCCAACCCTTATTGCACCAGCTGTGGTGACATTTGCATGGAGGCAAGCTACCCTGCTTCCAACCAAGCTGATCGGAATTGATTTTCAAATTAACACGATCCACGTCTCCCCATCCGCAATTTAAGATCATTGCCGCATGAATGAATTCAGGGGTTAATGGACCATTAAAGATTATTACCCTTACTTCCCAAAAGTAGCAAATATTATTATATGCATAGCCTCCGTGTTTCTAGTCACTTCTTACGACATGGTGATTTTCGCAGCTGAACTTGATCGTTCAGAGAAATACTGATAACTAGGGTCTCTATTGAATACGCAATAATTCAATTAATTGCAACTGCTATCCGATTAGGCAATTTACCACTATTCAGTTTCGACGAATTGCGCTGGGAAACGAATAGATAGATTCGGTTCGTTACTTCCAGGTTCGAATTCGATGAAATTCGAGTGTCCCTTGTGTTATATAGTGCAACCCTGTTTCCCTGCATCGACGCAACCTATTCGCATTGGCACTGACCATCAGAGGTACTTCGACCATCCGAATTTTCGATTAAACGTCCGAACACGCTTTCCATGAATACCCTCGTGTATAGTATCTACGTATAATAATAATAATGATACGAAGGATTGATCCAACGCCACCTGGCATTGCTCATGTCACTAGTATTAGTAGCTCCAAAAACTGTGGCGATCATATGCTGATAGTGGACCTAGGCTTTCATATACTCATACGTGAATAGATGTGTATTATGTAAACTATAGGAAGTTTTTAATTAGAATTTCGACCTTTGACCCCGCCATCCATTATTAACGAAACTCTCATTTCACCTGAGGTTCATTATGCACACACGTGGTGCAGCATATAATGTTGAGCTATAATTAAAAAATTTGGATAAATTAAAAAAATGTAGTCAAGTGATGAAAATATAAGAATTCTTATACATAAATTTGTGGAGTTATGCGTTCATGGGAAATTAACTCAATTTTAATTAAACTTATTATGAATAAACTACATTAGTAGTATTTTAATGATTTTTTTGGCAAAAGTATGAGTTTCGTTTAATCGTCGAATCCGCGGTTACTCGTTCTTATACTTTTTAATTCATAAAATTCTGTACTCTCGCGTAGAATGAAATGTACGAGTATCGATAATCTGAGAGATAGAATTTCCTTACACGTTAATCCATATAACTGGGATGGGCATTTCCGTGGGCTGTGGATTCGTTAAATTACCTTTTCAATTTTCCCGTCCGCGCTCGTTCGCGTCAAATTGCCGTCCGCTTCCGTGAGCCGCGCGAATTCCACAAGAGTAAAATTACCCGGGTTTTACCATCACCCTTACCATCTTCTATATACATCATTCTGTTCACGGTCGATTTATTTTGATTCAGAAATATTCTCGGATAATCTTCCGGGTAAGTTAATGACTCCTGATACCCATTGGTAATAGTTTGTCCACGTCACTATATAGATATATTCAAAAATATTTGTTTAATAAAAAATATAGATCAAACATCATTTCGGACCTTTAGAACATTTCGAGTCACTAATTCCAAGCTAATCAGATCGAAACCAGTATAAACATAATGGTCGAGCAAACCAGGACTCCTCCGCGTAACAACCAAACCATTTATACCTATATCAGGCAATCTACGATAAATTCTTGATCCTGATTATTAGCGGTGACGCATCCTAATCGTACACCTAATACGTGTACATTGCACTGCTATGCACCTGATGCCATACACATACCCCAATTACATACTACTCTGTATACTCATACGTACAGAAATGTCTGGTGTAAAATCAGTTCCATTGCATCACGTGAGTATTTCGAAAGTCCTGGAAACCAGAAAGCGTACTATTAGGAAACATTAGGAAGGCTTTTATCAAACAGCTTGGAGCGATCAAAAGCACAAGTCAATTACCAGATAGTAGAGATTTCACAAAGAGTCCTCTTCTGGCAATCATAGAGTTTCCCGGTAGACATTGGACCACGTTCCAATATGTTTCCCTTCAATTCCTCTAATTCGCAAAGGTCTGGTTCCCCAGCAATGCTCGAGAATGTTCGTACATGCCAATAACGTGTCAGCGACAGAACAGCAGACTGATAGAGGGTCGTTTTACTGGTCAAACCGCGCTTTGTACGTGCTTCGTTGACGGTGCATCCCCATACGTATGAGATGATGATAACAAGGATGATCATCCTAATGGAGATTATTGACCTTCTCTTGGATAATATCATCACCTGGAATTGTATAGTTATTAATAACATAATAGCTTTAAGAGTGACATTGAGGCTTAATTGTTTAAATGAAAATAAAGGTTATGTTATAGTATATTATGTAATAGCGTTTTAGATTCATTCAAAACAATACAATATATGTCTTTCTAATTTTCTGTTTAATAGTACAACTACTGTGGCATAATAGTAGTTTAAACATTTGATGTACAGTACTTGAATGGAACAACAGATATTGAAATTGCACACTGAAATTCAATGATAGAATATGCAATGGGGACAGAGTGTGTATTGAGTACACGAATAATATGTGATAAAGTTATAAATGTAAGTTAATTAGCTGGACAGTTGTCGAACGATAAAGTAGTATATTAATCAATACTTGTTTATTCTCTGGCCGAGTATCTATTCTATTTTTAATAAATTTAAAGATTACGTGAATATGAGCGAAGACAAACAAACTGTATATTGAATTACGTTATACGATTTATCGGCGGATAATATAGTGAGTCAATACGGAAGTATCATTTTAGAGATTAGTTCGAGAGGTTTGTCTGATATCTTTTATTTTTAATTCGAGATTTCGTCGAGTCTCTTGAACTTTTGTTTTAGGGGCACAGAGGAGGTTAGATTCGTTCGTTTTTTATCATACTTTTATCGCACTGTACTGCATGCTACGTGTGAGTAATTGAAAGTTACAGACTTATATGATGTCATATTCGGAACTTTGAAGTAATATAATACGAGTTTTCTGCCGCTTTTGTATAATTTCATATCTGTCGATTTGAAACTTTAGTGTAGCATTTTATGACGGTACTTTTTAAAAGTTGATGAATCGAGCTGGAGCGTTCATGACGATAGTGACTGTACTTTTATATGCTATACATTCGAGGACACAGGCACGAAGAAAAGAAAAATATCATACGTTTCCAATAATTGGAGGCTATAAAAGGTAATGAGATATTCTTTAACTTTTACAGAAAACTATCGCATACGGGCATTCATTGTTTATTTTCTACTAAACCAATTTTTAAAAAGGACAGATTTTGAATACAGTAGATTCAGGTTAAGGAGGTTCGGTGATGATAATTATAGTAGTAATAGGGAAGGACGGATTAAACAGGGAGTAAAAAACATTCCAAGATTTTTGGTTAAAAAATAAATGAGTGAAAATATGAAATAACCTCGACATTTGAGCCAAAAATCATTACATTTTACTTTACGAGAAATGGAGATATTGAATGCTGACGTTATTCATTTTCATAGGTTGTGTATATCTGTATAGTAGAAATTATCACTTTCAGACTTTTTATATCTCAAAAACTATACGGTAAAACATATTTAAATTTTGCATAGACGAATATTGGGTTATTGTATAATATATACAACAAATGCAAAATTTTATCTTGGATTATGTGTTATTACCGAACCTCCTTAAGGGGGCGGCCATTAGTAGAACGTGCATCTGTTTATTTAAGACAATTCTTGAAGAAAGAAGTGGCAGTCTAGACTCAATTGTGTTATATTGTTTTCCAAAAATATGTTACTAATCGTGGGAAGAGTATCGTTATTTAAAAATAACTAAAAAAGATATTTTGCTTCTTCGAGAATAAAATGGAATAAAAGAGCCCAGTGTTCAAATTTATTTGAACAGAATGAACATAGCGTCTGTGAGTTTCAAACTGTATAATTCACGGTTTTACTTTTTAAGGATCGAATGTGTTACCTGGGATATGTAATTTGGAGTCCGATATGAGACATGTCAGGTTCATTTAATTCAGATTATTTCCTAGCATCGTGGGTTTATATTTTTCAACAAAAATACCGCATCTTTAACCGTCACAGAGTAAGAGCAGACATAAATTATAAGCTTTGGAACACTCGCGCTATGGGTGGCGTAGAGAGGCACTAATGATTATGTCACCATAACGGAGTATTTCGTTTACTATTGTATAAATAGGAAAAGTTAATAGTTACTAAGTAATAGTGAATTATAATTAAAAGAAGCACTCATTGCAATTTTTTAGTTACAATTGATTACATAGTTTTTACGTTATTTCCATTGTTTCATCGGAAAGGAAATAATTAAACTTCAAGAAATAGTGTACCGACCTTTTTTCCACTAGAATTTCACTCAATTTTACTTCCTTTAGTCAGGCTTACCAATTCCTTATGTTGCGAATAAATATTTTGTACTTGAAGTATAAGATGTCTCTAGTGTAATATTCTAAAGCGAGCCATTGGCGCGCGGAATACCGGAAAAACACTATCTTAATGGTTGAATTTCTTACGAACACGTGTCGGTAGGATTGAATCTTAAGACGGGGATTTAATTTGTTTTAATTAATACGCGGTATTATTCTTCGATTAGTGCTGGAAACGATCGTAAAGATGCCGCGTGTACTTAAAGATTCAGACGATGATACGGAAACGAAGATCGGTTTGTATTATTTCTCTTTTTATTTGTTGCATGCGCAGGACGAACTTGACTGAATGCTTTGTAACGGTCGTGATCGTCTTGGAAGCACTTAATATTTAGCGATATTTAGCCATTGTCTTGCAACTTCAGAATATTTCATATCTATATCAGTAAGGTCGGTTGCAGTTAAAATCTACATCACTTGGTATTCATTCTTTTTCGAAGAATGTCAAGCATGTAGCCGGCTGGAATGTGTAAATCTTTTGTTTTCCTGCGTTAGGCCGCAGAACTCGAGGAATTGCAGCATCTTCAGTCACGAGCTCTCCTCTACGACGTAGCAGCAGAATTCGGCGTCCTGTCAATCAGGATGGATCATCTCCAGAGTCAGTAACTGAAGCTAATATAGGTTCAAGCACAAGACGTCGTACAGGCACAATGGAATCTGGAGCAAGTGAACAATCCAGAACATTACGACCCAGGAAAAACTCTATCTCATCTGATGTTAGTGAGATATCAGATTTGCAGTCTAATGTTGACACACCTCAAAAACGTTCAACAAGAAGGAGCTTTACAGCACAGCTGTCAGATACTCCAGAATCTACTGCTCGGGCTAAGTAAGCAATTGCTGATAAATAATTTTGCCCCTGTTAGAGACTGATTTTTTTTATTACCCTTATTGTTTCTGTTCACAGACGTTCTTTAAGAGCTGGTTCAGAGTCTAAGTCTACACCACCAGTTGTAAAAGCTCGCAGGACTAGAGCCAACTCTGTGGAATCTGAACCTCCTGTTAATACATTATTGAAGAAAGAATCAGATTCACAGTCCACAACACTACTTACGAATATCAAAACACGTAGACGAGCATCTGTAATGCCATCAGAACCTGTCTTAGCCGAAGAAGCTGAAGAAGTTAAAACTGCTATACCTGAGGTTTCAGATTCTTTAACATCAGAAAATGATGGTATGTGAATTACATTGCATTGCAATGATTTAAAGTGTAGAATCATTTAATATTTATATTTTTGTTTATGATAGAATCCCATAATTTATCATCATCCTCGATCAAGAAAGTATCCAAGACCATGTCAGCTAATACTAGTTTGGAAGTAGTGGATGAAGAAAAACCTGTTGAAGAGTCATCTGGTAAGTTGCGCAGAACAGAAATAAAATAAATTCTAAATTTGATCCTATCTTGTTTTGTCTTATCAGTTGCAACTGAATAGTTCTTAAACCCTTAAAAAAATTGCAAACGACTTTCCTATGGGTTGCTGGTCATTTACATATTTACTTATATTTACTGCAGCCAAGGATTCATTCTTTGATTCCTCTGAAAAATCTCTTGCACAAAGAGATGAAGCATCTCCAAGTGATGTATCGCCAGTAGACACAAAGTTGACGACACCAAAGAAGTCAGAACATTCCATTTCCATCGAGACCATGATGGAAGGACAAACAACTGTAACGGAAATCCTAGGGAACAACAAAAGTATATCTGCGACTCCACCAAAACGCCATTCCCTGACACTGAAAGAGACTTCCAAGGAGTTGGGTCTTAAGATAGAAAGCTTACTTAATAAATCTACTGAAAGGCAAGAAACGAGTCCTGGTAATAAGGAAAATGAAAAAGGAAACGTTGTTACTGACACAAAGTTTGAACGAAATTTAGAGACTGTAATAACCAATGCCGTATCGACTAGTAAAAAGTCATTCGGATCACTCCTAGAAACACCCTCCAAGGAAAAGCATAATTTATCTGCAGACGATCAACTTCTGTGTAATATTTCAGAGTTGAAAAACACACCAGAGGAAACAGTTACTGTTCATAAAAGTTTTGACAATTCGGAAGAACTTGATTCTGTCACATTGAAGATTTTAACTCGAAGACGTTCCCTGAAGAACAAAGGTACAGAAGAAGAGGCTTCAAATTTGAGTTCTCAAAAAAATGAATCTCACTCTGAACCGATGGAAGTCGATGAAATCCCCGTGGAAAATGTAAATGAAATTTCAAACGACAAAGTCACCTCCCAGGGACAAGGAGACATAGTCCTGAAGGAGGCGTTTGTAAAATTGGACAAAATGGAACTCGATAGCCAACGAACAAATGAAAATAATGAAGACAGTGATCCTGTGAAATTGCAACAAAACTCAAATGAAGACTCAAAAACGAAAAAACTGGAAATGGATGCGAATCCAGAGGACAAGTCTGCAACGAGTTCAGAACCACCATCAACAATAGTAAAATCTAATATAGTTTGCCAGCTGCGTGAAAAATTCCTCAACAATTTAGAAAGCAAAATAATCTCTTCGAGAAAAACAATTGGTGGGTGTGTGCAAGAACATTCAACGGATTCTCAACGGAAAAGACTTAGTTTAAATATAAGCAATTTAGAAAATGATTTTCCTATAAACAAAAGTGAGTTGCCAGAGAATATTCAAGAAGATGATTTTGAAATTCCAAAAGATGAAAGTACGCAGAAGGAGAGTCCAACGAAGGATGCTACTGTAGAGTTAAATGAATACATCACAGACTGTAGTATGTCAGATACAATATCCATCAGAAATGTTTCTCTTGATCCAAACGAGAAATCTTCGATTACTGATTCGTCAATGCAGATGACTGAGTCCTTAAATGGAGATGAGTTTCCGTGTACAGTTAAAAATACGACTTCTTCAATTGTTCCAGACTTAACTGGTGGCCTAACTCAAGGTGAATCTGTCAATGAGGTTGAAACATCCGTAAGTACCACGTCGAATTCGCCAAGTAAAACAATTGAGAAAACTGCCAAATCGCAATCTGTGACAAGTCCACAAGTCGAGAATAAAAAAAGTAAGTGTACTCAAGGGGTGAATGTCGACGACAGTGACTTGGATTCAAATATTGGTAATCTATTCCAAGACATTCCGGCTGATGAATGGGAAAAGGTAAAAAATAAGAAACTCGTAGAATGCGAAAGTAGTTCTATGCATTCAGTATCTACTGAAAGACTCGAGAATGAAAGTGAGGCAGAGTGTGATCTCATCCTGGTAGATCGTGAGGCCTGGCACGCAGCAGAAACTGAAAAACTCGTTAGGAAAAATCAGAAATTTAATTATGATTCAGATGATACTATCATTATGAAAACTAGGATGTTAGAATCCAAATTTAAGAAGGGCGAGCAGCAGACACAGCTGGAAAAAGTTACGGAAGAGGAGCCTATGGAAGTGGTTAGCGAAGATGAAGCCAGTAAGATTGCTGACGAGCAGTCACCGACTAAGAAACAATCCACCAAACAGGGGACGGAAACTTTAAATTCGTCGAAAAGGAAATCAGTAGATAGAAGGAAGTCGTCGACTAATACAGAGAATGATAATGTCGATTGCGTTGCCGTTAATGATGATACCAATACATTAAATTTGAATACACGCAAATCATTGAGTAACAGGAAGTCACTTAATAAGACTCGAGATTCTTTAGGTGCAGTTGACTCGTTAAATAAATCAGGTAAAGTAGTTACAAAAAGTAAAGTGATAGTCATTGAGGATAATGATGACTCCGATGATGACTTGAATATGAATTCATCTCAAGAGGAATCATCCGTCATACAAAAATCCTTCAATAAATTACAGGACAGCTTAAATATTTCGAAAAAAAGTTTGAACAAGTCCAACAAGTCAATAAACTTAAATCTCTCAAGAAACATGAAAAATAATGCAGAAGATGAGTCGACTAATATTTCTACTCACAAGTTCTCAAACAGAAAACCTATAAATAACACTATAGATCTGAATTCCTCCAGTTCTAGCGATGACGAACAATTTGTACTTAAAAATGTTAACGATGGCGAATCAGATAAAGGAAATATATCATCTCGTAAGTCACTGAGTAACAGAAAGTCTCTAAATACGTCTCAAAAACAAAAATCAATGAACCGAATTGAAAAACAACAAAACGACGACGAAGAATCCAGCAATAATTTGGCGGATGAGAGTTCCGTCGCACTGAAATCCTTAAACAAGTCACGTGAATGTAAGACAGCTGACGCGAAAGTAGATGAGCAAGAAACTAGCTGTAATTCATCGAGCAACGTTAATGATTCCTCCCGCAAGTCTGCTGATTTGGAAAGATCTCTAAATAAGTCTTCTAGTGCCAAGTCTCTTGAGTCGAGCAAAGATCAAGATCAAGATCAGGGTGACAAAACAGATGACAGTACACAAGAGAATGTAACGTCCTCTTCACGTAAATCCACAGAAACAAGAAAGTCTTTGAACACGTCCCGACAAAATTCGAGTCAGAAACTTGTTACAGAGGAAACTGTTGTCATGATGGATACTGGATCAGATAATGAGGAAGGAAAAGAAGACAAAGAAATGGAACAAAATAATATTCAGAATTCAACGGCTGAAACGAGGTCTCACAATTCATCGAAAAATGTATCAGTTGTTAAGAAAACAAAACAACTCATTGCACTTAACGAAGAAGAAAGTTCAGACGATGATTTTTCTGCGAAATTCAGTGAAGATGATTTTAATGATAATGTCGAAAAAAATAAATCAAAGAATACCTCACTGCAGACGAAACGTGGTAAAATGACCAATTTCAAGAAAAACTATTCAACGCTTGCACATTACGGTTCTGAACTTGAAAGCGATTCGAGTAGCGATGAATTTGAGAAACAAATTCCATCATTCTTGTTCAATGCTAGTACTAGTGATGACGAGGATGACACTGGGAACAGTATGGATATCGATATTGCTCGTGAAATGAATCTTAATGGAGATACCAGTCTAAAATATTCGGACGATGATGTCCCGGCAGATGATTGTAGAGCTTCAGAATCTGAATCTTCTGATTCTGACGATAACGGTTCGGATCTTGCTGATTTTGTAGTAGGTGATGATGAGATCGTCGAAGATGAAGAGGATACGGAGGAAGAGGGCATGGAGGGGGAGACAGACGATGATATAAATGAAGAAGGAGACATATTAGAAGAATCTAGTAATGACAGAAAGAAAAAGTATAATAGAATTACATTACAAGTCGACTCGGATAATGAAAAGGATAATATATTAGAAGAATGCAGTAACGATAAAGAAAAGAAAAAGTATAACAGAATAGCAATGCAAGTCGACTCAGAGAAGGAAGATGATAGTATTGAACAGAAAAAAGATTCTGAAGCTGAAATCGAGCAGGTCTCAAAATCTCGTTTGTCTACGGATAAAAATATTTCAAAATCATTGAACAAGAATAAAACTTTAGACGAGCCCGAAGAAATCATAGAGTCGCAAATCGATTTAGAACAACCAAGGAAGAGTTTAACAAAGAAACAACGAAAATCTCTTTCATCAATGGAATGTAGTACGCCGATATGTACTTCTGCTAAAGGGAAGACTAACGAGAAAAGAATGAACCAACTCACTCCGAATGACTCGTTGCTGGACATTGTTGCTACAGAGGTTGGACTTACTAAGAAGAAATCATTGAGTGCCCAAACTTTGGCTGATGTCAAATCACCCATGAAAGCTGCAAGTAATTCTAAGGAAAAGGAAATGTCATCATTTGAAACACTAAAGGCCTTGCAGCAAAGTTTGCCTATAGATCCACCAGATATTATAGAAGCGACAAATCTTTCAAGAAAAAAATCGTTAAAGGTAGATACGTTAAATAAATCAATGGCTACTCCAAACAGTGAGACTCCTTTAACGAAGTATTTGAAGAAACAAAAGCTGAACGAAAGCTTACCGTTGGATATTGGTGAGGAGAAATTAAGAAAATTGAAACGAAAATCAATGCTTCAACAAAGAAGAAGCATGGTCACCATGGAAGGTAAAGTTAGTACTGAGGTGGAAAATCGAGAATCTAATGCAGAAGAAGCTATGGATGAAGCAGAAGATGTATTGGATACTGACGTAGAAAAGCAGGAAGGAAGTAAACCACGCGAAATGGTGACGGTAGAGAAAGATGGAGAAATCCAGGAGGAAACAGTCACTGAAAAACGAATTGATAGAAAGAAAAGTAAGAGTGTTCTCCGTAAAGAAAGAAAGAAACTGGCAAAGGAATTATCGCGAACATCGAGCCTCGAGGTAGCAGAAACTGAGGACTCTTCCGAGCCAAGGAAGACGTGTAATAAGAAGCAGAACGTTGAAACAGTAAATAGCACAACTAACGAAGATTCGCCGAGTACTAGAAGGAATGAAGTTGTTGCAGAAGAGAGTGTGAAGTCAAAGAAGAAGTCAAATAAGAAAAAGCAAAAGTCTGGAGTAAGCCAGAAAGTTGAGCAAGAGAAGAGTCCGTCTAACGAAGTTTCAGAAAATATGGAAATTCGTGAATCGGTTGAAGAAGAGGATGTCGCATCAGTGCAAAAATCTAATAAGAAACAACGGAAGAACAAGAAAAAGAAAAATAAAGGTCTCGCTGAAGAGATTTCCGCAAACGAAAATGAAGAGCCAAGTGAAGAATCACTCGTCCATAGCAACAAGAAGGACCGAAAGCGAAAATTAAAAGAAGTTACAGAGTCCGCTCAACCGGAAGTGGCAGCAAAGATGAAGCCGAAGAAAGACTTGAAAGCAGACAAAACAGTTGCCGAGGAATCTAAGTCGAAAAAACGAGTCAAGAAACAAACACAGGTCCTAAGATCTGAAGAGATAGAAACCCAGAAGGTAGTTTTAAAGATCGATTCTTCATCCAATGACAGCGATGCACCAGAAAGCATAGGATTTGCAAAAGCTCGTCAAGCAGCGGTATTAGAAATGAAGAACGTTGCGGAAAGCATAAAAACTGGAAAAGAAGCTAAGAAGAAGAATATGAAACGCAATAAAAAGGTTGAAGACGACAAACAGATGAAAGTTGAGGAATTAGAAAAACTGGAAAAAGTCTTCCCAGCTAAACAGAGTCTAAAGAGACTTCCGGATGACGTAATTGAAAATATATCAGATGTTCCAACAAGGCCACAAAAGAGAAGAAAGATGTCAAAGAGCTTGAAGAAAGAAGAGAAAATATTGCCGTCAAGATCAATGTTCAGCCCTAATAAACCATCAAATTGTCACATAGAGACGAAAGAAGTTTTTATTCCATTAAGTTCATCCGGTGGCACAACACAATTTCAAGTTGCAAGCCTTGAAAAGATTAAGAAAAATCAGAAAAAAGTTGCAGCAGCATTATTCAGAGAGCGAATGTTGAATCGGAATCGTCGCCAGCAAGTATCTGCTTATTTGATGTATCATCAGAAACAAAAAGCTTCTGGTAAAGATAAGTTTCCCAAGCCCACGTAAAGAGACTCCTAACCCTTTTATTATATCTGATAAATAATAATTCTTATAGCCTGTCATCCGCCATTGTCTGTTTTACTCGCTAGCACGCTTTATATTTGGAAATGTGTCAGTCGACGTTGGAGAAAAAAATTTGCAAATTTTTGAAGAAAACTTCCAAGTAGAAAAATACGTACTGAAGCAAAAAAATAAAGTCCACCTTGCTCATTCGAGAACTAATATAACAGTGCTTAAGCGATTTTTTTTTAAATATATTGCTGTGATATGTCGCTACATACGATCTGTTATCGCGAGTTAGTTCCAAGATCATTTTGAATATTTGGACAAAAAGTTTTCTTCGATCAAAGAAAATCCCTGGAGGTGTGCGATAAAAAGTAACTAACAATAATTGTGCCTATATATCAGACTGAGAATATTTCTTTTTCGTATAAAGCGTCGATAGCTTTTATATTTTCTAAGATTTATCCGTAACGCAAGACGAAGCGATATGGGACACGTGCGATGATGTTTCCAAGGAGTATTCGGAATAATCAACAATAATTCCTCGAGGATTTTATGCTTATTCGCCGAAGACAAGCAGACATTTTTATTAACATAAATTTGTTGCGAAAAGAAATATATTTTCTTCTGTTTTGCTATAAAAATTATTCTTTTCAATGAAATTTCTTCAGCTATGCTACCGATCACAGTGTCCTTCCAATTTGATGTAAGAAGTTAAGACTTGAGTCACAAAATCACATATTAATATGAGAATAATCCATTGTACCAATTCGCGTAATTATTGACATAAGGATATAACCAATTTTCGTTTATTATAGTGTATAATGTATCGCTAGTGAGTAAATTGATCCTAATTATCGTGACGGCTGCGATAAAACTGTTAATGTTAATTCAACTGCGTTTTTACTTTGTTGTGTTTGTAATGCATTTCTCCATAATATTGTAAGGTAGTTTTTCTTGTGTTTTCTTCGTTTACTTTAGGTCTGTTCGAACGAACGAATAAATTATGGTATAACGAAAAAGTGAATTTTAATAATAATTAATACCTATTTCTAATTTGACCATATGATCCTCCAGCCTCATATCCATTCAAAATATTTGTTCCTACTACAAATCTTTTCAATTCTTGTCTTATTTGTACGTTGAATTCACTTGTTTCAAAATATATAATAACACAGGTCTTTTATGAGAGGATTTTTATTAGTCGGTAATTTATAATATAATTCGTACGCGATTGCTACTTTTGTACAATTAATTAGAATTTCGTTCGCAATTCCATTCTTCAGAACCTAAATAATATTTCGTCTTTATCTTACAATTAATGGGGTGGTATAACCACATAAACGTACCCCGGATCAAAAATCAAAATGTCTGCGTGTACGGAACCTATGAATAGAATAGGGTTTACATGGCAATTATCATGGTAACCGTAATTACAAGTTATAACAAATAAATAATAACAAAAAGAAGAAAAAAAAACAAGGAAAATCTCAACTTTTAGGTTTACGCTCTTTTAGCATAGGCTCTTCTCTGCGTCCCTTAGCTCTTTGGGATTGACTAGACTTGTCTGTGAATTATAAACAATTAAATAAATAAATACGTATTTGGAAAATCGTAGTTTATCTTAGAAGTTAGAAGGTGGTGAACAGTTCATCTTGTATGCTATTTGATCTGATTAGCTGTCGCGCAGAGCCAAACGCCTCTGCTAAACTGTCGCTGTTTGAAGCCAATTTTTGTTTTTCTTGATGATATTCTTCATTGTATTCCTTGAGTCTATTGCCAAGGAATACGGCTCTCTCACGTTTCTTTATCATGAATTCGGTCGGTAGTAGCCACCTATTTTCATGACATTCTTCAGCACTAGGCCTTTTGCTGTAACAATAAATGTTACTATTAGAACAATCCTAATATGATTAAATTTACATCTATAAAATTGATACGCACCTAGGCATACGCTTGAATACGTGCATAAGGAATCTTGTAGCCTCCTGACTTAATTCCTTGTAAAGATATTCGAATCTGTATCTAACGAATGAAATATTTTGTCTGGTTTCCTCAGCATCTTTTCCACGGAAAGGTGATATTCCTGAGAGTAGCACATAGGCCAGCACTCCTACCATCCAAATGTCTGTTTGCGGATATGCTGGTTCATCGTTTAGCACTTCAGGAGCCCTATACTCAGGGTGTCCCAATTGTGGCACAATGGTACCCAGTTTGGTTACCTTGCGCGCTGAGCCCAAATCTACCAATTTGATTTGCACAGATCTTACGGAAGCCATGACGACATTGTCTGGTTGGATATCCAAGTGACAGAAACCACGCCAGTGTAGGTACTGCAGGGCATCTAAAATCTGTGTAACAATAGTAGCTACGCAATTTTCTGTATACTCGTGTCTACTTGAAAGATAAGTCAGGACGTTGGCACCCTGGAGCTTCTCTTGAATAAATACTGCTACCGATGATCCAGGTATCTTGTAAGCTGCCTCTAGGACGGCTATTCTTTCGTGTCTTAGAGACCTCAGTGACTCGTATTCTTTGTTGACCTGTTCCTCGATTTCTGGACGTAGTTCCAGGATCTTGGCTACGATTACTCTATCTGTGGATTTCTCAACACCCTTGACGACAATGGAGAACTGACCGCGTGATAGTTCTGAGATGAAGCTGAACTTGTCAGTTAGTTGACCTTCGGTTGTCCATTCAATTGGTGTATCTTCGAGCGAATAATTTATGTGAGCTTTAGCTTCTTCGACTTCAATCTCTTGTCCGGATTCTGTTAACTGTTGAAGATGCTTCATTGCACGTGTTACTTGCACCTTCTGTGCACCTTGATCCTTTGTTTTAATCAGCTTTGTTGGAATTCCTTTCTCACTCCATCCTATACGATTTCTGGCAGCTAGACGGAAGTTGTAGCTGGTGTCTGGTTTAAGATCTCTGATAACGTAAAATTCGTGGTCTATGTTACTGGCGACGTCTACCCATTCGATTGAATCACCTTCCTTGTACTGAAGATTATAGCACAGTACTGCAGAATTGCCATCGTCCTTTGGTTGTTTCCAACGTAATAGTACTTCGGTGTCTGAGACTTCACTGACCTGATCGAAAAAAGTAACACATTTATGTCTGCTTCAATCTTTTCAGGCAATATATACTATATACTATATCAAATTAAATATTGTGGATTTATTGCTTCTTTTATACCTGAGGTGAGTCTGGAGCTGAAGGCACAGTAGCTAGTAAGACTCTAGTTCTAGCTACAGTTTGTCCAACTTTGTTCCTGGCAACGACTTTGTATATTCCCACGTCGTGTTGTCTAGCAGGCTTGAAGCTCAAAATAGATCTACCTTCATCGTCTTCAGTAACTTTGATTCTGTTACCCTCCTGAATTACCAGATCGTTCTTGAACCATTGAATCGATGGCTTAGGATTGCCTACAGCAAGGCAGGCTAGCTGGGCTGGTTTGTCTTCTTCAATTGGCAAAGTTTGTGGCTTTTCACGGAAGAACGGCAAATGTCCATCTTTTTTAGTTTCCATGATAGCTTCAGCTTCGGCATAACTATCCAATCTTGTACCCAATTCATGACGTAAACGTCTTAGAGTATAAGTATCAGCTGATCCGTACTTGTTGATCCTGGCCTTGCGTTCGTCATCAATTTCTTCATCCATAACGTCAGTAAATCGACGCCGCTCGCGAATAATAGGTGTCTATAAAGAATCAACCAATCAGTATAATACATTATGACTCATTTCACATGATTAAATCATTACTTACCCTCCAATCAAAACTGTTATCATCTGTAATTTGACGCGAATATCCAGGTCCACGATTATAAGCCACCTTCATGTATTCACGTAGACGTACAGGGAAATCGGTATCACGAAGTTGTAGAAGATACGTGTCAGGTCCATATTGATAGCTATGGACAAAATTGATTCGATGAAATCAGTTACTTCTTTCTATTATCAAAGAGATATTTTTGTTTCTCAATAGCGAAATGAATTAACATTACTAACTGGCTTTCGTTCTTGATTACACCAATTTCAGTGTCAATTGGTTCTCTGGAGGGTACACGATTTTCCCAAGATTTTGGAGTAGGTTTAGCTCTAGGACTGAAACTTCTCTCTGGACTTGGTTCCGGGGTGTATCTTTGTCCTGGTGGATAGACCATCTTCGAAGGATGCTCGAAGGCTCCACTTAACCTGCGTCTGCGGTACCATGTGCGACATGAAGCATTGGTGTACCAATCCCTAGGTGCAGAAAAAGTAATTATTATTATTTAGAAAATACCTCTGATATAATCAACAGCTTACGAAACATATGAGCAACATATCAAGACTCCAAGAGCGACCCATATAATGTCGAGAATCTCGCTAAGCATCATGCTGAGTTTGATTTGACGTTGACGTTGTCAAGTAGATAATCTTGTGCAAGATTCTAACGAGGCTCGTTAATGTGGCAGCTGCTCGAAATAACTAATTGCCAGCAACGTAATCGTCATCTATTTCTGTTACTCGTGACACGATTCATTTTACCCTACCCTCATTATCGCCATTTACAAAGGTGCAGAGGTGTACTGTGTCTGTTTAAAGTATATACGTAACATTTAAAAATTCTTACCGGTAAAGTTTGTAATAATTGTTCAAGTTTTCTGACGGTATCTTGTAAGGGTCGTTGAACGTCTTGTCTGCATAATTCAGCCATGGATGACGTAGGGCTGTCTTCACGTCCATTCTACCATCGGCGTGATATACCAGAAGATTTTTTATGAAGTCTTTAGCGTCTTTGGAGATATTTGACCAGCGATCATCGAACTCCCACTTTCCTTCTTTGATTCTGGTTAACGTCTCGCGATCATTTATTCCTCTAAATGGCGAGATACCTGAGAGGAGAATGTAGGTGATGATACCAACGGACCACATATCTGCGCCACATCCAACACCCTCATTGTTGGCTACTTCCGGAGCTACGTATTCTGGCATTCCATAAACCAAATTCATCAATTTGCCATATGAAATCCTTCTGGCTAGGCCAAAGTCACCGATTTTCAAATCATCTCCACCAGGATGTGAAATTAGAAGATCGCCCAACTAAAAGTATTCATTTTTGTACATAACTGCGGAATTAAAATATTGAAGAGTTATAATAATTTTAGTAGATTTACAGTGAGTCCAAGGTGGGCATAGCTATTTCCATGCATGTATTCTAGACCCCATAGAAGTTGTCTTATGTATCCTGCAATTTCACCTTCTGTGTAATGGGGTTGTTTAGTAAGGTTGTCTGCAAGTTCACCGCCAGCAGCTCTGAATTTTAATGGTTAAGGATCTAGAGATTCTCCTATCGGTATTAGTTAATGTTACACATAGATTTTTCTTGTTAAAAAGTTCATAGAATAAGTTTCAAAGGATACAATTCGGTAATAAGAGTCAAAGACCTGTCAGTCTCATACGCATCATGCAAACGTAAAAGTTTTCGATGATTCAGATTATTCATAACGTCCATTTCATTGTACATAAATGGCCTAAGTTCTCCACGACCGTGCATAACTTTAGCAGCATAATTTCTTCCAGTTGATCTTTCTGCGGCATGATAAGTGACTCCTTGTGTTCCACGACCTAACTCATCTCCCAAGTCATACAAATCATTGATTGGTTTAGTACGCGCCTTGATATCACGTTTCTTTGTATACGTTCTGTAACCATATTCTTGCTCATTCTCTTCTATGTGAACCATAGCGGAGCTAGAGACAGAACCAGCAACATTTCCAGCACTCAGAGAATAAAGACCCTCATCCTTGGAGATGGCATCGCTAATGGTTAGTATAGATGTATCGGGTTTAATAAATTGAATCTGAAAAAATATATAAGTATTAAGTGAAGGTCTAGAACAGTTACATAAGTATAAAATTAAGTTACAAATGTAAATAAAATTGCAAACCTTAATTCTGGAGGAATCAGCAAGTGGTTTCCAATCTTTGTACCATTTAAGTTCTGGATAAGGTACTCCCGTGACTCGAGCTTCAATTTTCCCAGACTTTCTAATCATGATGATGGTTTCATCAGGACGTTGAATGAAGGTTGGATATTCAGCAATTTCTAAACGGACTCTTTGTCTAGCTTCTCCATGTTCATTTCTCGCAACAGCTTCATAAATGCCAACGTCTCTATCCAGCATTCTATTGATGAATAGAGTAGCTTGTCCATTGCGCGTATAGCTTTGATCATAACGACCTCCGGATTCGATTAACTCATCATTAAAGTAATAAGTCATTTTCGGTTTTGGATAGCCGTAGACAAACCAGAATAAATTACAATTATGGTTCTTCACACCATACTGCGTATCATGTTCTTGTCTGAGGAATCTTGGTGGTTGTGCGTAACCATCATGAGGTGGTCTCTCAATATCAAAGTCCTTAGGGAAGTAAGGACTGGTCTCAGGGCGGAAGTCGATACCGGGTGGCAAATAAGGGAAGAATTTAGGTGGATCTGGTTCCAACTTAGCTCGGTATGTTTGTGCGAATGGAGAAGGATCGCTTATTCCATATTTATTCTCTACGCGAATACGGAATTTGTAATCACGGAAGGGTTCCAGATTCCGGATATCGCAGACGCAACTTCTTATACCGGAACGTGCTGTGAACCAATCGCCATCAGGTAGTTCGCACATTTCTACTTGATACGTCACAGGAACTCGTGGCCCAATTGGAATTGATGGTTTCCATGATAATGTTAGGTGTCTGTCCATCATGCGACTGATTATTGGTCTGTCTGCTAAAGGCAGAGGAGAGCCGGACTTGCGGAATTTATCAAAGTCTGTGTACTGATCTGCTAATGGTCTCTTGGCACGTGGTTCAAATGCTGTATTTAAATTGTTACGTATGAGTGTAAATACGTTATTGTATTGCAGCAAAATATAATACTTACAGTCATAAGTCATCTCAGCGTGACAGATGTCCTCTCCGTGAGGATTGAATATTCTTAAACTATACTTTCCGACATCACCTTCATCCACACCTGCTATGATGAGTCTAAGTAATCCATTACCCTCATTATCCATACGAATGCGATCGGAGGGCCATATTTTTTCATCATTACGGAACCACTCAAACTCTGGATCAGGGTAGCCAGTAACGCAGGCAGTAAATTTAGCAGTCATTGCCTTGAAGACTTCACAGTCTCCGATTCTCTTCAAGAACGATGGAGGTTCAACCTTTTGTTTCTTCTCACTAAAAATGTTGAGTGGTATTAAAGAAAATTATATAATTTAAAATTCGTGCCAAAGAAAAATCCAAATTTTCGTGGTCCTTACATCTTATCAACAACATCCAAGTTCGCTTCGCACTCAGCTTCACCGTCTTTATTAATAGCTCTACACTTGTATCGTCCAGAATCAGCAGGTGTACAATCTCTTACGTACAAGCAATAAGCATCGCCGTCTCTCTTGATCTTGTACTTGTCTGTATCGCCAAGAATAGGGTCATTGTTAAAGTACCAAATGATGTCTGGTCTAGGTACACCATTGATTCGAGCAGGGAACTTGGCGTCGAAGGTAGGAAGTTGTTGAAGATCAGTGAACTTCTGGGTGAAACTAGGAGGCTGGAAGACCTTTCTCACGGTTGCATTCGCACTTGTTGTATCCTCACCAAGAGGATTAACCAAACGGCATCGATATACTCCAGCATCATTTGGTTCACTTGGATTAATTTCTAGACCGACTTTCTTTCCATCGCAAGTCATCATTATTCTCTCGGATGGTGCCAAAGCTTGACCGTCCTTCGTCCAGCTGACATCCGGAATAGGATTTCCAATGAACGGTGCACTAAGAGTCAAAGGTTGACCTTCTTCGACGGATACGTCGCGCATCGGGCTTAAGAATCCTGCCCTTTCTTGTGGTGCATTCGATTGTCCTTTTCCGGCTACCTCCAGGTTGCCCTTGCTTGCTGATGTTCCCTGAGAGTTGGTGGCGATCACCTCATATTCTCCAGCATCTTCTGGTTTGACCTTGTCGATGATGAGTGCGTGATTTCCATCGGGTTGGTCAATGATTTTTACATGCTCGCCATCTGGCACAACCTAAGTATGCACAATTTAATTGATATTATTCAGAATACTTATATTCATTTTTTTTATTACAAACCTCAACTCCATTGTGCGTCCACTTAATTGCAGGCGTTGGTTTACCAATGGTTTTCACCTCCATCTTAGCTGGGAATCCTTCAACCACCGTCAAAGGCTGCAAAGTCGCCAGGAAAGCTGGTCTACGTTCTTTCTCCTCCACTTCGACCTTTGCTTTACCCGTGATCTGTCCAAGTTTGTTGGACACTACCAAAGAATAGGTACCAGCATCTTCTGGACGAACTTTGTCTATAGATAATCCAATCAAACCATTTGGCTCGTTGACAAAGTTTATTTCTTTGGTGGGTCTTATCGGTACACCATCCTTGAACCACTGGATTTGAGGATTTGGAAAAGCTACTACTTGAGCTTCTAGTTTCAATGGTTGACCAACGACAGCCTTTGCATCCTCTAATGATTTTGAGAAAGACGGTCTTCTTGGTTCAGCTGCAGAAATAAATCATGAAACCATTTTATAATTAACAGATATGCTATCTGTGATTCTTCATCAACGTTTCATCACTGAAAAGCTTACGTGTAACGGCTACTGCGCAAAGTGCTGAATTTTCTCCATTTGGATTTGAAGCAACGAGCTTGTAAGCTCCAGAATCAGTCGGTTTGACTTTATCAATAACAAGTTTAACAGTGCCATCAGGAAGAGCTTCTATCTTCACACGACCATCAGGTTTGATTTCTTCTCCATCCTTGAACCATTTGACACTTGGTATTGGACTGCCATCCAGTTTGGCTTTAAGCTCTAGTGGTTCACCCTCATCAACATCAGCCGATCTAGGTAGTGCCCGACTGAATGTTGGCGCTGCACGTATCATGTTTAGTTTACCGGAAGTCTCAACTTTGCCAGACACATTGCTAGCTACACAGGTTATCTTAGCGACATCATCAGGTGTGAAATTCTTTATAGTAAGACTGCTAACGACTTGGCCCTCTACAAAGGTTTCAATAACGTAGTGTTCGGAATTCGTGATTTCCACACCATTTTTAAGCCACTTGATATTAGGTTTAGGAAGTCCATTCACACGGACTTTCAGTTCAACATCTTCCCTATCCTTCACTGTTTGGTTAGCCAAACCCTTGACAAATGACGGCGCTTCGGCTAAAATTGAGGAAATAAATAATTAGATTTTTACGGAAGCTTTTTTATACATGGCAAATAAAGAAGTTACTAACAGTGTATTTTAAGCTGAGCTTGAGCACTGGTTGCACCCTCAGTATTAGACGCTGTGATCTTGTAAGTACCGACGTCATCCAGTCTGACATCTTTAATGATTAATTTGTACTTGTTGTTCTTTACATCTTCTACTGACTCGAAACGACTGTCATTCTTTAGATTCTTGCCATCTTTTTCCCACATGATGATCGGCTTTGGATTGGCTTTGATTACAACTTCCCATTGAGTTAATTCTTGTGGTGCAGCACTTATATCCTTAAATTCTTCAATCTCAGGTCGTATCAAAAGATCCAAGCGGGCCTATAAATTTATATAAGAAATAACAAATTCATATATATATATATATATATAAATATATCTTAAAATAGTTTTTAACGACTTACATTAGCTTCGCCTTCACCCCACTTATTCTTTGCTTTAAGAGTATATTCTCCCATATCAGCAACATCACTTTGTGGTATTGTGAGTGTCAAGGTACACTCATTCAGTCCATCTTCAATTGGTTTAGCTTCCAGCTTCAATTTGACTCTCGCGTCATCAGCAGGAATCTCCTCGCCATTATGATACCTTTGTAATGCACAATAATATTGAAATCAAATGATTAATATTATTCAATTAAAGACACTTTTTTCATGTCTTACCAAGCAACCTGTGGAATAGGTTCGGCAGTGATGACTGCCTTAAATTCAACTGGTTCATTCTTAACAGCGTTGACATCCTCTAGACCTTTGACGAATCTTGGTTTTCTGTACTCCGAAGCAGAAGCTACAGTCAAGTTCGCCTCCAGAACTTTCTGACCCAGCTTGTTGCTCAGAATGCACTTGTAAATACCGGTGTCATCGACTTGAGCGTTGGCAATAGCCAACTGGAAGAAATCTCCGTTATGAGTGATCTTGAGACGATCTGTATTCTTAATCGGCTTTCCATCCTTAAACCATTTCGCTTCAGGTTTTGGTTGACCAGTTGCATTGATCTCGAATGTGGTACTCTGCGCCTCGTAGATCATTCGATCTTCAAGATCGGAACTCAAGATTTCCGGCGATGCTGAGTGGACAAAAGATTACTTATGCAAAATCAAAGGAATTTACAGAATTTTATAAAAAAAAAGCTTGTACAGTTAAACAGTCCAATTTCTTAATGATCTTGTTTAAAAGCGCAGGATAATCATTTTTACATGCTATTCATAACAAGTCTATCAGCACGATGATCTTGCACTTTATCTTCCCATTGATTTTTCCTTATATACAACAACATTAGCCAGCCACTTACCTTTCTGCAAGATTGAATGAACTTCCAGGGTGATTGACCAACTTCGTGTAACATGCAAGCCATTCGCATTTCATTTTATATAATAAGTGTAATAATATGCAATTCGTGGTGGATCACGGTATGCTGCAATACACATTGATTTACATTCCCAGCACATTGAAATCCTATCAAACGGAGTCAGAGAAGCAAGCGAGGAATATTTCTCGATGGAAAACAATATTCAATGCAGTAAATACTCGCGATTCTGAAAATGCTCATCATGCATAACACGGATCAAAAGCTTCTGTACGGAGATAAGGCGGGACATGAAGCATATAATTAAATTCTCTCGACATTCCTTAAACTATAATTAATCTTACTAATTCTTTCTATACGTATGAATCACGCGATAAACAATCATAGAATCCCATAAGCCACCTATTACACGTGTCATGCGAGGGACAAAATGGATTACAGATAAAATGGCTATGTCAGAGTATGACAGGGTATTTGATGATATTAAGAAACAATCACTACATTACAAAAATGCTAAAAAATCAGTTATACGTGATTTTTACGAATAGCGCATCGCTGCGAGACAATATCTCTCAAACAGAGTCACAAAGGGACAACATTATTATATACATTTATTAAAGATCAATTAACGTCATAATCATTCAGTAGTCTCCACTGTCGTTTCCTCGGTACAGTTGGAAGATTTTTATGAATATCTCAAGGTGATTTCTATTACCACCAGCACCTAATCCCTGACCTTACCTGATTTTCTTCTCTCGCCTTCCTTATCGAGGATATCACCAAGGACACTGCGTTGCTGTCTAACGCGATTCAACAGCGCCTCCATTTCTTCATCAACTTCTTCGTCCACTTCTTTGAGCCCCTTCTGCGCGTTCTCCATCGATACTTCCTTCTGGATCGGTGTGATCGGCTCGCTGGAGTCTAATCGTTCTAATTTCGAGCTTTGTCTCGAGAGCTTGCTCATCTCTAATACAGGTGTCTGTGGTTGTGAGACTTCAGTAACTTCCGCTTGCTTCTCAGAAAGAGATTCCTCAATGGAATGTTCCTCGATGATGGTCTCAGTGAGTCTCATAGCTCTCTGAGGTCTGAGGTCATCCATCATTCGTTCTTCTATGATCTTAGCAGTGAAGGATTCTTCGTAGGATCCATTAATAAGTTTCTGTGCCTCCCAAAGATCAGCATTGTTAATATCGTCTGCGCTTACATCACGGGATATTCCTTTAAGAGTGGACTCATCGTCGGAAACGGAAACGATGGAGACTCCACGATTGACAGTGAGTCTTCCACGATTTTCTTCACCCTCAGAGAATTCCTCGATCAATACACCGTTTTGTGCTCTCTGACTGTTATCGTCTTGTATCGTGTAACTGTACGAGCCGATCTCTTCTACCTGAGGTCCTTCGGAGCTCAGCTCCTGGCATTCGACCTTGGTTGTTGTCATCTTGCTAATAGAGTGCCTCTCGTCAGGACCTGTGAAGGGTCTGCCTATCACAATCCCAGTCTAGCACACAACCTGACTACTATAATCTAACAGGCAATGCAATCCTCAATGGACATGGTACACGCAACCAGAGAATGATCGATCGACTTCATAGTCGATAGATACACGTAGACAGTCAAGAGTAAGAAGTAGAAGTGATAGTAAGAGAAGATGAAGAAGTAGAAGAATAGGAAGCGTCTGTACATCACAGGAAAGAACACGTGTCCTGGTTAACTAGCTATTAGACAGAGCTTGCGCAGTGTAACAGTGATTGTGTATGCACATTGTGTGTCAATATTTTTATCATACGGACCATGACGATTCCATAATTCACAAGAATATTTATATTCTAGTAATCTTTGTATTTATATATTGTTACTTCATATGAGATATTTGAATTATGGACTATGCCAGGATGCTGTTATTGTTTGGGGGTAAGTATATGGTGTTTAGTGTGTTCAATCCGTACGCTATTACCTGAGAGCACAGCTTCGTGGGTGGTTGTGGAAGCCACGGAGATGGTAATAGTGTCTCCTTCACCTCGAGTTATTTGGATGCTTTGTTTCTCCAGTAAGATCCGACCTGAATGTATATTAATCATCGGCTAAAACTACCTCTACGCTACTCTACTGTGTGTTAGCCATTTCATATGAATATTTTCCTCATTTACGGTTTGCTGATATAATCGATTTTAATCTATTTTGCCTTTATCGGTTTGCGGATGCAGGTTGTTTTGCCGTTTCTTCATTTAATTCACACGCGTGTTTGCTATTTTATGTACAGCATTGTTTTTTTGTTTTATTATGTTTTTAGTCACGGATTGCAACTGATACGCTTTCGTATTTCTATTTACATTCTGGTTTAGTACGAACGTACCAGTCGCCCATGGTTTTCATGCATTCGTAATACTGTCGATCTTGCCGAATCGTTTTTTAGGATCTCTTTACCTTCAGATTCAGATTCATCGGCGTGTTGGGTCTCTGGTCCAGCATCCGTCTTGGTCATCTTCTTCGGTGTTATTTCATCCTCGTCTATCTCTACACTTTCAGCTGTTTCCTTCCTCAGTTCTTTCTTTTCCTCGACAATCTCTTCCGTCTTTGCTGAGGAAGTACAAGTCGTCTAATGGGCTTGTTGTATTTTATACATGCTACCTATGGGATTCTAGTTACTGTATGGGTGGGCCAAGTGAAAAACATGATGGATGAACTAATGACGTAACATCAAGTAACATACATGTATAACTAGTAACATGAATTAATGGATAACATAAAATAAGGCCTGACAGGTAACAAAACTAATAATAAGTAAGATAACGTAGGTGTATGACATCTTTTATATATATAAAAAAGGCCACACAGTAAGGAACGCAAAAAGGAAAAAGGCGAGACATGTTGTAATGGGGTAAAACAAAAAGAAAAAAAAATCAAACTGATCAAACATATCATTGCCACTTTTGATCTATATGTGTATGTGGGAATGATGAAGCTTTATGTCGGGATACAGAAGCTATCAGAAAAAGAATTCCGATAGTTGGTGAACACCAGCAGTCAAAATGAAAATACATAGCGACTGTCTGTAAATCTTTGAGATGGGTCTAGGCTTTGTGGAAGCAATAGAAAAAGGGCGTCCTTTACTTCTGTACTTACTGACCGCTGATTAAAAAATGATGCTTTACCATCGTTGGTTCCCGGAAAAAGATTCTTATGTAAGGCCCTTCTGATATGGACTCCACTGGTAAACATCGTTCATCGTACGCAAACCATAAACTTGTGCTCTAGGTAAGTTTTTGTATTTGATACATATTTTTTAGGCAATATGGAATGTTTTGCTACTTATAGGAAAACTTAATATATTTATGCCGTTAAACGTCAATTACCAGTGGATCATACAGACCCAGATAGATAATGGTAGATCTGTGATAAGAAGTGATTATTCTTACTCAGTACGGTGACCTTGCTCTTGCTGCTCACGGAACCCATCGCGTTCTCGGCACGGACCTCGTAGACACCACCATCAGATCCTTTGACAAGATTAAGGGTAAGGTCGTAGCTTTCCCTACGTTGAGAATCCCTGGTAATCTTGATTTTAGCGTCAGCTGTCACCTCCTGTCCATCCTTGAACCATTTAACTTCTGGTTCAGGTGTGCCGGATACTTCAACCTTCAACTGGAGCGTTTCACCCTCCTTGACTTTTTGGTCTGTCAACTTCTTCAGGATCTTGGGCTTTGCGTTTACCGTGAACGAGGAACTACTTTCACTCTCACCAAATTCATTCTTCACCTTACAAGTATATTTGCCAGATAGTTCGGTTTTAACTTCTTTAATAATTAGTTTGTAATTATCGCCCTCTTCAATTCGGGTATATTCTTTGCGAGTTTCTGTGATCTCCACATCCCCCAGGAACCACTGAACATTGGGTTTTGGAAATCCTTCAATTTCTACTACGAATTCAATGTTCAATTCACCTTCATTGGCAGTTATATCTTTTAGTTTGGTCTTGAAATGCGGAGCACTGCGAACCTTGACCTTAGTTTCATCCACACTGGTGCCATACTTGTTCTTCACTTCGGCTTTATAGCTTGAGGCATCAGTACTAACGGCTCCAGTGATCTTTAGCATATATTTTTGACCGTCCTGAACGATCTTGATATGATCATTTTCTACGATTACTTCGGTATCCTTAAACCATGTGACAGTTGGTGCAGGATCAGCGTCGACCTCAATGACTAGAGTGAGGCTATCACCTTCGTTGATAACTTTGGGTTCACCTAATTTCTTTGTGATTCTAGGAGCGCATGTGACATTCACGTTCCAGTGTTCAGAGGTCTGACTGATCTCGTTCTTGGCAACAATCGAGTACGATCCAGAATCTTCCACCCTGGCACCCTTGATGATGATATTATAAGTCTCGTTCTCTTCTTTTACGATCTTAATTCTTTCTGACTCTGTAATCAGTTGGCCGTCTTTATAGAACTTGACGTCTGGAGTAGGTGAACCTTGTACTTGTATCGAGGTCTTGATTGTTTCCTCGACACTAGCCGTGATGTCGGATATCTTCTTGGTGATCTTTGGCGCGGATTTAACGATCAATTCGATCTGGGTACTGTCCTCTCCTAATTCGTTCTTAGCCATGATCGTGTAAGTACCGGCATCTTGAGCAGTAACATTTTTGATAACCAAAGATAAAGACTCTTCATCTTCCCACAGGTACTTGATCCGTCCACCAGCTACAATTTCATGTCCATCCTTGGACCATTTGATATCCGGTTTCGGGAATCCTTTAACTTGAAGATCGAGCATTGCCGATCCACCAGCACTGACTTCCGACTGTTTGAACTCTGTTTGTAGACTAGGCTTGATTGGTTCCTTCATTAATTGGTTTACAGATCCTTGAACAGTCAACTCGGCACTGCAACTAATATTTCCGGTACTGGTCTGTGCGACGCATGTGTACAACCCAGCATCTTCCGGTTTAACATGTTGAAAGACCAGAGCTAAGGTGTCCTCACTGTCTTTAAACAGCACCTTGAACCTCTCTTCAGGATCAAAAGGCTGTCCGTCTCTGAGCCACATAAACTGGGGCTCCTCGCCAGGTTCCAAAAGACCTTCCGGAAGTCCGGCGAATATGCTCTTCTCGTCAGTAACCGTCACCGTGGCTTCACAGGAGGCTTCACCAAACCTATTCATAGCCGTGCATGAATATTTTCCTGCGTCGCACTTGTGCACATCAGCTATAACCAGCTCGTAAAAGCCTTTCTCAGCTTTGTCGGTGACGATCTTAATGCGTTCGTTCTTCGAGTCGATAAGGACATTGTCCTTGTAGCTAAACATAAGAATAAGTTATTTCATTATACAGTTTTACCACTTCAAGATGCAAGCTCATTTATATATACGTACAATTTTAATTCAGGGTTCGGATCTCCCTTAACCTTGATCATAAAACGTAGGTAAGTATTCTCCAGGAGTTCCGTGTCCTTAAGACGGACCAGGAAAATAGGAGAGTTGGCCTCCGCCCTGGCTTTTCGTTCCTCGGCTGTTACTGTTACAATTTTTTAATACAAAAATTTGTGTAATTATTTTCTTAATTTATAATAGCGTTCATAAACTACTTACGTTCCTGCACAATCAATTGCGCAGTGCAAGTTGCTTGACCATCACCGTTTACGGCTCTAGCAATATAAATACCGGAATCGGATTCCAGAACATTTTGAATTTGAAGTTTGAATGAGTTTTCATCGCTGCTTGCTACTACTCTGTCCGCCAATTTGTCGTCCAAGGGTTTGTTATCCTTCAGCCATTGCATGTTAGTAGATGAATCGACGGATTTCAAAGAGCACTCGAAGGATGCACTTTCTCCGGCTGTGGAAAATAAATTAATTTGCATTAAGAAAACAATGTATTTCCGAGCATAAATAAAATTATATGTCAATTAGATAATCGACACTGCTCTTCCTGATGTGAGGAAACACTATTGTGACTTTATGTACTTTCATAAGTTATGTCGACGCGCTAAATGAAAATATGTTTACAAAGTTTTGGGAAAGCGAGAATCCAAATTTTTGGTTTAAACGTTGTTCGTGTTTTACAATGTTATACATTTTACACAAATTCTCTGTTATAAGTGTCATTGTTATCGTATTCGCAAGATCGAATATTTCAAGTCTTTTGAAATCACATGACGCTCATTCCATACAACATATATTCCAAAGTTTTGTAAATCTCATCGTCGACATATTATATAAAACTTATTTCTTTGCTATTTGGTGTATCATGTTTTGTTGTCTCCTAAAGATCTAGCGACAAAGAAGAATTTAATTGAACTCAACGTTTATCATTGACTTTGAAATATACATCGTCATTATGTGTTAACAACGAAGCATATTATGTGTAATACATATTTTTAAGTCTTTCTTCTAGACTGATCTAGAACTACACTTCTAGGTGGGCTAAAAATGCTGAGGTGGGGATTCCATTTGAAGAATTGTGTACGTGTGTGTAAAAACTAATGCTTGAAATTCTTTCAAAAAAAAAAAAAAAAAATGAAAAATTTATGTCAAAAAATATTAAAAAATTAAAAAATCTCATTTTTAGTACGTGAGTGTTGTGAAAGTCAAAAATTTGTTAAAAAATCGTCACCAGTATGTATGTGTATGTATGTAAGTGCGTATATAAGACTACCCAGTTCCAACGCACTAGTCAAATTTGACAACTGTCACAGAATTGTCTTAATTAAGCATCATTCGACTACTCAAAAAAGTCATTTCACTTTTGGTAGCAAACTATTATTATGAAGAGATGTTTAATTCAAACGATTGCATGACAGCTGTCAAATCTGATGAACATGTTTGAACTGAATAACCCAGTATAATGAAAGAGAGAGATAGTAGACATCTAGTAATAAGCATGGAAGCAGTTGAAACCGACAATCAAAATACGAATGAGACGCCTAAAAGCATTTGAAATTCTGCTGCTACAAGAGACAGGGAAAACTTGGTACGTTGCTATGTAAAAGTAAAGTACAGAAAAAGGCATAGAAGAAGATGGTAGGGTGAGTCACGCTACGATCACTTTACCTATTACGTGTATCAAAGCCTTTTTTGCTCGAATTGCTAGAACAATAAAAATGTATTACGTGATGTTGATGTATTGTTGCATCTAGTTGTTCACGACTGTGTTTTTAAAGACCCTGTCATAAAATTACTTCAACGGTTAGGAATCACAAGAAAAGTTATAGTAATTTATCATTGTCCATAAAATATTTTAACATTGAAAAGCTGATATTTATCGTGTACCTAATCAGTTCTTAATACTTAAGACCTTTAAAATAAATATAGAAACCATCAGTAATCGTACAGTGAGTTTTTTCCAAAATCCAAGTACTTTGCGAGTAAAGATTTTATAATTTTGATGCAATTTATATCATTCATATTTTTTTAATATTACTGGATAAACTCACGGTACTGATTTAAACAATGTAGGAAATAATACGAATTCCACTTACGTTCCACATTACAACCCTCGATCGTTTTGGAGAACACAGGTTTTCCGATTTCGTTAGTTGTTAATGCGAGTTTTGCTGTCCTCGTGTCGGTAACTGAATCAGAACCACCAATAGCAGTGGTGTAAGAGCTTGCGCTTTCGGAAATTCGTTCAGAACCATAGGTTGATGAAGAGGTCCTTGAAGCGGCTGCTGATGCAGCCGATGACTCCACGTAGGAGGAGACGCCATTACGACTGCTTGACACTGATGAGTACTCTACAGGAGTTAGTGGATATAAAGCATAAGCTCTACTACTAGTCAGCTAAAAGATTTTACAATTTTGATCACGATGAAAGCGACATTGCGACTTTTAAAACTTAGGTTTAAATATAAGTAGCGCTTAACATCGATGTGACAACATTTAAAACAGTCGAGAATAATAGATGCATGTAAAATGGTCGGATGATGGATTTATGAATAATGAAAAATGAGTTACAAATCTATTTAAAAAATGATTACGATGATACTTACCCTCTACAACTCTCGAAGAGGAGGAGCTGTATCGACTTGATGAATAACGACCCGACATCTCGGCGTCTTCTTCGTCAACTTTGACTTTTTTTGCTTCTGATACTTCTACCGGTTTTATTTCCTCTTTTCTCTTCTCAGCTACTTTAGGCTCCTCTACTGTTGGAGCTGCAACGGTCTTTGGTGGTTGTGATTTTGGTGGCTCTACCTTTGGAGCTTCTGGCTTTGGTGGTTCTACCTTTGGTGCTTGTGGTTTTGATGATTCTACCTTTGGTGCTTCTGGCTTTGGTGGTTCTACCTTTAGTGCTTGTGGTTTTGATGGTTCTACCTTTGGAGCTTCTGACTTGGATGGTTCTACCTTTGGTGCTTGTGGTTTTGATGATTCTACCTTTGGTGGTTCTACCTTTGGTGCTTGTGGTTTTGATGGTTCTACCTTTGGTGCTTCTGGCTTTGGTGGTTCTACCTTTGGTACTTCTGGTTTTGATGGTTCTACCTTTGGTGGTTGTACCTTTATTAGTTCTGGTTTTTCCAGTTCTACCTTTGGTGGTTGTACTTTTTCTGGTTCCGGTTTTGGTGGTTCTGGCTTTGGCTGTTCTAGTTTAGGAGATTCAACTTTCGATGGTTCGGCCTTCACCGGTTCTATCTTTTGTGCTGCCGGTTTAACAGTCTCAACCTTCACTGCTACTGGCTTAGGTTCTTCTACTTTCACTGGTTGCGGTTTAGCTTGAACTTTAGGTTCTTCCTTAAGTTCTGGAACTTCCGTTAATTGTAAATCATCAGCTGCGTGCTCGGCTAGTGCTACAAGGTCGCTTGCGTATTGCCGAATTTCCTTTAACCAGTACGCTTTCACGGGATCCTTATGAGCTGACAAAGTAATTGGATAACCCGAAACACCTGGATGATGCAATTCAAACGTCCTCAAATCTTCTGGGTGATCCTTCACTTCTACCTCCGGCAGCTAAATATATTCACACAATATATTAACACAATCTCTGAAGGATCAGTAAGATTTTTCATCTTGATCTCAATACTAACTAAAAATTTTAATGAAAACTGTAAGAGACTCTTGAGAATACATACTCGAATAATATCCTTCAGAACGAAGACAGATCTGTCTTCAGAGATGCGTCTGACCTTACAAACAAGAATTCTTGCCTTAAACAGGAATAAGTATCTTTCCTTGTTTTTGCCGTCTTTATCAGCGACAGTAAACCATTCCTATAACAAGAGATACAATTTCACCGAATATATCACGGTCAATAAAAATCTCTACTATATTATAAAAATACCAACATGCGTGAGAAGTCGTCCAAGCTTATGTATATTTCCTTTATATCCCTCGATGTTACTTATGAACTTGTTGTCGGTTGCTCTATGAGGGATTCCTAGCATCAACTCCAGAGCCTTCTGGAGGTCGTCGCAGTTTTCGCCTAGCCGGGTCGAATACTTCACCAGCTCCTGAAAACGATGATAAAATTATTAAGCATATAATCAAATTCCATACCACAAATAAAAAACTTGCACTAATTTAAAATTTAATCTGATACATGAAAATTCCAGTTTACAAGGTATTTCGTAGAGATTATCAGTTCTCCACGTACTTAAACGTATCAGGCAACTAATGATTAGTAAATTCATGAATTCATGAATTCGCTGGCGAAGATTCACAGTTTTTCTGTGGCATTCGAGAACCGCCGGACAGGATAAGGTGCCACGAAGATGACCTGTTTTTAGCATGCTAAATCCGTACCGCGCCCACTGGGTCTCACACTAACATAAACGTACATGTCGCAGACTCACAACCACAATCATGACCGGACATCCAGCCGTATCTTTATCATTGCATCGTGCAATGTACCGGAAGTATTAATAAGTCTTAAGGTTTACTCTGCATCAACCTAAAGAAACGGAAGGTTGATTTGTCTCATAGAAGTAAGTGTAGCTGAAGTCCCTTATTCACAATGGCGAGTCATAATAAAATGTTCCTGTCTATTTTGTGAAATTACGTAGCGACGAATGACATAGTAATTTTACCGATGTTAAAATTATCACGTATTATCATGATATATAAAACCATTTCACTTTTATACTAAAGATTAGAAAAGTTGAAGATTTTTTTCTTTCACACAAAGAATTTGACTCTGCAATCCTTGTAGTACATTGTTTTGCAATATCAATGTTGGTTTAACATGCTCGGGGTAGCGTGAGGTTTACATTAACAGGATGAGTAATTATTGTAAACATTGTTTTTGTATAATGTTGCTTCTCTTATAAACAGGTGTTTCAAGCTGTTCGATGAATATAGTCTGTTATGCTTATGAAATATCTCTTAAACCTTCTGTTACAAAGTTCAATCGCGCTTTCGCTATATCAAGGAGATTATTCTATCACTTCGATCTTCATTACTTGACATAGATTCGTTTTCAAGGCAAGCCGGAGAGCATTCGGACGCCATGCTATTTCTGTAGGTCGCAATAAAATCTAAACAGAAATATAGGTCAGACGCGACCCATCTTCCGCTATCTTTCAAGATTTCATACAAATAATTAAAGCGAAATGTTTCAATTGATCAAAAAATTGTATTCTGCACATTTTTGAAAAATTTATTGCTGATGATACCAGGAAATTATCAAGCGACGTGCAGATTCGAAGTTGTACGTATACAAGTTTTTCATGTGTACATTGAAAACGATGTCATATTTTTTTAATACACACGCTGCAATTCGGTAAAAACTTTTTAGAGCGTATTTCCGTTGGAGCCTCTCGAAATCCGGCTTGAATTTACGAACGGCGAGCTTAGCGAGGTGGAAAGACTTGCGACTGTGATAAAAAAAGAACTCATAAATACTTGCTTTTCAAGATTATAGTATAGCCTTCGGTTGATTTTGAAATTCCTAAGTGGCTACTGTAAAAATCATCGTATACTCGTGTCAAATAGTACTTCTACTCTAGTCTATTTTCTGTTATTTTATTGACCGTTTATCATAATTTATTTTACATTAATCATAAAGTTCGATTCCTGTCAAACGTCTAGCAGGAATACGCATTCCACGCGAAAATGACTGTCTGAAGTAACACGATAGTTTTCTTGCGGTTCTTAACGCGGTTTGCAATTTGGACAAATTCCAACCAGCCGAATAACAGTTGCAAAATATGTCTTTTGTATGGGTAATTAAATAGTATTGAGCAATACTTTGAACACTGGATAATATATCGTGTATGACTATATTGTGGCATTGTGCCAAATTATGTGTACTTCAAACTTGACCAAAATGCAACACGAACTGAATTTGGCTCTAACCAAAGAATTCAAATGGACAGAATAACTTCAATTAATACATTTAGTCTGAATAACTATATATTTATTCTTATACCTATTATTATTCGGTACAACCATACAACGATATTCAAACAGATTTTACCTTCAGAAGGAGCTGGTAGTCGTTGATGCGTTGTATCGGAAGCTTCAGATGCTCCGAAACGCTCTTGTCGTCTCCGAGAGTCTGGCTCAGCTCCTGCACGAGGAAAAGATGATTCTCTTATAAATATCCATCGATAAAATAGCCATTAGGCAATGCTAGAAATATTAATAGGACAAATTGCGCGATCGAAGCTATAGGAAATTATTCTGTATGTTATCAACGCATGACGATGATTTTGGCTGAGACCTCAAAAAGCCTCAAGCCCAATGATATCCGCATTAACAGTCATTGGTTACCAAAATATATAAGAACTTATAAACTAAAGATGAAGTCTTGAATCCGTATAAACTTTATCATTATCCAATTCAATTTTTACAAACAAATTTCCAAAAAAATCGATATTTTCTCAAAATTATTCCCAACTCGTTACGTCACTTCTTCACGAGTCTCATACCCAACCCAGTCTTCCCTTTACTCAGTTCTCTTATCTTCCTCTCTACCCCCACCTATTCTACTGGACACACGTTATTCTTCAAAACCCTGTAAGGTCGCACTCAACACCGATTGGTCCTGTCACACACGATATCCTGGATATTCCAAAAGAAGAAGCAACGTCCGTTCCGGTAATACGACACCAGTAGCGGTTTGGCGAATCACATGTATTTTTGGCGCGTCCACATCTGACATAGGAGTAACTCATCGTCATCAGCATTTATCAGCGCGACGACGTAGCGAGGCATCGTGACACTCGATTCAGGCAGAGTTGCTGGTCATGCTTGATAGCCACTCGAGAGTGAGAGTTGACCTAAGGGTCGGTTCGACAAGGAGGGGGGAGGGGGAACCCAAGAATGAAAGATAATAAAATTTAACACAATGGTTACACGAACACACCTCAGTAAGGGCTAAGGGACCTAACACTACGTCGGCTTCGGAAGGTGGTTTGGAAAGGCTACGTTGCTGGTCGCAGACTGGACCAGTTGATGTTCTCTTCGGGATCCATAGTCAGTGGTTACCGAAGTCCCCGCGCTACCGCTCTGCACCACTGAGACCAATACGGCTAGGGCTATACTTAGCCGGAGACGCAAAGACTGACCACGTACAAATACAAACATAAGAGCCGGGACTATTGCTACCATCTTTTGGTATTTTCCTTATGAGGAAATATTATAGGTCGATTTTCGTATTCAAGGCTTCCGAGAGATACGGTTGAAGGGAATCATCCCCGTATTGGTATGCGATACGAGAAGAACGATGATGAAGGGATGATGGAGGGAATCAACGTGGAATCACGTGTTGGATAAGGAATTATTTTTGGAATAATATAAAGTTCACGACTGCATCCTGGACCTGTCTCAATCTCCTGCTGTGATTGGTATATTTGTTTATGGTAGATTCTTCAGATTTATAATAATACTGCTGGAATTCTCATGTATGAGTAATGAAAATGCTTTTTGGATAAAAAATAAGAAATTACTCTGGTGTGTCTTTTATGGTGAAATAATTAAGGATAAATATGAATATTTGTATGGATTGGTCAGAGTCTGTTTTATGGAGAGAAATGATGACAGTTTTCTTAAAATACAAAAAAGCTCCGTGCATTAATTCACTATGAGGAATAGTCAGGGAACTTGCGTGGTCTCTTAGAACGAGTTTGTATAATAGCCAAGAAAAGTGTTTTGACGTACCAAAACGTCATCAATGACATCAGCACTATGCTCGCTCGACACTTTCTGAATGGGCATGTATCAGCCAATTAGAGGTTATATGGGGATCTTTTGAATCCACGATGAAATTTCATGCCTTTCGATTACAGTTGGCAGAATCTAAAAACCCATCGCCTGATCCGATCTACATTTAACTACACGCTCCAGCAGTTAGATAATCTCTGTTTTTAGAGATAGCTCATAGCAGTATTCTTACGGAAAATTATATGCTTACAGTATCCTTTTTCCAGTATATATTTCATCCTAGTTTGTTTTGGCTACTTTGGGTGTTTTTCTAAATCTGGTAAGGAAAACGTCTAGTTGACAGACTATAGCTACGTCACGAGCTACGTCACTGGTTGATAGTAATGGCATTTTTTTCTTTTAAAATTGCGAGAAGTCACGGCAGAGGCTGGGAGTAAGTAAGATGCAAGATGTTACTGTGTTAAAAATAAACTCAGCTATTTCGGGGGCTGGATAGAAGCCCGTTTGGCCCTGTCGTTATGTAATCGCGTATTTTCACCAATCGCCATGATTTTGTGGGCGACCCGCGAATTCCTTCGGACTTTCGAATCGCTGAGTTATCACGAAGACAAAGAATTATTTGTGCTTCTTATTCTTTTTTGATATTTCAATGAGTATTATAGACGTATACAGATTTGATTTTTAGACGAATGCAAGATATGAATTTTATTGGGCGAATAGTCATTTACTGTAAAATGATGAATAGTTAGTAGTCATAAACTTCTCGTTTGGACCGTAAATCAATTCCTCGGACAGAGTACTAAAGTGTCCATTAGTCAGTAAGTGTTTTGAAAATAGAATATATAACATGGAATTGCATGGCTTGCATTTTATTTTGAATTTGGACAGCCCGAGTCCGTACTGGAGTTTTGTGAGGTAAAACAGAAATCTGAATTATCCCTCGATGACTGATAGAACATTGAGAATACCAATGTTACCTGCAAATTCTTTATCCACTCGCGAAATACTCAAATCATTTTGAACAAGATATAAAATCTTAGAACTTATGTTAAACTGTATTTTAACACAGCATACGAAGAGCAAATATGCGCGATAACCTATTGGAAAAAATAATTGACAAGTAGTTGCCTGATAAACGCGTTTCACAATCGCTTCTAGAACATTGTCATTCATTGTGATCGATTAATTAGAAAACAAACAATATAAAGGTGGGACGCTCTATATAAGCGTCATGAGAATGAATTATTTCTCACATTGGAATGATGTTTCTTTACTCTCTCTGCGTGTCCTGGATCTTATTATGGGTAAGTTTAAGTAATTTGCAACCTACTGAGAGAGAAAGGGACGAAAAATATTTAACAAACAGTTTCGTATGATCAGTTATTATTTTTTTCAAGAATTGCTATGCTCGTCAGAGTTATCCGCAATTGTTGGAGACATCTCAGTCAGAAACAACAACTGAAAAACATGAACGAGTTCCTGTCAGAAAGGAGGATTTGCGTGATTTAAGATTATCAGTTGCAACGGAATTGCAAGAAGATCAATTGAAACAGTCTAGTGACGTTATCGCGAGTGTACCACGTGCCAGTGATGATACTTTTAATTCGTTAAATGCGAAAAATCGAAAAATCATTTCGCATCAACAAAGATCATCAATGCATAATGCTAAACCAATATCATTGAATTATAGAGACAATGGAACTGAGGAAGATCATAACACTTTCTCCATAATTGATTATCAGCGGATTAAACAATTATATAAATTGCATTCCAAAGAGAAAAAATTGCTTTATAAAGAAGATGCTAAAAGCAAATATAAAAAAGTGTCTGCAAGATATGAAAGTACAACTGCAGATGAGACTATTAATAATAGTACCAATGACAAGGATTTTTTTATGAACTGGAAGATCAAAAACAAAAAGGTTTCTACTCTGAATCCTGATCCCTTGTACAGGAAGTCACCATCATTACGATCAGTGTCTAATGATGATTTCGATTTTAGTGACTTTGGTGGCTCTGGTGATTCTTTAGACACGAGTTTTGATAGCTCATCCAAATTGATGCCACCTCCTTCATATGGTAAAGTACAAGACAAAGGATATGACGAGCCATTTCGCTCATATTATCCTAGCAGTCCAAAAAATCATCGGCCACTTGGTCGACCGGGAAATCGACCAGGATATCGACCAGGATATCGACCAGGATATCGACCAACCAGTCGTCCAGGAAATCGGCCACCAGCTCGACCACCTGTGCAACAACCAGGTGTATCTAAGCCTATTGCAATTTCTTGTAATCTGTGTTCATCAGTGGGTCAACTGACTCCTATACGTTACGTTGTAGACTTTCCATATTATATTATAGCCAGACGTAAACGTGCTGCATTGAGTGTACCTTTCAACGTGAACTGAAATCTATCAATAGTTATTTTAATGTCGTACTGCACCTTTGTTATTCGCATGAACGATTGTAATTAAACTTTTAAATAACATTTCGTATAGCAAAACTTACTAATTTTCATTTAACAAACAGTTAACTAACCTCAAAGTATTCTCGGACTTCATCATTCGTCTGAAGGAATTCCTGAGCGGCAGGTTCGTCCCTACAGTAAGCCACGTGTTTGTCAAAGTCCCTTTCCTATAATAATTAAAATATTCCTTGTTTACCATAAGATAATAGTAATTATTAATTAATTATTCTCACTCACTCACCAGTCTCAAGAAAGTCTTGCCCAGCATACGTGGCTGATCTGCGTAGTACTTGACACCCTCGATCAACACCCTGCCGAACGATCTAAGTAAGGCCGGAATTAATGACATGCCAAAAACATTCAATTCTTACGAACTAAGGACATTCTTGGATAGTTCATCGAGTGCGATGATTCAATTAATGTCGACGTGTGGGGCTAAGCTAAACAGAGGAATGGTTAAAATACCAAAATACTAAGATGGTCACCAACAAACTGAAATATGGTATGAGATGTGCAATGATTTAAAATGATCCGATCAAAATAAGTATCGAAAGGCAGATGACATTATTTTTATGATTTAGTTTTCTAGATTGGTAAATAATTATCTGAACTACACAACACAGAGGGTGTAATAAGACCAACTTTTTATAATGTATGAAAAATCATTAAGGGCATAATGATAAAGTTATTCTACGAAAAAGCACACGAACACGCAAAAAAAGGGGAATATTTTGGACTTACTTCTTACATTTCGACTGCTAAATTGGACAAAAATTTATATTGACCAGATAGTAACGTGTCAAATATTTATGTACGTGTAGGCACATGCGTGTATAATACTGTGTAATGCAAAAGGCACATATGTATACAGAATTTCAGCTTGTATGGTGTGTAAAATGATAATTTGTTCAGTGTTCATTTTGTATCTACGATTGAACCTTATTTATATCAAGTCTTGGATATGATATGTAAATTAGCATTTGTCAAGTGTAATTGCATTTTGAGAACCACGTATCACTGTGTCTGCCCACAGTTCATCAATTGCTTGAAACATGTCGCATTGAACGAACAAACCAGAAATCATATACTGGCTCAATATAAATACATACGTGTTGTGAAAATCAGCAATTTGTTTAAGGTTTGTGAAGATGATTTCCTTGTTGTCACGAACAACACGAGGAACACCTTGTTGATCCAATGGCTTCAAATATCGCTCAACAACCTGTTGAATGTCTCTACCGAATTCCTCTTCGGTCTCTACCAGCTCTTTTATCACAGCCCTGCAAAGATAATATAATTAATTTTCAATATTTTACACCCATAAATTATCTTCTTTTTTCTATTAAAATAATAAAACTGATACACGCACTCTCTACGATAATGAGAATCCTCAGGACGATGATGACTCGTAAGTGTCGAACTTTCTTCGCTGACTGTATTTTGCTTAACCACACTTGCAGGCACCCATCCTTCTTTACCATCGGCTGTACGAACGTACACCCTGAAAATATATATAACATAATTAACAAATTTTACGAAATTTAACAAATTTACAAGCATAGTACCTATACCGCTTATCAGGATTATTTAAGCAAAGTATTTTGCGTTTATTGAATGAACCAGGAATCCGACGTGAGCAACGTGCTTGGGTTAGTCATTGGTCTTGATATAACCGTATGTCACCCACGCTCGATCTATCTATATAATATGATTCTAGGAAAAGTGAGTGGGTGCAGTTGCAAAACAATAGTTTCAACCATCTATAATGTATTTGCACAATCGACTATCTAACGTTGCAAATGTCGCCTCGAATTAGTACATCACGTGCACGTATCAGGAATTATAATTGTATAAGATGATCTATTTTAAATTGTTTATATTTATTGATATACGTCACTGTTTTATATTTGGCATCGTTAAAATTCGCAAAGTAGTTTTATAAGTATAGCCAAACTGTAGAAGTAACCGTATAACGATCCGTTCAAGTTTTTGGGTTAATGCCTGAAATATTTTTGGTAACCAAGCACGGCGTGTGATGTTTTCTATAAACTCTGTGTGCTGCTTCCCAAAGGAATTGAAATGCTTGGAAAGTTTTCGAAAAAATAATACAATTTTCAATTTTCTTGGAGATTTGCCACAATCGATCATACGAGATTAGATCTGCATCTGCGTTGCCATGGAGACCCTATTATTCCTACTTTTGTAATACTCATTTTTCACTACCTTTTAACAATCTAAGCGGAATCTTGGCATGTTTACCGATCCATTTCAATGGACGTTGTCCAAGCAACACCTCTACGTTCCTACTAAATGGTTTGCAGCTCATTGAACGTCGTCATTGCCAAAATCATGTTTGCGCTATGCGTTAAGCTTTGAACCTCACCTTTAGCTTGGTGTGTTAATGCTGTAGGCTTAGACTTACTTCCTTCTAAAGCAGACAGAAGCTCTGTTTATTCGTTAAAAATAATTTGTACGAAGACTTTATTATTAGAATTATTATTTCCTTTGATGAGGCGCTACTGCTTTGGAATTAAAAGAAACGGCAGTCTTTTGAATCTTCGTGGAAAACTTCAAAGATTTACAGAGCATAGACGCGTGCGAGAGTCAGGACAGATTTTTTTTAGAATGAGTACATTTTTTCAACATTGCCTTATCAGCGTCATGGAGAATTTTCGTGAGAACATTTATTTGCTGTAATTACGAGGATGATAGTCAGAATAATTTTTTTGTTATTAGTATCTTTTTTTGCTTTTCCCACAATTCTTGGTAATAACGAGTATCTAGCTGGTACTAACGCAAGATCGTTGATTATTTATTCTCGATTTTAACGGTGTTTATTAAAATTGCCTTATGAATGTAAATGATTTATTTAGAAATATTTTAAAAAATACAGTTATACATCGTAGTTATTCTGGATTCTTAAACAAAATATATTCAGATTGGAAGATCCGGCAATGGCGCGGAGCATGAGAAATTCGAGGACGCTTGATATAAATTTACTTTATGCCCGGGTGTAAAGACGTGATGGGGTCGTTGCCTTTGAAAACGGCATAGGCATTCTTCATTACTTTTTATACATGCTTCTTCGTATAATATAAGAAGCTAGTTTTGGAATATTTTACAAGTTGTAATTTAGTGTCCAGTTTTTCTAGGATGAGTTCATATTAATTATTAAGCTTCTAATACTTTTTAATACGAACACTTGGATATCCTTCATCCGACACAATGCCTTGATATTTCCCACGGTTGACGTTTCCCGTGAAGACTAACGTACCTGTGAGCACTGATACCGGAACTCGATCTGGAAAGATTTCTTGCCCTGGGATCAGCATGATTTCTTCGAGGCCGTACGGACAACTTGTGCCTGGCGGCAGAATTGTCCAGTCGGTCCCCGACCTCACCGACTTCTAATTCAGGATCCGTCTTTGCCTTCCTACAACATTCCAAGTTCTCCCGTAGAGTAGTCTCTTTCTTACTCATTCTCTTTATCTTTTTTTCCTCCTCTCAAATCTTGCCCGGACAATCGACAAACGATGTAAACAGTCGTTGACATGCTCATATGTTACACATAGTTCTTCTTGGGCAGCGATCATCGAGCAAGCAAATACTATTTGCAGCTACTGCATTAGTCAATTTCGTCAAAGTTGTGCAAAGCGAAATATGCATTACAAAGCGAAAAGTTTATACGACTTTTAAATTCACGTTCAAACTGTATACGCATTGTATTCTATCTGCAATTTAGAGTCGTAGTCTTTCGAGAATAGTGTAGTTCATCATGTGTACGGGACTTCTGTCAACTGGCCTGAACGTCATAGCCAGAATAGATTTACTGGAATAGTTTGCTGTGACAGGAGCGAAGAATCACCGCGATGCGCCATGAAATTCAGTCGTCGTAATGCAGACGAAGAGGCCGTGAGCGTAAAAATATATAAACTGTGTTACGTACGCAACGTGCGTTATATTACGGTTCATTATTCGCGAATGAAATACACGTGTCCCGTTGTAGCTACAGCGTACATTGAGCAATACCACTGAAATCAAGTAAGAGTCAAATATTTGTTAGAGGCAGTATACTGTACTATATAAAAATATAGTCACGGACAAATTTAAATAACGATTTGACAATTGATTTATAATTGAATTCTTTATTTCTGTATTCTCATAAATATTACCTGTGATTTAACTCTTTTTAATAATCATAATATTTCTGACAGTTGCAATCGGAGGAATTTCATTGGTTATAAGAACGATGAATCCTTTAGGAGCAATAAAGAAATATATTGCTGGTAGCTTGACAACCAGAAGCATTTATTATTAGAATGTTTAGCCTTTATTGCTTATTTAATATCAATTTATCACGCATGCTTTGTTGTTATATGCATAGAAGCATCGATTATATTCTGGATTAATAGCGAAAACCAGTCTTTTTATTTGTCACTTTCAATACGCATTGAACATTCGTATTTGCGGTTGTTCATGCACTTTGGATAAACACTGTAATACAGTATAGCCTTGTATCCGTGATCGGAGAAGCAGTTTACAGCAAATTCTTCGAGAGCAATAAAATGTCGTTTCACTTTTTCTTTCCTACTACTGCAAGCATCTCCAGTCTTCGCAATTCATTTTGCCATGTAAAAGTCACCTCCCACGTATCGCCTGGGTGCATATTAGCTGTCGTTGAGAAAAGGGAGAAGAGAAAGGAAAAAAAGGAAAGGAGCCAGTGAAACGTTGCTCCGGGGGTAAAAATATAACTATGAAAATAAGCAACGACGAGAGCGATGCCCAGGGCAACGATCTTACCGTCTGTACCATCTTGATTGACTAACCATCCTTTTTTGTGTATTTTCTTCATCTTGCTGTGTCGCGAGTTTCCCTTCAACGTAAGACAAACTGTCTTCTATTTAACGTATTTTAACGTTACACGTCGTTTCACATAAGATTAAAGTGCACCTGCTTCGCTGTTGTCCCTTTACTTTAACGAGCGTAAACTTCTCGAATGTAATCTTTCATAAAAGTGCGTCGCGACGCTCTGGACACATCTTATACTCTTTTTACTTATCTTTAATTCTCTTGAGGATTCGTAGAAGAACAAAATATAACTTTTTCTTAATTCACAAAAATTTTGCGAGCATTCGAATTTTCATTGTAGTCTCAAAATAAGATTTTTTTTTAATTTTTAAAATATCATTAAACCTTTTTACAGATCTTACTCGTATATAGATATTAGGGACTAACAGTGATCGTCAAAAGTTCATCAATTATCTTGAAGTCGTGATGGGTTGTCTGTTATCATTAGATGTGTTATGGTTGTTGTATTTTTAGTCGGGCAGAAATAGCAACAACAGATATAGCTCGATATGCTCTTACGACAAGTCAACGATCCCATGATTTTTAGTAGTTTATATTATGTTGCTCATATCGTTATTATTGAGAAACACGAATAAAGTCCAAGATGCACAAATTTTACTTACTTCATGGATTCCGCATAGTCGATAGCCTCGACGACTTCACCGGCATTTACGGATATTCCATCCTCACCTTCCGCCTCGTGATCCTTGATAACAACATATTGTTCCGTGGTTGCCTGAGACAGACGTAAGGATTTTATTTACGTGCTATTTTTACAATTCGCAGACGCCAAGATATTTGGCGCTTCTGTACTATCGTCTCTTTGTCTTTTCTGCGCGATGGTTATTATACTTGGAAAACCTTGGCAGACGTGTCGTTCAAGAGCGTGAGTGGAATGAGTTTGAAAAATGGCGTTAAAATATACTTCACTCTCTCAAGTCTTAGTTTTTCACGTTACCTTACGAATTTACCAGTCTGAAGTGATCAAGCATCAATCTTATAGTATTAAAAATATGGCACTGTTGCGTGATACCTGAAGTTGCATACAAACATTAAAAATCGTTTGTGTAGCCAACTGTATTAGACCCGTTGGCAATAATAAAATTATCCATAGTTAGGATAAGGCAATGGTGCTTTAACGATTATAATCAAAAGGATTGGCACTACTGGTCGTGTTATCCAAAGATTTATTGCAACCTTCAGACTATTAAGGTAATTAACCTAGAATGATATTTCCAATCTTGGCAGAAGAGATATATATTAGGTACTATATTAGGATTCATTTATAGCATTATAGGTCATTGCGTGTCTTACACTAAGAGAATTCCTATTTGTGACTAGTCTAACTTCAGGTGCCTGAGAATTAAATTTGAATTAGAATTTCTAATCTAATAATTATAATTTCTCAAAGAACAAAGTAAGTTTCTGCGTTAAAAAAAAAACTATTTATAAAAAATTATTAATCTAGTTTATCGACGTGGCAGATTATTTTAGAAATCATCATCACTCATCGTGGTGAACTTAGTGATTCATATCCGTACGACTGTCGACGCAAGATCAAACGAAGTTCGCTAATGACTTCCTGATAACTCATTGACGCCACAGAAATAATTGTCAAAAATCATTACCCGCTCGCAACTGTTTTCCTGGTAGAGACTGCTCAGTCTACGGAAGCTTGGTGTATTTTCTCGACTGGCTGAATATCCGCCGGATTGGTCCGACCTGGACAAGGTAACACCACTACTTTCTTGTTTAATTCCATGCCCATTGGCTAGTCCTTCTAGACTACTCGCTGAGGTCACGGAAATGGTACCAGTCGTCGTAGAGAGCATTTCCATATCGACGTCTTCTTCAGCAGCAACCGGACATCGGTACATGGAGAATCTATGAGCAGCTGGTCTGTTTAGTCTCAACGCTGAGAAGACATGCAGAGGTTCAAAGTGACTGATCCCATCTTCGTCCAGGACAGTATAAGCGACTTGTCCAGTCAGAACTGCCCTGGAAGCTTCTCTAGGTACGACAGCCTGCATACCCTGTTTTAGAATCATAAATATAGCCGAACGCTTGTGACTTCTTTTCAGTAGGAATTCTTCGATGGCCAAACTGTTCTCTGCATGTAGTAAGGACATAGGAACCTCTACTGAGGATTGCAGAGGAGCTTCTTCTGGGACTATCATTAGTGCTGCACTTTCGCGCACTAGGGCCCTTAGTCTTGGATCAGTCCTGGCCAGTTCAGGATCGCTGCAGAGTTCTCTGAGTGCTCCCATAAATTGAGGTCTTTCATCAGCTAATTGTCTCATGACAGTTAACCTTTTGAGGATGTCAAGGGTGACCTTATCGGATGCCAAGGCTTGGGTTGATTTTTCATCGCTGATCACAGCCAGAAGACTCGTAGCCGTTGATGACATCCCCAGGGCTCTAGCCAATCCTACAGCCTGTAGTAACATCTCACGAACGTTTGGTCCTTCTTCGTTCAATAATTCTCTTACACGAATTTCACTTGATTCTCGTACCGCATGGACGATAGCCTTGTGTACAGTTTCTGCAGCATCCTTTTCAGTTACTACACCGGCAACTTCTTCGGAGACTTTCTTTAAGACCAGTGATACCAGCTCTGGATTTCCTCTGGATACTGTTCTGAATGCTGATCCTACGATATCACTACCGTGCTCTTCTTCTAGAACGGTGGATAGTCGTTCTAGGACTACTTCATCTTTTAAAATTTGACTGCCCACTGTGGATTTTAGGATGTCTACTTTGTTGTTGCTGGACTCCAGTAAGTCTAGTATCGCTCCGCGACATAGTGCATTTCTGTTTTGTGGTATCAGAAGGGTTTGATAGACTTCGTCCACAGCATTATCAATGTTGGCTGATTTTTGTCTGAGTAAAACATTGAAAGCTTCGCTGATGGATGAAAAAACTATTTCCTGCTGTTTCTCTTCGTCTAGCATTGAGTTACTATTTATGGATATCACTGCAGCAGTTATTGCTGCTTTTATAGCATCGCGCAGCCATTCCTGATCGCTTTCATTGTTTTGTTTCCCGTGGTCACCATTCAGCATCGGCGTTACTGCTGTTGGTGATTTTTTACCGTTTGTCATTTTTCCAGAATTCTGTTGCTGAACTATGTTCTTGGCAAATTGGGCCACTGTCGAGACTATCTGAGCCATTCTGACTGCTGTGTTGCCATGGAGACCCAATTTTTCAGCAACCACTAAGGCGTGTTCTAAGGAGATTGCTGTTGGATCCACGTCGAAATCTACTGATGGTAAATCAGCAGGAACTTGTCTACCAACTGACATTCCAGCTTCAGATAGCTGTCGAAGCATTCTGGCATCTATACTTGTCTCACCGTGATGATGAGTTGCCAGTGTATTGTAGTTCAAATTCTGAGGTCTCAGTAATCTAAGTTCTTCAGGAGTAACTTCAAAGCCTTGCACAGAAAATTCCAATCCACCTTCTGGAGTATCCATTAAATCAGGTGCTACGAAACGAGGACCTTCTTCGGTTTGCACAATCTGACCTGGTACAAAGGTCACGCCCAATTCGCCACATTCTACTACACGACCTGGCACAAATCTTGGACCTTCTGGAGTGTCCACTACTTGTCCGGGGACAAATCGTGAACCTTCGTCCTCTGTAGATATTACTTGACCTGGTATAAAGGTCGGACCTACTTTTGTCTCAACGATTTGTCCAGGTACAAATCGAGGTCCATCTGCTGTCTCTACTGTTTGACCAGGTACGAACTTTGGTCCAGTTCTTGTATCTACCACTTGACCAGGTACGAATTTTGGGCCATCTCTAGTTTCAACTACTTGACCGGGAACGAATTGTTCTCCTTTCTCTGTCATGACTATTTGACCAGGAAGAAAACCGTCATCCGTCATTATGCCAGGAACAAATCTTGGACCATCTTTTCCGCCACGTATTAATTGTCCAGGCACTATTCTCTTTCCCTGTGGTTCCTTTTTTATTGTTTCCGGGACAAACTCAACGCCTTTTTCGGTTTGAACTATATGGCCAAATATTTCTTGTTGCTGCAGTGGAGATACTGCACTGGCTGTCTTTGGATCTACTGGAATTCCAACTGGACCAGCTTCCAGGAAGACGACTTCATCAATGTTTCTTGCTGCAGCAAACTCGAATCCTTGCGGTCCAATATTTGTAATACCAGGAATAAATTTTTGTCCTTCCGGTGTTTTCATTATTTGCCCTTCCACAAATTTAGTACCGGTTTTCATTTTGATTGTTGTACCAGGAACAAATTTCATGCCTTGTTCTGATTCCATTGTGATACCAGGTACGAAATGGGTTTCTCCAGAGTTTGTGACGACATTTTGACCAGGTACAAATTGAGGTCCTTCCGGAGTGAGCATAGTCTGTCCAGGTATAAATTTAGGGGATCCCGTTGGCGACTTGACACATTGTCCAGGTACGAATTCCCAGCCATCATCTACCTGAACGCTCTGTCCAGGTATGAATACTTGTTCACCATGCTCATCAGTAATAGTTTGTCCTGGCATGAATTGCGCTCCATCAGCAGTGATAACAGTCTGTCCCGGAACAAATCTATCTTTGTCAACGACTTGTCCAGCCACGAACTTTGGTCCTTCCTCAGTCAAAACAGTTTGACCCGGAATGAATTTAACTCCATCGCTAGTATGCATAGTCTGACCCTGCACAAATTGCGAACCACTGGGAGTAGGTAAAGTCTGACCAGCAACAAAAACAGGAGTCTGTTTACCACTATCTTCCTCAGTCATAACGATCTGTCCTGGAATCAATAAAGGACCATGCGGAGTATGTACAGTGAAGCCAGGAACAAAAGTCGGTCCACTAGGTGTCTGCAAAGTTTGTCCAGGTACAAATACCGGTCCAGTCGGCGTTTCAACAGTCTGACCAGACAGGAATCTTTGTGCAGACTTGATATCAAGTTTCAGACCCTTAACATTGTGCATTTCAGTTTTAACGCCTTTATCAATGTTCTTCACCAGTTCAGGTATCTCCTCTACCCTAGGTAATGTTTCCACAGCCTGTTTACCAGCAGCCAGGAATTTGGCATTCACATTAGACGTGCTTTCAAGTTCTTGAGGTGGAATGTCTTTTAGAGCGATCTGAAGTGCTGCATCCGGTTGCACATTCAACGGCGTAAACGGTTCTACAAGTGGGATCGCTTCGAGACCACCAGTTTCTTCAGAAATTGGTGTATTAATCACTCCTGATACAGTAGCATTCAGATCTACCAGCTGAGCCTGAGCTTTAATAGGTCGTGGCATCCGGTCGACAATGGGTACCCCAACAGGCTTAGCAGCTTCGTTCTTGAACGTGTCCCAATCCCATGTCTCAATTACAGGCTTAACAAGATCGCGCCAGTCACCGGAAGACACTACCAGGTCACACCCCCGTGATCTGGCATGATCGAGATCAACATGCTTCCAATCTTGCTTCTCATCTTTACCCTCCTCCTTAACGCTTTGAAGCTTCACTTGTTTCATTCGCTTAGACTCTTCTTCGTCAGCTGCCTTCTCTTTATCTTCAAATATTTTCTTCGCATAATTAAGTCCAGCTTGTCGTTTCTTCTTTCTCTTCCTCGCCTCAGCCTCCAGTCTTTGACGTTCCTTAAGAATATCTTCACGCGGTCCAAGGCCGTCATAAAGATTCTCGTAGTTGTCCAAATCACGAAAATCTACCGATACATTCTTACCCTGTTTTAATCGAAGTAAAACTGTGTCACAGTCTCTCGATAACATAACATCTCTCACGTCACCATCTCTTACGGCAGCTTCTAGACGTGCCGGAAATACGAGACTGCATCTACGCTCTTCCACGGTATAGACGAATCTCAAGTCTTCCTCTTCGGGTAAGGCTTGCTTGGTCTTCAACAAGTCACGCAGTGCCTTTTGTTGCTCTCCGTCGCCATCGAGAACCGGAAATACATATCTGTAATCCTTGAGCACCACGTGCTTCTTCTTCTCGCCCAGAATAAGTCCCGCGGTGTAATGATGTGGGCCCAATCCCGAAGCGTTGGTGATCTTGCACTTGGACTTGTCATGAGAATGGACCCCAAGGAGTACAGGAATGTAGTGATGCGTCGGCAGGCCATATGACTTTCCTGTGATGCGACAGAAACGTTTTGCGTCTGCGGGACTTATGGGTGGCAGTAATGGAAAGTAATTAGGCTTGGGGAGGCCCCTGCTCCTCCCCGTGATCCTGCAGTAGGACATTATCCTTTGCACCCCACTGTTACCGTTCTAATCACTCAACATCAGTCAGACACTGCTGTCCTACGGGAACTCGAGTATTCAACAACTCGTTAGTGACTCTCTCGCTTGGTCTAAGTTTAATACTAGTCATTCACCTTCTTGTCACAGGTCTCGCTCTATTAATAAGCTACGCTTGACGATCCCTTTTTCAGACTGCGACTAAAGCGCTAATTAAACACATCCAGAATATTGTTTTCTCTTGAATCGATTTAGTACACGTTGTACCATTATCCGTGCCTGTAATATCTCTGAAAGCTGCATCATGTGCCATGTTGTTTTAGCAGTTTGACTTTCAATACCTTCAATCCAATCTTTGTCTTTTTCAATTAAATCCACTAATGTTTTAATACACAAGGTGCAATTCTGGATATAAGTGCAAATATGAATTTCGTTGGGAATACTTCTTTTTTTTTTCCTTTCTACGATATTTGAAATTCGATTCAATTTTTAAATAAATCAAGTCAAACAGTTATTTTTACTTCCGGGATGCCTTCGAAATTCCACTGAAAGTCTTAACCGTGGGCGCTGGTAACGAGCCAATGTGCAAACTTTCGACACGTGAAAGAATTTTCGATTGCATTCTCTTTCTCTTTAACACTTTATATCTTCTCTGTCGATCTTAGAATTTTGAGCCTGACGAACTGTGAATTGTATTTCTTCCAAGTATCGCACCTTTATCGTTGAATAGTTTGACAGTCGAATCCAGCCAGATGTTCGACTCTGATTTACAACCGGGTCTTCGCGTGGATCACTAACGATTTCAATTTATTTGATTCCACGCAATAAAACAAAACTGTCACTTTTATCCCAGTCGAAACTTTTCGATTTTACAAAATCGAGCAAAAATTAAACACTCTTCGATCGGATACGTTAGTCAAACACTATGCCAGCAATACACTTCGCGAGAAGGCATTTGCCCTCGCACAGATGCCGATTAAAATATTCTCTTTGTTCGTTTCTCTGATTTCACTAACTTCCTCTCACTAATAATTAAGATATACACTGCACTGCTGAGCAATAAATATCCGATCCGTTATATTGCGAATAAGGCAATAATCGATGATTGAGAAATTTTCAAAAACCCATAACCATCTGCAATATATATATATATATATATAGCTCTAATTTTCACTTTTCACAAAAAAAAAAAAACTTTCATCTCAATTTTATTTTACCGCAATAAATCAAGAATGCTACTTGAGGAGGAAAGAAGCACGAAAAAGCTAGTAAAGCGACATCTGGATTTCGATTATAATTCCATCGATATCGAAGTCGTTGAGATCAATATTAATGGACCCACTTTGTATACAGTCGTTTAAAGTTTCGTTATGATTTTTTCTATACGTTCGAAAAATCTTCGTTGCGTTCCGTACGTTCCGCGTATCTAATGAATGTTCTTTATTCGTCAATAATTTATTCTCTTTATTCCCGAGTGACTTGTCTTGCACTCTTTAAACACTATGCTGACCAGTTACTGAAAAGTGGCCGGAGCGACGGTCTTATACGTCCTTATTACATCCTATTGGTCTCGCATGTGGCTTCGAAAAGTGTATTACGATACGCGGCGAACGCCAGACTACTAGGTATACGAAGTGGCTAAGAGCCGTTTGCGTGGCGAGTCTCACTCCACTCGAACAGAAATAGCTACCCTTCTTACTTCTCCAATACATCTTTAGAACACAGTACAGACGGTGAAACGGTACGTTATACGGACATTTGATTGAATTAGCTTTACACAAAAATATGAGCACATCAAATACATCGATTCGTACGAATAGCATTCTTCAATGTAAAAGCACGAAGATTGAGGTACAACAGTATTTTCAGATATATCTTCGACGTACATAGGGGAGACGATTGAAATAATTTAATCTGATCAATGTGAATCAGCGCCATTTTTTCTCGTGTCATTGAACAGTCTCGGTTTTGAAGAAATTAAAATATGCCGCAGTTTTTCTTTTAAAACTTGTCGTCTGGACTTTGCCCAAAAGAAATTCACGCAACAAGAACTCTGTGTAAATTTAACGTGTACGTTTGTAGAAAGAACAAAGACTTGATACTCATATATATTACTCTGCTCGTGAGAATTGCTTGGAGTATTAATATAACCTCACGAATCGTCATACTGAAACGTACGGTCGACTGTGTACGATGTATTTGAATCCATATAAATTCCATGTAGTTAAATTGAATTATTTATAACGGGATAAATAATGGAAATTGTCTTATCCACTGATCTGTTTGAATACAAATTGTTATACAGATACTTAATGTAGATCAGATTGGCAGTGAAACGTGCAGAAGACATGAAGTTGGCAACGAAGATAGTAAACAATAAATGCAGTTGGTTCAGTCTGTTAACACTTGAGACGTTGATAGTCGGAACAATGAAATTTCTGTCATATAAAAATGTTATATTTTATTTCAATGCCAGCCACAATCATCCAGTCTAAAACCTTTTTTACGAGACCCAAACGACTTTATCCGAATATATTTGGCCTTTTTCGACAGACTCTTAAAACGCGATTACATTTGCGCCTGGCGTGTCTTCAGTGATTTACCGAGCTATTAGCTTCATACGCGCTAAGAGTACGAATGGGCTATTGGCACGTCTACGCGATTTTGACGAACTGCCAAAGTCTACAATTCTCCTACCGAGTCTTAATCTCTCCTCGTCACGCCTGAGTCACATTTTCGATATACAACGCCCTATAGTTAACACATAAGTTTTGGATCTCGCGAAAAAATGTTGTACGAAGCATAAAGTAAGTTTTAAAATTTACTTAAAAGTGACTGTCTGGAAATTTTATGCATGGTAACAGCATGGAAATAATATGATAATACGTATGACGATGACATACGAAAATATTGATTCGATATGGTTTACATTTATAAGTAATTTTATCTGCTATAATCTGCAGTACGTATAGACTTCTAATAATACGGATGAAATAAGGGTTGATAGGATTTTTGTAAATATTTCAGTCTCTGTGTATTTCTTTGAGACTATATTATTTTTCTAGATGCTCATTAGAAGGTGTAGAAATTATTAGAACGGTCCGAGTGGTAGCGCGTGTTACTACTCTGATAATATGCAAATGTCAGTGACGTGGATGTATGCAAACTAATATATCTTGACTATTGTCAAAGTCAGAGATTTAGTGAGGGACTTTATTTAATAGGCAGTAGTAAAAGGAGGAGATCAAGGTAGACAAGAATGAGCGCCGTGAGCGTGCATTGCGGGAGTATTTGGAATGGCGGTGAGTTCTTGGTTGACTTGAGGCTTTGGCATCGAACCAGATTCTATCTACCTTCGTGGTACGCGTTGGTTTTAGTTTTAATTTAGATGGTAGTATCGTGATGTAACGTGTTTGGAAAGGTACATCTTGTTATACGCCACCGTGTCGATTAGTCAGTGACTACTCGGAAGCTTTCGAATTCGAAAGGACGAACCACGTGTTTTGGTCAGCGATGAAAACCTGATTTGAATTTTCATTCAAACATTTATTTGCATCTTTCAATGTTTTTGTCTCTCGTGCCGTGGAAAGATTGTGGTAGATTTAATCGGCGTCTCTATCGTGTGATTATGTAATTGTTAGGCCTACATTTGATATAAGAAAAATAGTTCTTGTTCTTTTTTTTAGATTCTTTGACTCACCTCGTAGGAACTCTGAATTATTTGGGTTGAGATACTTTCTTCGATTGTCGTACTGCCACTCACGAGGAGCTTACTGAGTTCAGCTGCGAATTCTAGTTAAATGAGAAATAACCTTTCTTTAATTAAGTCTAATTATTGTACTGTTTATTTTATTCGAGTAAGTAGGAAGTAGGAATTACTTTTACCTTTTTTCCTCTTGGACGAGGCTCTTGTGAATGATCCGCTGAAAGCCATTATTCTTGAACTGCTACGTCATTATACTGAAATAAAGTGCAAGTACAGAAATATTAAATTATTATAGGTTATTTTTATCTTATTACTCTTCTAGAACGTCAGACCCATCTTGTGGATGGATATAAGGGAATCATATGGTTATAATGATATACTGTAACTTGAATCTTCAGTTATTAATTTGTTTCTTCAATTTATTTTCCACTTTGTTTGTCCTTATTCTTGAAAATTTCGTTGTTCGATTCATGTACAAAAATTGGTATGTTACTGTGGGTAAAGTAGTATCGATATATCGCGGTGGTGATGCCACCTCTCGTGAGTTGCGCAAACGGCGAAGCTTCGAGTTCTCTGGTTCATCGCTGGATGCTAACAGTTCGGCGTACTACAGTCGGGAAGTAACACGTTTGGTAAGAAGATACCGACAAAGATCTATTTAAAAAATTCGTTACCTGTCATTCAAAAATCGAGTTCAACTGTCAAACGAGATTTATGTAAATAAGAGATGACAAACAACTCAGTGTCAGGTGCGAGTAAAATACACAATACACGCGTATGTTACATCTTCGAAATTGTATGTGGTAAAAACCAAAATCTTTTAATAAAAGAATAAACGGTTTCTCAAGTTTCATTTCAAATGCATTTGTGCAGTAGTCATATTTTACACCATTTGTTATAAAATCACTAAACACTATTGACTCTCGTTTTACAACGTGATATTCAGGTTTGTACGATGCTTTTATCAAACGATTTGAATTGTTTAACACGTAGGTTCATTACCGGCGGAATCATCCACGGATAATCCGCATTGGTGGATCAACCTTTAACAGCAGTTTGGCAGTATCTATTTCCGAAACGCGGAACGACACTCGTTTGAGGATTGGCTGGCGGGCACCTCTGCGCGGTTGGCCGCATTTTCTTGTATTTCACCGTTAATTGGGTCACTTCCGTTGTCGATTTTTGGTCCTACAGAATCCGATCGAGCACTGGTAAAATATATCGTGTGTAAATAAATCGCTTTGCACGCGGAACCATATTACAGCATAGTACGAGTGCAGGCCATAACAAAACGCAACGGATATTTATTTTCACAAGCCGATTGAACTTTCAACAAGAACAAAGTTACTGAACTTTTGACTTTTTGCTCATTTCTCACTGTACCTAATGACTATATAAGATTTTAACTGCTCATAAATTTACTCAAAATATTCTGCTTTTTCGAATCGTTTTTTTTTTTTTTCTTTTATGTGGCTGTACATATAAATATCAGTTCTTCTGTTATAATTCAATAATGATCGTACCTCCTGCTATGATATTAATATATCCAAAAACATCATATTCTATTTAAAATACACTATGGGCACCGTCTTTTTCTACGTTTACCTTATACCAAAAAATTTGGCCTTCGTCGAGTAGGATGTCAGTTTGATTCACTAGATACTTGACTCTCACAACTGTGCCAGGAAAATAGCACAGCTATTTTACGAGGCACCTTGAACACGCTAGATAGAATTTCATTTCGACCTATGTTTCATGTCAATTCGATTCACGATATGTAATTTATGAGGAATTAACTGTATTTACATTTTCGACATGGTTGAGGATATTATGATTATTTTTGAAAATCGTACGCAGCTATGGTAACAGTGTAGTTTACGGTATCAGTTGCACTTTTGGTATTTCAATAAGTATAAAAATAGATTTTGCTAATTGCTCAAGATAATCAATAGTGAACGTGATATAACGACAGCTTGAATACGATGATATTAATTACACTATTTTGTATGATCACTGTGTATTATTTTTAATAACCACGATAATCAAACTGATCGTTATTTGACTCACTGGTTAACTTTTGGATGACGTTTAAAGAAACTTTTGTACCACTGTATATATTCTTGAAAAAAATAAAAATTTGTTTAATGAAAATTTGTATACTAATATGCTACTAGCGAATTTGCTTAATTCAGCTAATTAAAAGTTAAGGAGTTTTCAACTGTTTTTAATAAATCGTTTAGATATTCTACTCTACTGTAAATGTCAAAAGAGAAATATTGATAGATTTTTTTTTTTTCGAAAAATAAGTTATCACTATAAACATATTTTTGTTAATTAACAAATATAAAAAAATACGTTGTATATTCAACACTTTTTCCCCTACACAGGTAACAATATAAATTTTATATTATAAAACACTAAAGATCACCGTACTTGACCCAGGTGCATCATCCTATGCACTATGGTAAGTTCGATGCACTGAAACTTTCGTAATGAGACATTTGTATCTGATCATTTACCGGGCAGGTAATGTGTCCCTAAAAAAATTACTGCACGGAATGTACATCGAGTGAAATTTTCGATATTAGAAAAATAAGTATATTATATCAGCGCGAACGTCGAAGTAACTAAAGAAGAAGATCGTTACAGGTCGCAGATATATCAGTGATTCTCCATATGAATTTCAAATGCCGCCTTACTCATTCGACACTTGCACAACACTCGCATAAAATTAGAACGATGACGTGCTGGTTATACAGCAAAACTCACCTCTGCGAAAAAAAGTGGTTAACGAATAAGAATATGTCGACGCGAAGTAAACAGTTAAGGGAGTCAAGTGAAGTGCGTAAATTTCGAAATGCAAATTAAAGTGTCTCGCTGTTTCGTCACTTTGAACAGAATCTACCCGAATAAATTGAGGTGGTAAGAAGCCAGCCGGAGGCTATCTCGAGACTGCCTCCAATGCCAGACGCAAGGCGTCGCGACACCCTCCGTCTCTTACTCTCTCAACGTGCACCGGCATCAAACTTCTTATAATTCGGTACTACAACGTTTAAGGTGGTTGGGATCTGTGAGTGATCCTATATCTAGCATGCTGTAACACGTGATGAGTAAAAATGTATATATTTATAAATTGCGTTCATTACTTCGCCTTGACCAATATTAAATTTTCACGAGTGTTGATGAACCATTAATGATATGTATATTATATGTTATTTATTGGCTAATTTAAATGTAAATAAAAGGCAATTGTTTCTGTGTATATTTCATGATCAACCTATTACGTCAAACTTAATGGTATGCATTATGCATTTTTATTTTTACTACGTTGATCCTTTACATGATTGCACATATTTGGCACGACGTCCATCCACTTTATCCACTTCATCTTGGATCGTTGAAATACGAATGACTGACCATGATGATACATATGTTTGAAATTCTATATAATCTTTAGAGCCAGTTGGAGTCGAAATCTACTTGCAGTCCTGTACGTGCACGAGGCGCCAATCGTACTTCAGCAGATGATCGAGAATCTATTTGCGTTCGCGACGACTTCTGGGTCCGTTTGGTTCGTTTTCTGTGCGGGCGGTCTGTATGTTAGTTCTAAGGCATTCAAGTAGTTTGACTATTCCTTGTCTTTCTCGCCAAGTCAAGCTTAGACATCTGACTGACAGTTCGATTAGTGTAGTTCGTACGGTGTTGGAAGAATATTTCATTGTAATAAAACTGATCCGTTGAACTTTCGAAAGGGTTAAAAAAATAAAAAAATTATATTTACATTAGTCTAACTCAAAAAGAATATGAATATTAACGAGTATGGATAAATTAATTTTTAAAGAAATTAATTTACCTAAGTCATCTCGAAATTGGCTATTTCAATGAAATAATTTTTATTTATTTTTTTGTAAATTATACGCCAACTGCACGGATACTTTAATATAGAAACCCCCGTGTTATATCTCATATACGATAGTTCCTTCTCGAGAATGTCTTATAGCCAGAAAGACTTGACCGACTGTGTATATTTTCAGACTTTCCCTGGGAAGTCGCGAACTTGTTACTATTTCCTTGAATCGGCCCGTGCGCTTTGACGTCATGGCAGTAACGCGTGAAAGGGTGGTCTTGTATTACGAGTAGTGTAATACTCATTTCCGTGTTATTAATGCACCTTATTCACGTGTAGAATATTTAAATGCAATATCCGACTAATTGAGGCCGACGCGTGTTCTTGGCGAATGGCCAAGACGCTTTGATCGCACTTCGGCTACGTGAACTGCATACATAGGTAGTACACGCGGTTTGCGATAAATCGAGCAGTGTCTTCCATCAGTTACGATATCAATCAAATGAATCAAATATCTATTTATAAGTTATCGCACGTAAGATACGATCGAGCGACAATAGCTTGGGCATAGAAAAAATATTTGAATGCATAAAAGAGCATCGCGTGTCGCGAATGCTTTGATATATAATTTTTTAATGAGTATGACAGATAGTGGTTTAATTAAAGCTTCTCGTAGACGCCCCTATAATTTTTACAAAGGGCGTACCGAGTTCTTATACGGAGCGACGAGAAGCTGTGGATAAAAAATAGTTTAGGTGAAACTTCGTTTGGCTACTTTTGACTCCCGAGGCTCCAGAGTTCGTTCTTTTCATAGGTTCTGAAAGACTCATGGCCTCGAGACTGATTACCTGGTCGAGCTACCTCGTAGAGGAATGCAGCTAAGTTCATACAGGTATTTTGCCGGTGACATCTTGCCAAAAGTATTTTCTAAGAGTTCTTGGTCTGTTCTTGAGATGGTCTTGATCCCTGTGTTATTTTCTTATTGTTTAGATCCCACGTAATCATCTCGCTACTGATTAGCGTGATTCGCATTGAAGCTGAAGTCAAAGGGTCTAGGAACATCACGGTGAATTCATCTGTCGCTATGTGTTTTGATCCAGCAATCTCGTCCGGCTTGAAAGACAGAGACACTTTTGAAGATGTTGATCAGGATTCTTCTCTTTTGGTTGATGACTCGCAAACTCCTTTAGTGAGAACGAAGCGGCGATCTTCTTCCTCGTCTTCTTCAGGCAAACGCCATGGTAGGACCACCTTTGTGAAGGCGATCGTCTCCAATCCCAAGCTTTCCCCGACTCAGGTCTTGGCTCATAAATTAGCAAAGGATGCACTGAGGTCGTTGAAGATGCAGGACACCTTTAAGAGGCTCACTGATGTCAGGACGAAAGACGGTGGACGGCAGCTGGTTTATTTGTCTTCTACAACGGATGATCATTCTTCGTCCCCGAAGACATCCAAGGAAACCTGCGAATTGTGTGCTGGACCGAGGAAGAAGAAACGTAAGAGGCACAAGGATCATCATGCTAGAGAAAAAATGCAGCATCTTCGTGGGATGAAACGTAAACCTACGACAAAGGTAGGTATGCTGGCAAGTGTTTTTGAATGGACTTTGCCGTTGTAGTTTCTTGTGATTTACTTTGAATATTGTAAAATTGGTTAGCTTAAATGTGAAGCGTTTTTTAAAAATTGAATTAATGTAGAAAGAATTTTCTAAGCTACGTAGAGGACATGTCAATCTGGTAGAAGGTGCACGAAGGAAATTGTCACTCTTTGGTCTTGATGAAAGTAATGGAAACAAGGAGGATGATCTGTTAGAGGGAAATTCAGAGAAAAAAGAAATTAGACGAGCCATTGATCTAGCCAGTGAAGATTATATAGATTATTCTGCCCAGGATCTACCTACTTTCAATTCTCATCCGATGAAAGCAGCAGGGGTAAAGTCTAAGAAGAAAACCAGAATGGAAAGTCATATATCAGAAAGAGAAAGTATGATTGATAAATTGATGAGAACCACGACGAGAGACCCTAGAAAAAAGAGTCCAGGCGACCAAGGTGTCGAATATTCTGAATATTATAGCGAGAATGATATTTCGAATGATCCACCTGTGAATAAAATAGAATCAAAAATTGATGATACTTTCAAAAATAGTAGAACCCGCTTAACACGACAAGCCCTTAATGGCAGTACTATTTATGGTCAAGAAAGTCCTAGCAATCCTTACATCCATTTTCTTACGTCTAATCCAAAAGAACGTTACAAGAATGGAAAAGATAGAAGGTCTGAAGATGGTATTTATAAGACAGCGAACAGCCTACAAAATTACGCTCCTATTTCCCAGAGCAATCCTTTGGGCCAATCCATTGAAATTCAAAATGATAATTTCAATTATGAACCAAAATACGAATCACTGTTAGAAAAGAATGAAAGGCCTGTATATCCATTTTCCAGTGGCTCTCAGGATACAATGGCAGATTCATCCGGCTTACAAATTGAGCAGGAACCATCCTTAGGCAATGGAAATGTTCAGCCACAGATAAATTTTAACAGTAACAAAATGTCTGGTACTGGTAAATCTTTTTCTGTTTCCAATAACGAATATCAGTATGTAGTGCCTAGTTTATTGGCACAAGAACAAAGTCAGAAATTCAATTCAAATCAGGATCTATATGGTAATTTGAATCCAACTCAATTATCAGCTGAATATAAAAGTTCTGACCGTTTTCCATCTCGGGTAGGGAATGATTTAAATATTATATTGACAACCCAGCGAAGCCTGAATAATATATTGGATAATAACTTTGTATCAAGTTCTACTCAAAATAATAAAATATTATCTCCCTCGGAATTCGCGGATAATATTCAACCTCTTAGTAAATTACTTGCATCCTTGGGAGTCAGTGTCAATTCTAGCTGGAACAATTTGCCTGGAAGTTATTCTTCCTCCACTATCCAAAGCAGCCAAGCTACTTCACAAACAATTCCATTATTAACTCCTCTCGGTTCAACTAGTAGTCATCAAGTAGAAAGTACATCGACTTCGATGAATATTAGTGAAGTGGATAAATTTAACTCTAATGGCGGTTCGTACGAGTTATTAGAGAAAAACTCAAAAGATAATTGGACAGCTAATCGAGGTTTAAACAATTTTGATGCAGTTGCACCACAAACGAACCTTCAAATGGAGAGACCATCGTCTAATGACAAAACAGAGGGACAAGATCAGCAACAAAATCCAAAGACTAATTGCACAACAACAACAGCAACAGAATTAAATCCAAAATTGAAGGGAGTCGGTGAGGCTTCGTCGGTTCCACCGGAACCTGAAGAACTCAGGAGAAAAGAAGAAGGAAAACAGAAACAGTTAAAAGTCATGGAGAATCATTTGCTACCAATGACTACTACTCCTGCTGAAGTAATCAACATTGCCGGATCAACGCATGCATCAAATCTTACAGCAATGGTTAACGAGACAAAGGAAGTCGCCAGTCAAATTTTAAATAAAATCATTGATGAACTTGAGGAACTTAAGATGGATCGTTCTAAAACTGAGCAGAAAGAAGGTCGTTATATTAATTAATCTTTGCATTACTCAGCTTTCAAATATTACCGAATTAAAATCTTTATTTTATCATATTCATCAGGTTTACCCTGTAAACTCACAGGATCTTGGGTAACTATACAGGCTGGAGTTCGTATCGACATGAGAGTTATTAATCACACTGTATCAGCATCCCTGGGTAAATTAACACCTCAACCATCTCATCAAGGTCTTTTAAACATAACCTGGAACGTAACTGGCTTTGCACCTTTTAAACGTGGTGGCCCCTTTTCTCTTATTGCAACTGACAATCATACTAAAACTTTAGCTGTTTTTGTAGGTAAATTTTACTTTTTTTTTAACTTAGAAAAATGGTCTCCTCTTTTACCTAATTTTACAACCTGTTCTGGGCATTATTAAAAATTGTATGAATTATCAACAGGCGCTTGTCGAGTTTGCCAAGGTATTGATACTATAGAAGGTATGTGGACAGTTTCACGTGAGCCTAGAGATTGTAGAGATTTTCAAATGGCGACAAGTATTTTTCATGAGATTTTTCGAAGAACTAGACTTTATTCAGCCATACAGGAGAAACATCAGGAGAAATTTACTACGCCATTTACAAGAGATAATCATACTGTGTCTATCAATGGACAGAAGGAGAGTTTGTCCTTAAAAAACGGAATTGACAATGTGGTATTTAGATGAAATTCTTCCTTAAAATATCCCTTCTTATACTCTCTGTGATACAACTGTACTGATATAGATAATGCGCATGTGAAGGATCAATATTGAACTAATTGATTTTTATATGGTACCGAAGACTGACTTTAATAAATATTGCCTTAGCAAATGATAATATCAATTCTTACAACTCTCAATACTCTTCAGGTAAATAATAAAGGTATAAATGAATAATGCAACCACAACTTTAATGTATTTACATAATTTTATTAAAAATAATACTTAATCTTGAAATACTTGTAGAAATATACTATAAAATAATTAATTAGGACAATTTGTAGACATGTCTCATTTTCCTAACTCTTCTGCCAAGCATCGTCGGATCACATGGATGCCATCGATAGCAATCTGTAAGTATTATTAACATTCAGCAACAGTAAGCATAGCCATTACATTTCAACAAGTTCCTTCTATTCAACTATTTACCTTCAGAACTCCAATTTGTTCGGTTTGTCTTGTATTCATAATTACCAGAGACACCTCTTTGAAGCCATTGCCCATGGCGTATTCCCTGATGTTGAAATTGGCATGGCTGAAACGTTATGCTAGGGTCTAATATAGACACAATTGAGTATCATTTTAATCATCCTAACGCACTAGACGCCATACTGCGACTGACGTATTTTTCTATTGAAAAATGACATACGGCAATGCCCAACGCTACGAGACTATCTGTATAAACTTTAGTTATTTCGGACCGACCCAACATCGACGCATTCCTTAGTGTCCATCTCTTCCGGAAGTGGCTCGCTGACAATGACGAATCTTATGTTTGGATTAGCAGCTTCGGACAGCATGGCACGTAGCATTTCCCTCTGAGCACTATGTGCTTTCTCGTCTATCTCAAATTCTGAAACGAAACATGGAGTCGACTCTCGTTAATTTCTGTCCTGAAGTACTTGGTGCTCAAGATTCTACACTGGGATTATAAAGCATCGTGCCGTGGTCATTAACTGACGACTTGATGATGGCACTGTGCACGTGAATAGAGTCTTATTCATTAATTATATATATGCCAGAGAATTATTTATTGTCAGAGGATACTCACTCCTTTTGAAATTGTAGAACATTGGTCCATTACCTATTGAAGGTTTTGGAATAGAAATAGTCTCCATATCAGCGCCATGATAACCAAGGAAAGAATATTCCACGTAGAGTACTTTAATATCTGGATCATTGTAGAGATTTGCATTTTGGAACAGAGTCATACTCACTATCTCTATCGTTATGGTGTCCTCAGTCTATAATAAAATATAGAGAATGAAATAAATCCATTACATAATTACTTATAGAGTACAGAATAAGAGTTTAGCAGTGTGAATTTTCATTCTTTACTATGTGTACGAAATCTCTGCTAGTTGAGCCTAAGAGTTTCTGCTCTCCATAAGCTGAAAAATAGGCCAAGAGTGCTGGATATCTGATAATAAATATAATAAAATTGTACTTCCCCACAATTATTATCCATTCAATTTTTTATTAATAATTGTCTCGGTACCTCATTATTTTGTATACCCACCTTCATTGCAATTTTGTAGAATAAACAGTTTTCTATACAAAACGAGTTATCGACTAATTATATATGATACAAAACTAATACTCTAAACGGCGTTTAGCTAAAGTTCAAGTAACATAACACCATGGTAATTCACTGGTATCCAGTACTCTTACCCTATCCTCTTAGGCCAACCTATACAGGCCTATAAATAAAGGGCCAGAGATTTCTAGCGCTGACTTGGCTAACCTACGCGTTTTAATTCGGGGAGAAATGGGTTGTTGAACTAACGATTGATTTAACGACTAGCTCAAACAAGAATCAAGGTATACCCTAATATATATATATATATATATATTACATGTTATACGATATAATTCTATAGCATATATAATTAATGGGCAGTCATCCAGCACTCTTACTCCTTATTCTTAGGTCACACTAATAGAAGTATCTCGTACATTGCTTATAAAATCATCATTGTCCTCGATGCTTCCATCATCATAGTACTTATCATCATCCTTTGTTTCTGTAAATTTATTTGCACATATTTTTAAAGATTTATTACATATTTACACCCCAACCCTCTGGTTGTAAGATCTCGCACGTGTATTGTTTGCTATAAAACTTTTCCTATAACGATGCCAATTTGTTTCCTCAAAGACAGCACTCAGGTCGCGTAATGCACTGTTGAATCCTTCAAGATAAGGGCCAGGGTTCTGAATATATTGTTTAAAAAAAAAAGGTTCACTTACGTTAGCTTTTATGCAATTCTTTAAGGATATATATTATCTTACGTTTTTAAGGACGTTATTGAACTCCACAATGCTTGATGTCTCTATTTGCTCAACTTCATCCTCTTTTGTCACTTCCGGTGGAAGGCTCACGGGATTTCCCGGTATCGTTGGTACTGAGTTTCTATGTAGTTGACGGTTAAGTCATAATTATTGAACAACAAATATTTTTTTAGACTTACAAATTGTTTGGTTTTTTAACTGTGATGCGACTTTCATTTGGTGTTGCGTCATATTCGTCTTCCATTGCTGATCTATCATTGGATACTGAGCTATGGGGTTCCATTTGATGTGTTGATATACTGAGATACGATTCCAGCGGTGAGTCTGTGTATAATAAATTATTAATAGAAATTAAAAAAAATAATATTGGATCCGAGAACTATACCTTCTTTTTGTACAAGTCCTGAATTTGTGGGAATATTTAATATCGTAGGCTCCTTCTTTATGTAAACAAGAGATGCAGAATTCGTTACATCATTTTCTTCACTCTCTTTCTTGATTTTTGGATCAGTAACTGGAGTATGAATATTTTCACGTTGAGATAATAAACCTTTTTGATCTTTGAAGGCGTCAACTGTGTCCAGGTCACAGCTCAAACGAACCCACAAAGATAATTGTCCAAAATCCATTCCATGGGTGCATGGGAAGTTGCTTAAGACATTTGCAATGTAGTGCATTTTATTTTGAGGATAATCGAGGATATTTTTAACGCATAGCTTTGCTTCCCCGATAGTCAATGCATTATCGTTTTTGTTCACAACATGGACTTGGAATATAATACTTTCGTGTAATACGTAATCAAAGAATGGGAACAATTTGGCAATTCGATAAACTGATGATGAATTGAAATTGAGCTTTGGGTATTTCATGAGAGGCGTGAAAGCCTTTTCTTGATCCCAAATATTCCAACTGACGAACAGACAAATGTCCGACAAATTATATTTGACAGCGAGCATTTGAGTTGCCTGAAATTATGAATTGATGACTCTTAAGATCTGTAGATTTTAAGTTTCTTTAATTATGGTTACTGACGGCAGTGGAAAGTTGAAGGCACATTATATGAACTTCGACCAGACCTTGACCTGTCATTATTAACATTGGAAATGAATCGGTCTTATACATCATACAGTTTTCACAGTTCTTTGTATTTTCGGTTTGACGAGGCTGTGCATTATTTTCTGCGTCGTGTTTCATGGGATATTTTCGTCGACTGTGCATAAAAGTAATTACATGATTTACGTAGTAACATTATTAATTTATAAATATGCTCTCAATATTTTTACCGCGCCATATACATGTTGTCAAATATTTTTTGAATTTCTGGGGCAATGTTTCTAACGGCACCGTTAAAACGTCTTGAATTCATTTCAGAACAAAATGAAGTCGATTCCTTTTCGTATGAAGTGACACGCTCTGCAGAGCACGAGGGACAGCATTTGTAATTGCAATCGATATTCATCATGCACTTCTGATTATGAGTACAAGTACATTCTTCTTCCTTGAACTTGTGTAAATTTTCATTTGCCTTATTATCCTCTCCTGTATTTATTTTCGGTCTACCAATTTCTCGTAATTTATCATAAATAGTCAAATTAGATCTATGCTCGTCATACATATTTGGACAAGAATTAAGATCACTAAATTGGTCAGTTCCTTGAACTCCATAATGATCAACGTATTGATTAAAAAATTGTTCATTGTTACAGCCGGATTTTTCCTGGACGAATATATTATTACCATCATATTTGCTACACTTCTTTTTATATTCACCCAGAATTTCGTAAAGGATTTTCAGAATTTCATTAGGTTCACATAAATTAGTACTTTGGGTATCACATGATATATTATCTAATCCTATTTCTGTTGGCTTTACATTAATACGAGTATTGTTCTTGATTCGTGTCTGGCTGTAATATAAATAATTGAGTAATGAAACGTCACGATTTGAAGCGAATAAAATATTACGTCCGAATTATCGTCAGTTATTATTGTTTGCAATAATAATACAAAATATTTCATAATGGACATTATGAAAGGCATATATTGTACAATGCAATATCATAAACGATACGTTTCGTTGTTTAAAAATATGTATATACAAGATATGCTAATACATTCATCGACTAGCAGTATTTTCTACGATGAAGATACAGTAGTGCAAAATACGTAAGATAAATCGATACTCCTAAGTAATGCATCTAACTAGCAAACTCTAACTCTAGTACGATAACAATTATCGAGAGAATCGCCTGAGATTAAACGAATTGATTGAATCCAATATAAACCAAGTTATTACATAATAGAAAGAATATCCAATTGCATAATACAATATGTACTTTCAAACAATACAATAGACATTCATAACCTTGTTTCAGACACACAGTATAGTCAGATGCCCAACAATAAAATAAATGCGTAAAACTCGCATTGACATGTGAAAATCTGATGGGCCATGTTTCTCGTACTAAAAGTCGCAGACTCCCTGATGAACTATCTGGAAGCGCCATGGATCGATTGTATCGCAAACGATTTGTAAAAAGCTTAGAAAACCATGAAAGAGTCTATTGAGTTTAAGGAGAATATTTCCACTAACGGTATAATTACCTAAGGTAATTTCATTCTTTGAAAATGGTTTCAGGTGGAAGTACATTCTTTTTGCATTTACTAGATATCCAACTAAGTCTCTCTATATACACCCGTTATGAGTTTTAATTTGCATTTCATTATCGTTCGCGATAATGTCCAGTCAATTTATTAATGGTTAATGTACACCATTGTCAGAAGCAGCTAGATTCTCCAAAGAGCAATTGTTCAAGATTCATCACTTGCCTCTGTCGTTGTGCAATTTGCGAAATTCCAGAAAAATTCATAGCACACGTAGCATCAATTTGCCTAATTCTGGCAGCGTTTTGTGCTTCCAGAGGTGTATTAATTTGAGCTTGCTCCAAAAGCTTCAACATCTTTTCGCGACTCAATGGATTAGGAGGCTGTTGTATGTCGGATTGTATCGTCACGGGTGACTTTATTCGTGTATCAGGCGCTGTCCCACTGCTGCCTATATTCTCAAATTGAGTTTGAACTCCTTTGTCCGTGTTTCTTGTCAGAAGAGGTGGAATTACGTGATTCGTTGATGTTTCCAGAGAGGCGACTTTCTTGCGGAATTCCTCACAGCATTTTCGACAGCATTCATTTTTACTGGAGCAAGAGTTATCCAAAAATCCAGAGCGATCCGCCATCATGGATGATTGATCATTGACCCTTTTGTTCACGTTTTTTAAAGTTGTCTGAACGCCAGTTGTCATTCTCACGTGTCTCTCGTTCTGATTCTGAAACGTCTATAAATGATACATTTGTACTAGAACCATCATAGATTGTAGATTGAAAGAATTCAAGAGAAGGAAATTATTTCCTATTTTCTTTTAATTACTCATCTCTCGCCAGATTTAAACATGATACGACTATCACTTCGTCAATTCTTCTTTAACAAGTGTGTATAAAATCATGACTCACCTAGTTATTTTCCATACACACAGGTACATTCAATGAAAGCTATATTAAACGTTCCATTTAGCCTCGACATCACGAGAGTTGATATGTCGGATTGATTTTTGATTAGTAAAGCGAGTAAAAGAAATACAGAAACAAAAAAGAAAGAATTATCAAGATAGAAATAAAAAGACTCACCTTTAACTGTATTGTTAAACTATCCATATTTTTTTGTAACTCCTGCAACTTTGTCAATAGTTGCTCGTTGGCTGCCTGAAGTGCAGCGATATTAGCTTGCTCGTTATTGAAAGCACTTTTTAATGACTGATGATTGGATAACTGCTCTGAAATCCTTTTCTTCAGTTCAACATTCTCAATCTCAACCTGAGTGTATTTTGAACTGAGAGCAATAAGTTCACTGTTATGTTGTTGCAATATCTTCATCTCGTTCATTAAGTCTCGAATTTGTTCATCTTTCTCACGCAAAGAAAGTTGAGAATCCTTGGCCTTCGCCATCTGCTCATGCATTTCTACCATGCGTTTCTTTTCCGTTACAAGAGCGGAAGTTATCTCTCTGTTGTCCCTGAGTAAAAATATTCATTAAGAGTAGAGATGGACGATGCAAGAAGCAGAGAAACTTTGGAACGTACTTAGTTGTTTTTTCAAGAACTTTTTTCAGATCGTTAATCTGAGCGTTAAGATTGTCATTTAAATTTTGCGTGGCGATCAACTTTTCGTTATGCTGCTTCAGCTGTCGCCACAGTCTGATGTATTCTACATTCTCAGCTACTTTCTCCCTTTGATTTCCTGTTAAGTGAATGGATAGTTCGTTCTCGAGATCTGTGACTCTGGATGCCATTTCTTTCTTCTGCGCTTCCAGCTCCTGATGGTAATAATTAAAAAAAAGTTTTAATATAATCAATATATATATATATATATATATATATATATAATTCTGTGTATATAGTTGAAATATAAATATATACCAAATGATAAACAGACCTCAATTTTAACAAGATAATGTTGAGTATCATTATCGTCACTTCCGTTACGCATGACTGATTGGCACGAAGGCGTTTTTATACGTCCATTTTCGCTTCGGCAGGTCCTAAAATATAATAGTTTCAGTCAATTTATTGCAAATTATATGATTTTCAGTTTGTTTTATGTGCAAACGTTTTCCAGTATACTCACGTTGGTCCAGATGACGTTCGAGTTTGAAGACGTCGACATCGCGACGGCGAACGTCCCAAAGCTTTGTGACTCAATAATTGATTTTTTAGTACGCAGATCTTGTCCTTTAACTAAATATAAAAGTTTTAATAAGAATAAATTAAAAAATTGTAATTATTCAAAAAAATGTATGGGACATTTTATTATATATTATATGTTGTTATACATACATATATATATTACCTTTGTATTTTCTAATTCGAGTGAGGAAATCCGATCTTTGTCATTAACGATATCCAAGGCAGTGGTACACACTCGAGGATTCGCGGAAATCCTCATTAACTTTGTAGCTAATCTTTTAATTTTATCTTCTTGATTATTCGACAGTTTCTTAAGTCCCTGCACTTCGTCGAGTAATCGCAAATATCTATCTTCGAGTTGATAACGATCGAGTTTACATACGAAATGACGTTCTCTAGGATCTGTAAATGGTTCGATTTATCCTTTCGAAGAGTTTAAACTAAGTAATAGGTCGTAAGTGTCCATTGAATGGTTTAATAGATTACTTTAACATGAGAAAATTCTAAACATTTATTTTATAATTACCAACCTACGTCACTGCGACATGTATCAATGCAGGATCCTTCCTTTACTGGAAAAATATCTCTATTTGGATCGTCCGGCATTTTAAAAAATTTTCCACCTGAGAAACGATTTTCATCGTTGTATGTTTATGAATGTACAATTATCTGGTATAGTATTTATATAGAACAGTATAGAATAGAAAAGAAATCATTTTTCACTGCATTTTCATATCTAGGTCACTGGGAATCCTGAAATACGTACGCAAGGCAAATTATATGAAATGAGTCACCTGATATAATGATGTTATTTTTATACTGTTGTAAATACAAATCCAGTGATATTTTACTGTGGTTGCAGTAATTTTCCCAAAAATGAGAAAGACGGTGTAATAAACTGTTGTCTGACTGATAATAGCCACTGATAAGCACAACATGTAATCATACCGCACTGTATTATCGTCTCAAAAGTCATATCGTGTATGCATCTGTATTATCCATAAATAATACGGTCAATTTGGGGTGAATCAATTTTGAATTCTTGGCGAAAAAGGGACGCAACTCCTACGGATGACCATATATGGGTATTTCGCGGATATCACGGCGCGAATGCGCCTTATGTCGCAAGATCCTACTTGTGTGTACGTTATACCTAAATTTCATTTGAAGTATTATTTAAAAGAGCTTGATTTTCTCAAGAAAAATATCATGGTATAAATATTTTTTAAACTACCTATAGGCTCTGTATATGAAACTTGAATTTCAGCATTGAAGATAAAAATAAATGTTAAACATGTATTATCGCAAAGATGTGAACCACGCCTGGTAGTGAGCGTGCATCGAGAAAGCACGAACAGTTCCGAGTATATAGCTCGTGTCAAGGTCCATGCAAAAACCGCTATGCTACAAACAGTACAAATTTAAGAATGAGCCATAAAGTAATAAAAGAAAGGTAAATCCATGCGACCATAATATATAGTAAATGTTCCGTTAATCTAACAGAACTACTTATCCCACAGTGAATAGAATAAAATAAACTCTCTGGCTAGAATTAACAGTACAGTAAGGCACGTAAACGAATGGTGGCGTGTCGGGTGTTTCAGACTTGTTTTCTAAAAGCCCTAGCAGAAGTTGTAGGAAGTGCTTTGAAGGAGGTTAATATTAACGTACATTACATACTTTATATCAATTTGTAGAAGCACTGTTGCGGTGTGTCCATTTTTACTGATTTAAAATATTAGAATTATTTGATTGGAGTTGGTTTGAACAGTTTGCTTGGAGCAACCTGAAACGTTGAAGCCTTGGTTTGACACATCGGCCGAGTGTGCGTGCAGTGGAAAGGTAAGATGGCGGCGGACGGAGATGTCGTGATTCCCGACCAAGAAAAAGTGCGAATAGTTTCGGATTTTATACTACATTCGCCTCCGGGTGAGTTCAACGAGGTTTTTAACGATGTGAGGGTCTTGCTGAACAACGACAACTTGTTGAAGGAAGGAGCATCCGGAGCATTTGCTCAGTACAACAAGGACCAGCTCACGCCTGTTAAGGTACAACTCCTAGACTGTAATAATGTTTCATGATTTTTGAGATAGTAATGTGTTTACGATTCGAAAACTATACCGGTATTTGTGGCCCCGATCTTCTATGGATCGGCAGTCTCTTTTCCTACGAAATTCTTGGCCTATCTTACGAGCGCAACCCGTTCGAATTTTTGGAGAGTGACGTATGATTTACACCGGAATTGGAGCACGGAGTGATTTATCTGATTATTATGGATACTAGTTAACATTTCCCTATAAAGAATAATTTGTTCTATCATGTAAAACTTTTCAAGTTTATTGAGTTACTGTTTTACTTAGTATTCTATGCAGTCTGTCTAGTACTATATTTGTCACACTTTTTTGTAAGAATTACAATTGCAGTGTTTATGACTCATTCTTATTGCTTTATTGAATTATTTTTTAAGGAATACTATATTGTGTTATTATAATTTATTATTAACTGTTCTTTATTCACATGTTGAGTTTGGCATGATCATTTGTAATATGAATTTCATGTCACCTATGTGTTGCAGTGTTAATGGATATTTTGAATTAAACATTAGCACAGATTAATGAATTTTGCTTTGGTCCATGTTAATATAGATTTTTTAAAATAATAACCTAAAATCCTCATAGGTGTTACTTTAGTCAATGACTCATCATTGATAACTAATGACATTTAGCTTTGCTCTGTATAATGGGCCATTTTAACTTTCTTATTTGAAAATCAAATTATTTTCATACCACTCAAATTTCTAAAACATTTGTGAATAAACGAAAAAACAGTTGAATGTATCGTATATAAAAGAAATATTATGGAAGCAATAACTCTTTTGCAGTCTATTGCATTGATATTATATTAAAATATTACAATTTTTCTATGACAGATTTTTCAAACATGTTTGAAAATATATAATAGTAAAAAAATATATTTTATTATGATAATCTTATCGTACTTTTATGCAGTAAAATATATGTACAACAGTATACTTTCATATGCATTGCTTCAAGCATTGACTCATCCATAACTAAATATACTATTATATAAATCTAAGCTAAGGAATATGTTCCATAAACTTATTTAAAAAAATTGTGAATATGGTTTTTCTAAATATAGATTGAAGGAAGTGAGTACCCTGCACTTATAACGGAGCATAATGACTTGGGTGGCCAAAGGTTTTATGATGCTCGTAGCAAGCAAAGTTTCAAATACGACCACCTCAGAAAGGAAGCACAGGACTACGAAACCTACGAACCAGATGCAACAGCAGAACCATGGAGATCCGCCCTTCAAGACGAAATAACTACTTACACGCAGAGTCATTATAGACATGGTGCATGCTCTGTTTTTGGAAAAAGCCAAGGAGGTACGTTTGCATTGATTAGAATAGATCTTACACTGAAAAAAATTATCAGCAAAACAAGAATTAAACAATAAGATGTTTCTATGTTCACAGGAAACATAACGCTAACTGCTTGCATAGAAGATCATCAATTTCAACCAAAAAATTTCTGGAACGGACGCTGGCGTTCTGTATGGTCTGTGAGTTTTAACACAAGTTCCGGGAATGCTGAATTAAGGGGTAGTCTAAAAGTTCAAGTTCACTACTATGAAGATGGAAACGTCCAACTGGTTAGCAGCAAAGAGGTAAAAGAAAGTTTGTCGATTGCGAACGAGAAGCAAACAGCAAAGGAGCTGATACGACTGGTCGAGGAATCCGAAAACGATTACCAAACGGCGATTTCGGAAAATTATCAGACAATGTCTGACACAACGTTCAAGGCTCTGCGAAGGCAACTTCCCGTGATGCGAACGAAAATCGACTGGAACAAAATCGTGTCGTATAGTATTGGCAAAGAGCTTAAGAGCCAATAGAGATAGATTTTTTATATATTATTAAGAGAATTAATTAAAAAGCGCATTTTGCTGCATGGGAGGAGTCTGGACGTGTGATGTGTAATGGGAGCAAATGTAACAGTGCTAAAAAGTAAAACATTCAACAGAAGCTCACGCACGCACTCTAGTACTATACGAGTTATATCTTAAATTGGGCCAAATTCAGAGACAATGAAAATACAAGACGAACGTGGAATCGATATTGCGTTACAATTTCGCCGAATTTTGACCCTTTTACCTAGAGTCCCGTGGGTTGGTTACTCTTATTGAATGATTGAAACGGATAAACAGAGTGGGCTACTTCGCAAAACTTGATCTGCGACCATTAATGCTTTCATAGTTCGCAGATTGTGTTATAAAAAACTATTTTTGTCAGCAGAAGCTAGATTGAGTCTCACGGAGGACTATGTCTCATGTCTCATGTCTCTCCTATGGCCTGTACTTTATTCACCTCTAAGTATAGCACATTACGAACGCCACCGAGAATTCCAACTACTTAGCGTCTTCTTATACACAGGAACGTGCATTTTGACAAGATAGTAATTGCTGAATAATCGACACACAAGGCCCATTATTTTTATCGAACTTTATATTACACAAAGTATAAATAAATATCTACACTTTTGTTAAGTCCTATTGTTTTTATAATAATTACATTTATTATAGACAATATGTTGCAAAGATTGAATTAAGTGGAATAAAGTAAATTTTAACTCACACAAACTCGATTGATATGTCGATCATTTTCTAGTTGCTACATACAGATGATTTGTGCCAAGTGGAAATGTTGGGGAATCTTTTGGTGCTATCGCTTACCACACATTACACAGCCAGACACGTACGCGAAAACGAAAACTAAAAAGAAGTACATAATGCATTGTACATTGTAGAATGTAGCCTATAGCCTGCTGGAGCCTTAATCTGTTCACATTTTGCGTTGAGAGGATATTGTGTACATATGTTATTTGAATGGATGAATGCAAAAAATTGTATTGGCATTCAGCTCTTTACACGCTAGGATTCGAAACACCCGTGTGATGTTATTTGTAATATGTGATTTATATCGTGATTCAATGAGGGTAATTGGTAGAAAAATTTTTGAACGTCACAATCCTCCTCATCATAATAGGATACATTTGAATTGATCAATATTGGGTTTACATCTCTTACATTTGTACATTTATGAATCTACACTGTGGGCCATGTATCACATGCCATTGAAATAATGGTTATATATTTCATTAAATTGAGAACTACACTGATAACGAAACAAAACTCTGTTTTTGCTACGTGGGCATTTATAGAAATATATTGAAGTTGGATACTGCGATGTAAATGTGTTCAATTGTGAATCGTTTTGGTATCACGCCCTTATGTCGCGTACATAATTTACAAACGTAACATTACGTGTTTCGAATCTTGTCACACTCTACAGAAAATAGTAGCCTACGTTGAATGAATAATAAAATTAGGTATTACCTACAATCGAGTGTATCGTAATATAAGTAACGCATGTCCTTATGTAAAAATTTAAACAGAATCCGTTTATCAGTTAAATTATGTATTATTAAATGTTACTATTGAGTAAATAAAGTGATATGACACTTCTCAAATTGGCTCTGTACTTACATATGAATTTCATTTTCTCATATGCTACTTTGCTTTATGTTTGTCTTACTTTTTATTATGTAATTAAGTAAGTTATGTTTAAGCTGTTTAGCCAAGGTGTTTGTAATGTAATCACCGGTTGACTATTATCTCTGGGAATGTTTTGATAATAAAACCCTTTAAAACAGGTAATTTATTTACTTTTTCATTGGACAAGGAAGGGGATCTATACTATGACAAATGGTGCATTTAACAAATGGCTATGTTCAACCCACACTAACAGTAAGAATTATTTTATCAATACTAATTCAAAACATTATTTAACAACAGTGTTATTAAATACAAGGAACGTATGAAAAATATTTATTAAAATTAATAATTTAATGAATGCTTTTCTTACAAAGTTATGAGAAAAGTTATTACACTGCAAACAGTGCAGAAGAACATGTATATTGGTGTACTTACAAAAACTGATTCTCTATTTAATGTTCAATTATACATAAAGATCTAAGATTACCCATCTCCCATAATCAAAGTCATTCATAATTGTATAAATGTGACACATGGAATTACACACAATAAAACAACGTGATCGTACAGGTACCTAACTACGTTAAGAATCATGAATTCCTAATACTTTTTTTAATAGACCAATTACTTACCTTACCTCGCTGTTGACCCTTTAAGCTTTAATCATTCTATTAGGAACATATAGAGGGAACCAATCATTCGCGCACATTCTGAGAGCCACTATTAAAAGCAAGTTTTAGGAATTTTGACGTATACCACCATATTTGTTTACACCTAAGTCCGTTGCCTAACAGCCGTTTGTGGCAGTGGTCACGTGATTCACCGACTCGCCACGTGATCGGAGGATTCGATTAGACAATTCCGCTTCGCGTTATCTGTTTCATTAAGCATCTTAAGGCAAGTTTTCTTGTCGTTCTCTCGTAGTTTTTATTTGCATTTGTAATTCCATCTAATAATCATGGCTCTAATGCCCAGAGAATCTGCAAAGCTAATTGCCAGAGTTGCGAAGAACGTATTTATCGAGGAAGAGGGTGTTAAAAAACTAGCATGTGAGGTGAGTTACCAACGGTGCAGCGTTGTTTTTCTCTGGCTTATGTACTTTAATTGCTATTAGATTGAGCCGGTAGTTGCATTTTAAATTCAGACTTGGAAGGTTCTTTAATTTTGATGAGATAAAAATAGATCTTATTTCTGTGTTTGGAATTTAGTTATTCGATTGAGTTTGTAGTGAATATTTTTGTCAGTTTGTTCTTTGTGAGCTTCCGACATAAATCTTGATATCGGTAATTTCTCTGAAGTATTTTCGTGTATGAATTGTTAAACTGTAAGTACGTACTGGATAATTGTTTAAAATATAAATGATTTTATAATTTTCATGTTGCAAATGGAGAAAATTATTGTAAAATTCTTTGTTAGAGGTTTATGTGATCTTTTGAAAAAGAATATTAAATTGAAATTTTTTCTATTATAGGTGCTTGAGGGACTCAAGAATCGTAGCATTTGTACCGCTAATTATTCGCAGCATGGACTTCATCCTAAACCAGATGATAACAAAGCAGCAGATTGGGTTTTTGTGTTGGATACATTGAACTTTTCTTTTTGGACTTCAGCGAATGATCCAAAATGGAAGGTGAATGGGTATACAGGATATTTTGCTTTGTGCGCTGCTATAAAGAGAGCCATTGAAGTAAGTTATTTTTTATTTCAGTATATCAGTATAATTAATATTCATGAAGATAATTTTTAACTTCACTTTTAATATATTAACATGTCAGAAAGTCGTATGACAAAATATGATTTTATTTAACAGTACTCCTGATCTCTTGGATTTTCTTGCATTTGCAGTTATCTGTAGGCATTGGTAATGGTAATGGTTGCGATGCAAACTTTTCTAATTTCATAAGATTTAGTACAATGTTATGTTCCTCTTCGAGTTCTGACCATGCTTCCTTTTGTTCTAACACATCTTTTTCTTTTTTTGAACACTTTGTTTTACCCATTGCAATGGTTTTCTTTCGTTTCACCTTTGTTTTCTGCGGCTTCATCTTTCCGTTTTGTTCTTCTTCAATTTTATATCTTATCTATGCATTATGTTACAGTTTTTAAAAAATATTGGTACTATTGTAATTTGATATTTTCAATATTTAGAGTTTTTTCAATATATGCATATACATTGAGTAAGATATCAGTGCCTCACCTTTGAAATCTTATCATCTATAAGTGAAGATTGTACTTTAGGAGCACAGAGAGTCTTTTTATTACTCTTATCTTCCTTATTCTGTAGTTTAAAATATTAGCATATCATGACATACTCTCATATGTGTGTTTAGTTCCTAATGTGGTCATATTTACTATTACTACGTAATATTATATAGTACCTGAGGTTGCTTCTCTTGATAAGGTATTTTGCAGCAGATTCGTTTCTTATGTCCTGGTATGGTCCGTGCCGCGTAGCATTTTGTGAATCGTTTCTGTTTTTTCAAACAACCTAATAACATGTATTTACATTAATGAAAGAAATATGTCATAGTTCACCCAATAAAATTATAAAATAATGTTGCATATGTATTTATTACTACTATTAGCAGTACGCGAATAACTATACTTTGGATCTTGTTTCTCTCTCTCTCTACTTTCTTATTATATTCCTTAATGAACATTCGCCGTTCTTCCTGGAGATAATCAATTAAAAACTGTTCTCTGTGCATCTGCCTTTTTTGGTGTTCGTGTCTCCTTTCCCATCTATATTAATATATATAATTTTATACAATTACATGATGTAATTATAACGATATTTTGTTGCTTCGTACTTACTTTTCTTCCACAGATTTAAGTTTCCTCTCACGTTCTTCAATTAGCCGCTGCTTGACAGCTTTTTTGCGCTCGTGCTCACTGTGTTTCCATTGAATTATCGTCTTAATTATTCGTTGCCGTTCAATTTCAGCAGCAGCCATTCGTTTCTGCTGTATGTGTTCAGATTTAGCTTTTGCTTTTTCGAACCGCCTAAGAGCTGCCTCCTTCTTAGTTATTGCAATCAAATTATATCGTTGTATGGCTTTAACTAAATTTTCATTTTGTTTTCGTATCCTCGCTTCTTCTTCTAATCTAAGCTTTTCGCGTGCTTCTCGGCGAACTTCATCCTTCTTCTCCTGTTCATTTAACCTACAGTGATTTCAGTACACATGAATAAACTTCATCTCCCGGATCCAATAAACCAAAAGTACTCTAATGAAATTCACAGCTACCTTTCCATATAATTTTGTACTCTTTCCTCAGCTAATTGTAAAGTTCTCCTTTCGTCATTTAATTCAGCTTTTAATTTCAATTCTTTATTGATACTGTCATTGTGCAGTTTTTTCAAATATTTTCTGTACACATTATAATCTTTCAATGAACATTTTGCATCTAACTCTTCGGTTATGAATCCCAATTTTATTAAATGTTTGATGTTTTCTGGGCGCGATAAGGTCAATTTGAGATGTTCGTCGTGCAGAATGTCGTATGGGAAATTAATCTCATAATTGTATGGATCTGTTAAGTCAAAATCGGTACTTTGTGTTCGGAGCCATAATTTTTTACCCAGCTTTCGCCGTGTGAAACAGTAAGCGTTTTTTGGACCAGGAATCATTGGGATTTTTGACTCTAAAGGCATCACTTTCCATTTTGGTAAACCAAAATTTGGTACGGCACCCTGTGGCTTAGGCACTATGTCGATTACTTTATCCAATGCTCTAATAAACATGAATCAATTAAAATGATTATTAGATTATCATAAAATCATTAGATGATTTTACGTACGATGGTTTTTTTAAACTAATTATTTCATTCGTAATACGCTTTTTTTTCCCAGACATTTTGATTTTCTATTTCTGCAACTGAAAAGGGTTTGATATTCGAATTTTATAATCAAATCCAATCATATTAGTATTTAGTGCAAACTGTTCATTCGTTGCAGAACTGTGAAATAGTACATGTTTTTTGTGTCAAATGTCGTTACCGGAAATTAAATTTGATATTTCACTTTTCTACATGACAGGCAGACATTACTGTTTCGTAATTAGTTTTTTTTTTATTTGTGTTGTATCTAAACAGTTTCAGAGGGAACGAAACGGTAGTTTAGTTCCATAGTTTTTGATATACCCAATTTATTATTTCCAGGCAGGCAAGCCAATACTAGACCCAAATTATTATGCGAAAATATCAAAAAGTGATCTCGAAGTAATATTTGATGGCGATGAAGATAGTGCAAAAGCACCACTGATCGATGAAAGACTTAAATGTTTGCACGAAGTTGGGCAAATTTTGTTAGAAAAATATAATGGTAATATTATAAAGCATTATTTTAAATGATGAATAAAGAATAAACAAGTGGTTTATAATTTATATCCTTTAACAGGTTCCTTTACCGAATGCATCAAAGCATGCAGGGGTTCCGCAGCTGAGTTACTAAAATTGATCGTAACTGAATTTCAGTGTTTTAGAGATGAAGCTGATTTTCATGGTCACAAAGGTTAATACATATTGGTTTTCTTGCATCCAAACAATTCATTTATTACTTCACATTTTTCATACCTAATATACGATACATTTCAATTCAATTTAATTTTTAATTACAGTGGCTTTGTACAAAAGAGCACAAATTCTTGTTGGTGATATTTGGACTTGTTTCCATGGTAAAGATCTTGGAGCCTTTCATGACATCGATGTGATCACAATGTTTGCGGACTACAGAATTCCTCAAGTACTGGTACACTTTGGTGCAATGCGATACAGCAACCCATTGCTCAGTATGCTTCAGACTGGTGAGTCACTTAATTTATATAACTTTAATTATGGTAACAAATACGAATTTAACTTTTCTGCTGGTTGTCCGCTGTATTTGTGTCTATTTTATCGCAGGGTATTACACATGTTTACAGGTACTGAACTTAAACAGGGGTCTATAGAGGAGGTAGAAATCCGTGGTTGTTCGATAGAAGTCGTTGAACGTGTTTGCGATGAAGTAAGGTCCTTAATTAAGCGTTATCCTAGTTTAAATCTTAAGGAATCAGATTGCAATGCTATATTGATCGATAATTTCTTATGGGACTATCGAAGACAACATGCCCAGGAATTGGACGTTATACCCTTCCATAAAGTTAGATGTATTTATTATTGATTAGTGGCATATGGAATTTGCAATATTTTAGCTTGTGCAAAAATATTAATTTGCATAATGTATTGCAATGTATAGAGAACTAGAGTCTAGACTTTCTTTGCGATTCATCATCTTGGAGTGTGAAAAAGATTATGAATAGAGCAGGTTTAATCTATTTATATGCGACTGAGCAGTATACATTACGAAAAATATATTAGCTTGTATCTTTTAGAAACCGAGGAAGGTTTGAGGAGAATTTTTGGAAGTTTTCAACAATTATTTAGACGTGAATTTGCTCTTGTAGCAACATCACAAATAGGTGATTGAAATATTTATCCTGGATCAAAGCTTAGATCTGAACTTTCAGTCCTGCATACGAGGGTCATTATACTAATATTTTTTATTTTTTTTTTTTTGAAATATTTGAAATGAAATAGATGTGAGAGCTACTGTGATTGTAAGTTACCTTCGTTTTACGTTTATTGTGAACATTGGACTTCTTATCTAATATAGTCAAATTGGATATTTTTGCTATGTATAATACTCTGGCAATTTGGTTTGTGGCAACAACGTGGGACCATGTTAGTATTTTGTTCCTTTCATAATAACAAGTATAGTTGAATCTATTCAAGTGACTTTTACCTTAAGGTTTTTAGCGAATAGTTATGATTATTAATAAACGTCAGGCATATATGTCCTTAGATATTTTATTATTCTAAAATTTACAATTTCATATGCAATTACGTATGTACGTCTATATATATAAAGATTACAAGAATTTTTATTTCTTGGATACGCTGTTAAATAGTTTTTCATCCAGTAATACTTATCTATAGAAAATATCATTAATATCTACAACGATGCATCATGGCTGAAAGCTTTATACGTCCCCTTACATCGTCAGTACGAAACAGGCAAATATATTTGTGAATTCGGATTCTCCAATTTTAAGCATTATAAAAATATGTATTTGTAACGTTTTGTCCTGTTAAATTCGTCTCCCTATGAAAAAGGTAATCACGAATAATGGAGGAGTGCATACTTTTCAGCCATAAATTATTAATTCACATTAATCGGTAAAACTCATAATCTCCAAGTAGATTGCACAAAGACCAACGACGCTGGAATCAGTGTTTTTAATTTCGGTATGCGTGACTGAAAATACACGTAAGTAAAATTTTATATATATTTTTTCTTTTAATGGGTAATTTGTGAGTTTGGTATTTAACACCGAAAATTCATGTTATATCTATTGTATCTGTGAATGATGAATTTATAAAATTTACATATACAATTTTCTTAAACGTGCTACCTGCTCTACTCTATACGTAGCTTAAGAAAAATTACTTAGGATACCATCTTTGGATAACGACACTTGAGTGTCCTTTGGCACAAATGTAATATTATCAATTTTGTACGTCTTAAAGAATTTCTGGAATAATCGAAGAATTTCTATTTATTATCTTGATACGTATCTGTGCCATTGCATATGTTTAGTGTTAACAAAGTCTTACATTCTGCAAGAATTGAAACCCATGTGGACAGAGCGTTCTGGCAATTTTTTTAAGGTCGTACAAATGACCGAAACTATTAAGTTCATGAGCCATAATATAATCTAATAACGGGTCTTCATTGAAATTTTATAAAGTAATCACATGTCATGCATAATTGGCGTAATAATCCTGAATAACATTACGTAATTTGGATATAAAAAAAAATGGCAATTGGAATTGCCGAAAAAATTGAATGATCGTTGCATCATTTATCCACGTTCCTGTAATATCACTTTTCCGTTCTGAAATTTGTTTTATTAGATGCTTCGTTGTTGCGATTGATGTGTGGAATGCAAAATCTATATTATTTGCGCGAATATTACTGCGTTACAAAGAAAGGTCATCTCTGGCAAAGACTATGTTAAATAGTTTTATTGTACAGGACTATACAAAATGTTGTCTTGCTGATGCAATATCAAAGAGCAACCATAAACGAGTCTAATCGGCATTGATAACGTTCACGTCACACAGACACAGATTTGTATCTATTTATACGATTAAAACCTTGGTCCAAAGCAATTGCAAGCAAGCACAGAAATCTCACGTGCACTGTTGGATTTACCACAAAAATTGTTGACTGATCACAACGTATTAGTGTTCTTCACAGTGACTTTAACGATTAAAAATTGCACGAACTTTCATTCCTTTCGTGTACATTTTTAGCGCAATTGTTTCGACGAATTTTTAACTTCGCCTTTGCAGTTGTTCCCAAAATTTGATGTTGTTCTTCAACTTCCCAGGTTCGATCAAAGCAGTGTCGTCTACTGGATTATCTGCTTCGGGCGATACTATTTCCGGTTGATTCCCAACGTTTTTCGGCTGATCATCAACAGTGTGATTCGAGGGTGATTGCGTCATTTTAATAGGAATTTGACGTAAACCTTCTCTGAACTCCTTAGATAAGGATCTAGCAGTTAGACTATGCATCTGCCTGGGTGTTTCCACTATGTGTATCTCAGGGGTGGTGGACCTCTCCTTGGCAATGTTACTGGTGGACTTGGACATCTGTATGGAAAGAGATGAAAGGAAAGCCATTGTACTGCGTTTTATATGTAAATTGTAAACTAATCATCCTTATCAAAACTTACCCTGACAGCTGGTACTGGTTTTGCTTCTGTCGTTTTACTGAATGCTTGAGCAAGTCTTCTCACTGAAGGCATTGGTAGCTCCTCATCATCAGCGTTGATAGAACTCATAGCCTCTTCAGAGAATTCACTCCTGGTCGACGAGACTTCTGATGACTTCTGACAATGATCCCCTGACGAGATGACTTCGGTAGATTTTGCTTTAGTAATTAAACCATTTACTTCGTCTTCAGAGTAGACGTCTGACAATTCGTAATTGTCAGTAGCAAGTATCATTGTCTCTGATTTCCATAGACCGTGACTTTTAGAGGATGCCTTGATCGTTTCTTTTCTAAGCTTCTCTTCTGCCGATCTCTTCTTGATGAACGTCTTTATGATGATGTCTTCCTCACCTTCGTAGCTTTGGACCCTTTCCGAATCCTTTGCATAGTGCTCACTCTTTGCAACGTTGGGCATTGATTTCACTGAGATCATCGTACCGAATTTATTGCGATTTTCAAATTTCAATCCATTTTCATTAAGTGCTTCCGTACTCCTTGCCATGCTACGATCACCGGAAGCCCAATACTCTGCAGCGTCATACGTACTAGTAGACGTTTCTAATTCCTTGAGCTTGGTCAGATTCGATTTCGTTTTCATCTTGACGATCACTGGTTTCGTGTCTGAATTGTTATTCACTTTGATATTATCGCCTTGACTAGTAAATCGTGTCGTATGCACTCCGGTATCATAGCCGAAAGACTTAAGGTCCAATTTGTTCACTACACGCTTCTGAGAGGTGTTCTTGAACTCGCTGCTCCTCGAGCTAATTTCGTTCTCAAATCCATAAGCCTTGAGGTCGATGCGTTGGATCTTCTTGTGACTCTCGTTCGAATGTAATTTCTTGTTCTCGGTTATACTAGCTCCGTCGTATCCTTCCTGATTGTTCAACTTAGCGTTCAATTCGTTTTTACTATTTTTCCTCTCATTTTCCAGGATCTCGTTAACCTCATGATGCTCACGGCTCCTTTGACTGGTTGTCACGTTACTCTTGTAGTACTGAATTTCCTCGCTCTGGGTTTCTGATGCCAACGATGATGCGTTTCCTATTTGGATGACAGCCTCTACCCTCTGAATTCCACGAGACGCTTCCGGTCGATTCATCTCCATGTTATTTTGCTGCCATTTTGATACCTTGGACTTCACCTCGTTCGTCCCACTTGATACGGAGGATTCCAACTCCGTGTACTGAATCGGATCCTAGAACAGATGGAAAATTCATTATTATTGTACGGCCACTAGTGTCCCTCGATGATACTGCAGTTCATTTTAGATTCGATGACATTAATAAGCTAAAGTCATTTTGTACAATGTAATTTTCTCATTATCGCTAACGCATCCTGGTTACATGTTTTACACGAGACTCAAAGTTAATTCGTTAGTTAAAAGTTGTTTGCAGTGTTAGTCATGACTTATGCAGTATGGGAGTTAGCACGTGACAGATTAATGTGTAAGATGAGCATGCGTGTTTAGTTTTTATTAATTTTTGTTGTTTCCCCAACAATCCCTTCATGGGTTACATCACAAAATATGTATGAATTAAAGATTTTCAATGCTCCTCTAACGTGCCTGTAGCCAAGGCGATACAACCCGTTAGTACTTTTTACCTTTCTTTGGTTTAGTCAGCATCAGCACAACGAATATATATGTATGTTTTGGCGAGTAGTACTTACCAATTGATATTGTACGTACAAGAGTCTCATGCATGTGTAGTGCGCATAGGGTAAAAATCACTCAAACTTTTAACAGAAACAGTACAATAGTGTTTATTCGCTATAAATAAGGAGTCGACAGATCGTATTATGTACAAGTTCACAAAAGTCTTGCTAATCGTAATGGATGGCATAGTGAACAGGTGTATATATACATATAGGTATGTGATATATCAAAAGGAAAGTCAGTAACATGTCACACGCCGTGTGTTGTTTAGAAAGAAGTTTAGAAGGAGGGATGCACATTTAAAATTGTATAATCATGCAATGCTGCTATTTTACGTGTTATACGTTTAATTCGCAAAATTTATAAACATATATTCGTTTGGTGCTCATGACTGGAAATCGGTATGCAATACGATATAGATATACGGTAAATGTGACGGAGGTTGTTTGTTTGTCTCTGTAGAAAAATTCCTGACTCGTAAATAGACTGTCGAGAGCGGCCAAATAATTCAAGTTTCTTCAACCATTACCCATATATGTAATTAGCTTGTTAACATTGTGAAGTTCAATAAATACGCACGCGCGTATACTTTTATCTCGGTTTGAATTTTTTGGTTAGAAAAAATAAGTTTTCAACTTCACCACATCGACATTTCTTGTACCCTACGCGATTTACTAGTGTTCGGTGCGATACTCCTGTCGTCCTTTGTGGAACTTGTTTTGCGCAAACTGGACAGAGTTTCGTAACTTTTGTCGACGATTGACGGCGTTACCGGAGGCTCTAGTCTTAGGCTACCATCTTCGCCGTGACATTTCTTTGTCTTTAACTGAAGATCGTCGCGAAAACCAAGCATTCTCCTTTTCGCTGAATCCAGGGAGTACACGGAATCGTTATCGGTGGACATGCGCGATTTGGATCTTGATACGGCATCACGTAGGAAGTTCATCATTATTGTTTCATCACCAGGATATTCTTGTTCAGCCATTATCTTACGTAATCCGCAATCCTGCATGGATTTCTTCTTTCTTGCCGTAGAAAACGTAGCATCTTTTACGCCAGTTTTTGGATTCTTCGAGGCTTTGTATCTTTTCTGACGATCCTCGCGGATCTCAAAATTCGAATTCATTAAGGAATCCCGAATGCTTCTGTTTGATCTTTGTCGATTTTCAATGTATCCAGTTTTTGCTTCCATAAATGTTAAGGCGGGCCGCATTCTGATTCTACGATAAGCTGCGATTCGCTTCCCGTCGACGTCGTTGCTTCTCTTGATTCCGCCGAATGTCTGAAACTTGAGAGCGGCGAATTCAGGATCCTCCTCGGGATGCTCGTATGCTCCCTCGTTTTCATGGTCGTCCTCCTCTAGTTCGTCCTCAATGTCGGTCCAGTTGATCCTCCTGCGTTTTATTCCGCCGAACGTGTGAAACTTGTAATTACCGAAATCCGAATATTTCTTTCCGTTAATGGAAACCGTGTTAGCCGCGGTCGTTCCAGCAGAATTCTCAAACGAGGATAATCGCCTAGAGTTTCGATCACTCTTTTCAACCACGACCTTATTGAATTCCGTGTCATTAGAACCAATCGAGTACATTCCGGAATCACGATCCGCCATTGAAGTTGCCAGAGGTCTTAATAAATTATCATCAACATTGTACAACGGATTGACAGCAAATGTCTCGTTGGAGTCTTCGACTTTAAATACTGTCTTAAGATTCCCAGACTCGAGGACAATTAATTCATTTCTGTCACTAACGACTTTTAATCTATCATCCACGCTCTCTGTTATTGGATCCGACATGCTGTCGAAATCGCCTGCTGGCAAAGCGTGAGTGATATTCAATTCCTCGTAGCCACGATTATCATCTTTCTCTCTTCTGTTATCATCCTCGTTGTCACCATCATAGAAATACATGTTCATCGGACTGATAATGCCTACTGGCTCATCAATCATCGCGTTTAAGGTACTTTCATCACGTTTCGTAGGATTAGACAGTTTCTCACTATCTTGAGCGGATTCCAAGTGGAGCAGAGGGTTGATTACAAAGTGCGGGCTGGCATTTGGACCGCGAAAGCTCCGTCTATGAAGACTGCCCCGAAGGGAGGCCTCCTCGAATCTGTCAAGTCCGTAACTCACCTGATGTTCAAGTTCACTTCCGGTCAGGCTTGAGTGCTGAGATAAGGAGCTGTTCGGTCTACCCGAACTTGACATTGTTGATCTTCTCGGTCTCTCACCACTCGACACCTTCGCGTCGTTGATATAATAATCTCTTCCAAATCTTAAAGGAGACAGAAAAAAGAATTATAATTCACTATTAACGAGAGACAACGAATGTGGCGGGAAATATGAATGGACATTCTTAGATGTTCGTAGACTTACCGCTTGTAATCTGGTTGATTAGCCCCTAAGATTACTTGTAAAGGTTCACCTGGACCCTTTGGCAGTTCGTTAGTGTTTCTAGACATAAACAAATGGGTCGATCTACTTTTTTGTATCTTACACTTGTCCTCCTTGCTATTCATCTTATTTATAGTTACCCCAGTATGTCTGATGAGGATCTTCTCGAATATTGTCGCTCCCACAGACGTTTTTGGATATTTTCTTCGCTGTACGGATTGTTTTCAATGGGCGCTGCGTTTTCCCATTTTTTATGCTCACGCTCTGCTATGGTGCCTGCATTATCACGAGGTATTATTAGGAATGAAAGGAAAAACTTCGGATTTAAGCTTTTCGTTATAGTCGCTATGGCTGGCTGTTATACCTGGACGTGGTGGAGTTGCCAATTGGATGTCTGCCTCCACCCTCTTTCTCACGGGTGATGAAGGAACCAATGTAATATTGGCACTGGCCACAGCCAGAGCCTCGCGGCACTGCCTGCACAGTGGAATATTGAATAAATTATTCAGAACGACTTCATCGATGAAAAATTCATTCGAGTTCTTTGTATATTATTCTAAAGGTATATAAAAAGAAATGTCTATTACAAGTACGAGACCCGACGTTATAAGAGGCTGTAAGGAAAATAAGTGAGGGACGAGCGATTGAAAAAAATCGAATTGCAATACCTGAGCGTTTCGACAGGAGGCGGTGGACTTTTGGGTATCGGAGGTGGCACGTCGTTCGTTGAAGTTTCGAAGTGCCTCTGAGTTGCAATGTCGTAATGTTCTGTATATTCACTCTCTTGCTGATCTCCGCCTTCACCTTTTATAGACAAATGCACATATTAATGTTGCCTTTGGAGAAGGAAGTTTGATGTCAACTATGGGAACTTATGGGATTTTAATTACTTTCAAAGACAATGTTACTACTGTCGTACCTTGGTTGTCGATATTGTGATTTACGTTGATACTTCGTGATTTAGATTGATCGTTGTGCTTCTCTATCTTCGATCGATCTTCTGCCTCGCTATTGATCTTCACAAACGTATTAGTAGCGCTTTCCAACGAAATCAGATCGTCATTATAGTTGCTCGAGACAACCTCGAATGCATCCAATTCTCTGTTTATGCTCGTTTCGATTGATTCCAATTTTTCATCTAGAGAATGAAGATCGTGCTTTATGAGCTGCTCTGTACCACTTTCTGATATGGAATTTCTCGCAGGTGATGAGGTTGGTGTCTTTGGGGTTTCTGATATCTGACTTTCATCTATCAGAGATATCAGTTGTCGATCTATTAAGTTGTACTCCTTACTGATGCTCGTGGACGTTTCGGTTCTTTGTTTGTCTGAGAATGTAAACGAGGACTCTTGGAAATGATTGTCAACCATGTGATACTCCAAGCTACTATTTTCCTGGAGTAATTGAGACCTTTCATTTTTTCCAAATTCAACTTCACTAGGTTCTGCTAATTCAACAGAATCAGTCGTCATTCTTTCTGACGATTGCGAATCTACGTTTTCTCTCGGCAATATTAATCGTTCTACTCGTTGCTTCTCATCACTTTTCCGATTACTCGTTTCCTTTCGTGCATCAATTGTGCTAGTCTCGATTCTCATTCCTGCATTTAACTGATCGCTGCTCTTACGGGCAAGAGCAACTTCAGCTTCACCTTCACGGTTAACCGACAATTCGACCTTTGCTTCTTGGATCAATTGGCTGTCCTCAATCTCGACGCTGCTTGAAGTATTTTGCCATTGTGCATCTGTAGTCTCCACGAAAAGATTAGTCGATGCTCTTTCCTTTTCCAGTAGTAATTTCAAGGTTTCATCTTGTCCATTGATACCTGAATCGTTCGATGCTTTTACCATAAGTTCATTAATTTTTAGAATATCGTCGTCCTCTTCTTTCCTTATCGTCTCCAACTGCTGCTTTGAAGTTTCACCTATTGCTTCTACCTTCGTTGCCAGGTCTTTACCATTAGAATGGACATGACCAACGGGTTTACGAAGGTCTGTAAGAATTTCAATCTTTTTCGCAGCTTCTTCTATCCTTTTATCAGATTTGCCAGTTCCTTTATCTTTCACTTCATCAATTTCTTCCATTCTATTTTTTCTCTCCGCATTGCTCGAGCTGCTATCTGCATTATGCACTTCCACTGACACTTCAACCTTTCGAACATCTTCAACACTTTTCTGTGCGTCGCGTACTGCACTTCTTAACTCTACAATAATTTGTTCCTTTTCTAAAGATCTCTCAACAATATTCTCTCGTCTATCTGTATCCTGAAGAGTCCCAACAGTTACTGTCTGATCTTCGATACGTGTCGGTCTTACTTCTGAATCACTAGGTGATTTCGGTACAACATTATTGATTGCTTGTATCAATTCTTCTTCGATCTCTTCATCGGATTGAGCTGAACATTCCGAAAGGTCGGAAGTGTCTTCCGCATCCTTATCACCAATCAGCGCCCGAAAATCAGCGCTCGGATTAGGTACTAACATAGCCACGGGTTCGGATTGCGTTTGCATCCTCTTTTTTTGGAAAAGCCAATTTTCCTCCCACGATTCCACTGGCGTCACGTGATCCACGTGCGAAGGCACGTCCGATTCTTCTTGACTATCCTGCGACGACTCCTGCGATGCTGCAACACACCCAACTCTCGGTTATACAATCATCCGATTAAGAATACAGAATTCCTACCAGTACACAAAATTCTTATACGTACGATCAATGATGTCCATGCCAAATTCTGGGAATGGCACCCTACGTGCATTCTTAAAATCCAATTCGTTGCTCTCATGCTCCTCGCGATCTTCGTCCGACGTATAAGTCGTGGTAACCTCTTCGATATGCTCTTCGATCTGAAATCAATATCATAACAATAGCATAAACACTAATAATACAAAATGGCTGAATCTACCTGATACCTATATTACATCTCGAAACGTTTACGGCTCTTTCACGTAATCTCCAAACGACGTTTTTTTCTTCAACTTTCTACGGCACGCGGAACAGTCATAAGTCGAAGGTTTCTTGTTGATTGTATAACAATAGCACACGGTTTCTGCTATTCAACAGACTTCACAATGAGACTCGCATTGTACGCCGAATCGTATAAACTAATATCTACCTACAGCTAGTACAGCTCTTTATGTTATTTAGCAGAAGCGACTGCCTACGTGGCGGCACAATAATATTAAACGTCACGTGTGCCTCTACATGTCAAGTCTTAATTGCGTGAGGTTGCACGTATATACACGCGCGCGTGTAACGAAATTAGCGCTTCAGGAATACGCAGAAACGATCTACGTAGACGAGGATGAACGGACAGGTAAATGGCGGGTCGGATAGTCAGGACTGTCAGACAGACTGACTGACGTATAGTTTTATGATTACGCCAACATATTAGATCGTTGACGTAAGGCTATTCAAGGATTTCCACTTTTTCATGCAATTCGTAGACATCCATTTCACGGCCTCCATTAAACGTTACGATCGAGTCATCGAGGCAGACCGAGGGGTCTTAGGAATCGATAAGAATTCGTGGCATGTGTTACAGGATGCCATTGCTAGCTGAGAAGGTCGGGGCCGACGAGCATCTGTGTGGGAGAAGTTATGTGCATCCAAACTGGTATCCTTATACGTGGTTAAATCTCGGCACACGTGATACTATTCCGCGAATCTTTTCTGTGTAGGTTCTTGTCTGAGCTTTATGAATTATTCAGTAGCGGGTCTCACCTGGCTGTACATTGCTGTACGTATCTACTTGGATTCGTATCGTACTGGAGCGAGCAAGAACGAGGAACTCGAGAAAGCAGATTTGACGAATTTGAATTTGCCGCCATTTAATTATTTTTTTTGTAAAATTTCTTAAGTTTTGTTTTTGGGAGATTTTTCATGGATTTTAGAAAAAGAATCATCTAGATTTTCGACTTTTGTTCACTTTTTATCTATTACTTGATTATTTGTACCGTTAACGACAGCGGTTCTTGACGGGTCCTGATATGCCTGGATGGTGGTACACTGGTATCGCTACTATATTCGTCTTGCGACAGTGGTTCCAAGCTGCTGCTACCTTCTTCGACTCCCTCGTCGAGTCCAACCTCGATTTCACCTGCAAGTTCACGAAAGTCATTTCTTTCTCTACATAACTGTGTGCATAACTGCAACATCATGATTTGGGGATCCAAGCAAGAGTGATTTCGAGGAAAATGATTGTGCAAAGTGAACTTTACTGCCTGATACTCGTTTAGCAGGCTTTTGTTTTATTATCTTTTTTCAATATTTTCCGTCTCGGTAGAAATTCTGGAATGATCTTTACTCACGTTCCTTCTGGGCAATACGTTTTCTAAGGATATCCATTTGTCGCGAGGTACTTTCAATGATAAATCGTATGCGTTTAATCGAACGAATTCGTAGGAACTGAACATATCGATGTTCAGTAATTCTATCTTATCGCGACTGTTATTTCTTTTTTTTAATTCGCAATGCAGATAAGTCGGATCAAGCGTAATGACGGTGCTTACCAATGTAATCGTTGGGATAAGAAATTATATCCTTACTGAATCTATACAATCATACTTGTTACTTCTTGTACATTAATTTCGTTAATTTATTGCTATCGTGCACTACGTACTGGTTATGAATTTCGGCCTTGGCGATGATTCTTCACGAAGGACGTTACTGTTGCCGTCGACATGTTCCCTTTGATATTTCTCAATGACCTGAAAAACCACGTGGCAAGTATAAGACCAGGCATTTATGACGGTTGCGCGTATCGTTATGCATTGCACGATTGCCGTGATTATCGTATGGTGTTTCGAAGAGCTGTTTACCTTGTTTAGTATGGCAGTTGCTAGAAGATCCTCGTAACTTTGATCAGATATATCACGGCCTTCTTGAGACCTTACGGTCTCGGATACTCCTAATCCTGGTAACTTCCTGGCTTCCTCCACGGCACGCTCCACCAATTCTCGTAGAGCCGTGTGCGCCATTGCCGGTGTGTCCGTGGCTGGCTTGTCTGATGATATAATATAAAATTATAAATATAATCATAAACGAATCCTAATATATCGACATGTCATTTCATAAATTATATTTTTCAATTTCATATCACAGACAGTATCAGCTTCTTTCTGTACCAACGGATCAATGATAATTACAGATAATAGGTAATTAGTCGTTAAATGCAACGTCAGAGAGGCTTATTTTAAATAATGACAAACAGATTATTTAACCTTCGGGTCTAATTAATTGCCTGCGGTTATTCGATTCTTCGTTGAGTATTATTACTGAATACGTCTGATGTATCTTTTGATAAAAGGAAAAGATCAATTGCATCTTTATTACTACGCGTAATAATTTTGCGAAAGCGACCTTGCGGTTTTCACCGCTCGGTGAAATTCCACGTTGTGACCTCCTGAACTCTTTCCATGACGGGTACGCGTCTGCGACGTCCACACCGGTTTTTAGAACGATCAAGTAAACTCGATTCTGGGTGAACCATAGTGGGCAACTGCTGTTCGACAATCTTCAGAGCTTTCTAACCCTGATCTCACGGTAAATGGTACAAGGTCAAGGTCGTGCTTGCGTTCGAGCAGGTATTCACTACTATTGTCGCTAGCGATTATCGCTGTGAATCAATCAATTAGCTTCAAACACGGAAATCGTTTTATTCTTTCGTACGAGGCTTTCGAGAAGGATGTACAAACGTTTCTAGCACGATAGGTATGCGTCTTTTCAATGGAACTTGATGTCCGAAGGTAATCCAAAGACTTTCCTCAATCGTTAATAATCCATGGGATTCCTGTGTACCCGGGAATTTACAACCACGTGTATGTCGTAGAGAAATAGATAAGAGGTGGCTGAACCCGGGTTTCTTTTTACGTGAAATTCATCAGTATGCAAGCTCGTATAGACGTACGTGTAGCTGTGTGTCTGTTACAGGTATATTTTGCAAGACTTTCGTTAGTACACTTGGCTATGTACAAGGAGTTGTCTGGCGAGTTTATGAAGATGGAATAAGAAACGTATATAATTTGGCAATTCCAAAACGAGTTATTACAGTCTGAAAAATTGTCTCTACGTCCGTTAGAATTAGCCAGATGATAATTAGCTGTTTCACAATCAACGTAATTGCTACGGTTTCCCTCCTTTTGTTGTTTCTGTTATATCTTCTTGCTGCAGTCATATCCTTAAGTACTTCGAAGTGCCTTAAATTTTCGTCATTTTTCCAAAGTCAAAAATTCATGACGTAAAACGTCCTTTCATACTTTCGAGTAGAAAGTATCGATATGTCGATCGGTTAACGCGTGAAATTTGATAAACGAGTATTGCATTTTGATTCTGTTGAATATTTAAAATTTCGATCTTTCCTTTCACTCCCAATATTTCCACGTTATTCTATACGCATATGAGTCAAACTCTAACTCGATATATGCCAACTGTATTTTAAGTATAGAAAAAAGAACGTCTGAATCGAGTTGGCTTCTCTTAATGTCGGCAATGGGCTCGAGGAGCATTTTGGAAATTTTTTTTCAGAATCTTTTCATAATTTACGAGACTTTCAAACAAACTCGAGTCCAATAAAAAATCATTGACGAGCCTTACAGAACGCGAAGACGTATAACGCACGTATAATATCTACACGTGTGTGCATACGGGTAAGCAGGAGTCAAGGCAAAGCAGGTCACTAGGGAAATCAAAACCGGTCGTTCGTATATCATTTTGATATTCATTATCCGAATCGTATAATCGATATGATCAATCTTCTGGATACGCGTATAAGATAAGTGTAAAAGTGTCACAAGTCGATCATTACCATTTTTCTTCGTGGCGAACACGTAGACGAAGTAGACAATGACAAGTCCACCAATCAGAGTCAACATCTCTTCGATAAGTTGTAGTAACATTTAACACAGGATTCACATAATTTATTAAAGAGTCATATCATCCGAGCTGTGTCATCCGAGCTATTTGCAAATATCACTTTTCGTACGAACACTGTAACACTGTTTCTAGTCAGTTTCTAATCACTTAATGGTTTCAGCGCAGGTTGATGATGCGCGCGCACCCATCCACTACTGCTATCGCGATAAAATAACTGAGAGCTTTCAGACTGATAATACGTATAGTATGTTCGTGATAATTTTATAAATATATAGCATCGTACCGAAAACTTGCACGATTCTGTATGCTTCTCACGAATTATGATCATTAATCATCGTTACCTCCTTCAGGTCCTTATTACCCAGCATCCTTAGCAATTGTGCGTGCAAGACACGCAAACACTTTCTTGCTTTGCTAGACGAATATTTTTCATTAGCGATACTCTGTTTTCTCTTTTATCTACGAGTGTACTGTTAAGCCTGGTGCTTGCATCTTTAGGACTTTCTTGCTGACTGGAGATTACAGAGACACAGGTGGAGAGAGAGAGAGAGAGAGAGGAACGTTAGAAATTTAGAACACGCGAGGAATGAAACTACTCTATGGAAATATTCGGAGCTCCTGATGCTCTCGGCGAAAATGACGTTTTCAAGTTTGTTTGAAAATAAAAAAAATATTCGTTCGACCACTCCTATCGTTTCAGATATTTGTTTTACGCTCAACTGCGAAAGTCCATTAATTGCTCGTTCGTAACGGTCGCCGTTTTACGATCTGATCGATATGCGAGAAAATATTTCTATAAACTTTCTTGTAATAGGAAGAATGTTTTTTTATAAATAATCCTTTGCCACTGGCGCCTGTAAATAATACTTTTACCTTTATATCGCACTTTTTAGTGTTACTGGCGTTGCAGGTTTGGCTAATTGTAAGATTGAACGGAAAGTGTAGGTATTGATAATTCTAAGGCTGCTGTCTCGTAGGATCGGATGAAAAATTCATAGCGTTGCGTCAAGTGTATAGCAAATATTTGATAATGTTGATTCGTGCTGGAGTCATTGCGATAAGAATTACTGCGTGTTTGGCTTTACGAATTTTTCTTAGAAATTCAATTTGGCTAATTATTACTTCAACGGCAGTCAGGTGTACGTAGCGTTTGATGATTTAGCGAATGATAGTTCGTGTTTGTATGATTTTCAAAAAAAAAAGATCTCGTATAGAAATTGGAATGTTGCATTTTACTCAGGGACGAAGCTTTGCAGGTGTCTTATAATTTTGTGGTTTGCTGCGTCTACGCAATGATACGTTTCGCACTGATTCGTTGATGAAAGTAATGAAAATATTTACCCCAGTAAATACCCTTGGTAAGCGTTACTATCACTTTCGTCAATTAATTGATCATTTAATGAGATACTGTTTTTAATTTAAATTCGTACAACGAATGTTTTCTCATTCTTACTAAATTCAAACTTTGTTCATACGAATTGAATTCTTTAAAATTTTAATGTCTTTTTAATTGCGTTTATTCGCCACGGTTGCTGTTAATCTGCCTACTTACGGTCTCTCAACTAGTTGGCTGTAAAGGTACTTGCTTTTTTTTTCGGAAAGACAGTAATTTGAAAGCAAACAATTGCATTACGAGGCACGTTTAAATTATATTATACAATTTCAACGTGCCTTTTATGTGTGCGTGCGTCGAGATGGAATTAAATAATTTTCTAAAAATGGCCCATGTATTATTAGGTGAATTAATTGTTATACCAGTTATAAATTCGTTGACGCTATTTGGTTAGGTTATAATTAATCACTTTACGATATTCTTTCGATTGCTATTATGTTACGTCACAGCTCGTAGCTTACATCGAATATTGCATTTCTGATTTAAACTCCGAACAACTTGACCGCCGTTTTACCTCTGCCCATTTGCCTACATTGCGCGTACGTGCGTAGTGCAGTGTAATCCAGCTTTGTTAAAGCAGTCGCGGTTAATTATGAATTACGTTTGTCGCGCACGACGGTATCTCAATTCTTGATGAGAATCAGCGAGACGTAAGGAAACGAGAGAATCACACCATGCATGTAATCGCGGAGTGTTCGGGTCGCGACTGCGCCACGCAAAGGCGACTTCATATGTGAGCGACGTACCCCACATACGCTACTACGGCTTCTTTAGTGGGGATAATTTTACGTGCGTACCTGTGTTTTTTTTTTAATTCGTCTTACAGCAGAAATGGCGTTCGCGTAATTCGGGCGATTTCTTTTTAAAGTTCATACATTTTCAAAGGACCGTTAAATTATACATGGATTTTCGTATTCGCTTCCATTCGAAATCTACAGGACGCATCTCGTTACTTAAATTCGACTTGTTAGTTAAATTCGAAATACGAAACAAGTAATTTACGAAATATCAGATCACCTTGTTATCGTTCGTAATCAGAATCAAAGTGAAGTAATTTTGTCAATTACACAAAGTCTGACGAAGTAGCCACGCAGGTTGACGATAAAAGAATGGATATTGTGATTTACGTAATTTTTAATATTTCAGGTAATTGGGAACGTGACTTTAAGAATATATATAGTACCTGTAAGAAAGTCATAAGTGACGAGGTGATAAGTACCTGTACGAGTTGACGTAGTCTTCCGATAAGAACTGGACCGTTTGCATACCGTGTTAATGTCTCGCACTTACAATCTAAGACAAAGGTAATCACTGAGTCGTGTGACTTAATCGAGACGAGGTAAAATAATATTTTTTCTAAATATCAAGAAATCATCCACCACTCCTTAGAAATAGAGATTCGTGAAATTGGGATCGAACTCTCTAATTTAAACACGATCGGTATTCCTGGCAACGGGACACAAATATTTTTCGTCTTAGGCTGTATTTCGGCAGCGCTTATAATGCGCGTCCTGACGAATCTCGGTCGTCGAAATCCAGTTCGGTCTAAGCACTGCTAGCTTAGCACGATTTCGCGAGAAAACATTCATTATCCACATATAGGTATCCAACGTGCGTTATACACTCCTGCGTAGAGTATCGTCGGAAATTGTAGAGATACCAACATATGTGTGTCACCTCATAAACCAGGTAAGATCGTGAAGGACCTAGACAAGTGGGAAAGTCAACGACAGCTGCTCAATGGCGTATCGGATGAAAATCATCGAAATAGGTTAACGTAAATCGTACCCCATTCGGTATGGAGGAATCATTGTCAATTTGAATAATAAAATTGTACGAAAAAAGATACCTGGGAGAATCAAGGTAACTCAATCTTTCTGGATTGTAAGAATAAATTGTATAAAATATCGTATGCGTCACAAAAATGAATAAAATAATATTGTACACTTTGGAAGAATATTCTAACGACTCTCCCACGCGTTCTAGCTTAATGACGAATTTTATCATTGTTTTTGTATAGGCAGATGAATGAGAATTGAGAAACCTGTTGTTAGGCGATTTATATTATACTTCGATATTACAAGATGCCTCAAGGTTCGTATGACGTAGATATTATATTTGTTCGTCGTCATGAAGGTAGCCGCGTGTCAAGCGTCAATAGAAACGAGGATGTAATGACTCCCGTGTGCACGCAGCTGAACGCTCGAGTGACTAAGGAATCTCATAGAGACTAATGAAATCGCCACGCCTTTTGCTCTTGTATTCTCGCTAAATACCTAAACGCTCCTTAGCATGAATATATTTCAATGCTAATTATAATTACTGACCTATTGTTCGATAATTGCAGGGAATCCTGAGTTTCGCTCCTCCCTCTACTCCTAAGGTCCTCCCGCGACCTTGTCCCAGAACAAACGGAAATAAGGTGCACGAGTAACGATGCTGCGGATGCACTACGAGATGACACGCTTTCGAGATAAACGCGCTGATCCTTTTATAATAATAATATGATTCACATGAATAACACATTTTATTCGCAGAATTATATGTTACCTCTGTGAGGTAATACGTAGTTTATAGGAATAAATGTCAACTAAACGGGAAACATTAATGTCGCTGGGGCATTAATAACGATGTTCTATTTTTTATATAGAACGTAGTAGACGAGATTCTTTTTTTTTTTTATTATGACAATTTTTATTTTCAACCATTCGCGTGATACTTGCAGTTTTCCTAGCTGTGCCTACCGGTACTTGTTGGGCTGTAACGAGTACCGTAATCCTCGCGTGGGAAGACCTCGTAAACAAAATTACCCTTAACGACCAAAGATACGAATGATAATTAGAATTACGATTTCTGTGTCACTAATTGCGTAATGCGAGAGTCTGGCTCGCGAGGACTTTGCCATAATCAATTGTACGAGTAGAAATAGATGTTTGCCCGTTGGACGTTACGTCGAAGGCAATCCGATGCTTTCTGTTATTTGCGAGGGAAATTAAATGGCGGCTTCTCCGCGTCTTTACGTCAGACTTTTAAAGGCTGTACTGTACGTAGGACCTGGACTTATATAATTCATGCATCTGTTCTTGAGATTTACATTATTCACATAGGCCATGGTTCAACTTTGAGATCTCCTGCCATTAGTACGTAAGGTGCTTTAGTAATGTGATACGGTGTTATTTTGACTTGTATGGCAAATCATATATTGTCCCCATGACGTCAAGATAATCTTGCCTCAGGATTAGTTCTTGTGGTTAATTTTAATGATATTTCACGTATGATGTATATAGTCAGTTGACGAGTAAAATTAATTTTTTTTTTACATATCGATAACAAGCGAGTCTCTAGTAAGGAACACGTGGCTGTGCAAGTAAAAATTCACGTTACGAATTCTGCAGGCGTATGATTTTATACTGGAATATATATTTTTACATGTTTTCAGTGACCTGATAGAAAGCCACGTGTTAAGGATTTTATTGTTGTTAATCTGTCAAATACAAAAGTGTATCTTACACGTGGACCTACTATACGTTGTATAGGAAATGTCATTATTAATAATCGTTAGAAAAGCGTTTGTATACTTACTTCTTATCGACAGCTGTAATGCTACTGCCAACCGAGCCAAGGCACCAGCCAAATGCACACTGTACTTTTCCAAAAGCCGATCATCTGTTAATATGCGTTAGCCAATAGGTTAGTATTGGATTATGGTTAATTGTTAGATTATACGGCAGGTAATGATGTTATTGCTCGATTGACAGTCGTTATATATATATATAGCTTAATACACAATTTTGAAGACAGTAGTGTACTTTGAAAAGGAGCGTAATAATTTATTTTTTATTCGTCCTTCGTTCTCGCGTTTGCGCACAGTTACACTTGATTCCACTTGATTCCACGAGTGATAAATTGTCGCGCGATTCACTGGCAGGTCGGTAATAGAAAACGCGAGAAGAAAAAAATGACTTGTTCGTTTAGAAAAAAAAAATTGATAAAAAATACCAGACGAATCTTCTACGTGGCAAATCGGTTAAGGGGGATCGCGCACTCTTGAACTTGTAATTCGGTCAGGATTAGTAATGGCGGTTAAACATCGTCGAGAAATCGTGAACGGGAAGACGGTTTTTCTTTAATACCGACAGAATGAGACGACAGACTGAGAACGCTAAAATTTTGTATTGCCGATTACAGAGAGACAATATTTCGGTATCTGTTATATAAATGCATTCTACCATTCTTGTACCGTCTTTCTTTTTTTTATCCTTTCTTTTCCTCTCTTTCGCGAGCGTTTCTCCTTCTTTCATTTATTTTTTAGTATGTCTCGCGTATTTCCCAGAAGTCATTACAGGGACATGATCAAACTCAATGTATACATGTAAGAATTCTCCGTGTGTTTCGGGTAGGAAAAAAAGTTAATTCACATATTGCACATCGCGAATGATGAGCGCGAATGCAGCATCCTTACGGTCTTTTGAATTTCATACATGCTTGAATACGTTTCTTTCACCACTTCGCTTTATTACCATTTACCATTACCAGGTGGCACCACATTCCGTCAGGTTTGAACCGCGCACAGAATCATATTCCCATATATATATGTATTATACAGTCATTGCTTATAGATATATGCAAGTAATTATCGTGACATTGAATCGTAACGTGACATTATTTATGGTACAATGAAATTACGAGTATTATTAACGACAAGAAGATAAAACCGAAATGACTATACGTCGTCTCGTTAAGCGTCGAAATTTAAATTTTGTTACGAGGAATTTTTTTCTCCGTACTATTCACAATGGTGTTATTAATCCAGGCTTAGATTAATTTATCTACCACAGAAGAAGTAATCTATGACCCGGAAGCCTGAGGACCACGGGAATGTCGATAGTCATTATAAATACGCAGCGGGTTCCTTTGGTAATTATATAATCGTCAAGTGTCTACGTGTGTGTATATACGTATACACTCATGTGTGTACTCACATGCTGGGTGATTGTAAAGACGGTCGATGGGTGTCTCGTCGACGTTACCAACGAGACCTTCGACTATCCTCTCGACGAAGTCCCGTACAGTTTCCACCGCGTCCTCGTCTTCTTGACCTCCTGTCGCCAAGCCCAATGCTGGGCTAACACCCGCATGTTCCGCTCCTGAGGTAACAGCGAAACAACGATGAGTGAGCAAAAATAATTGTCATTATAGGCAACTGTGCTGTGGTTGTTGATGGGTAAGATTTTTCGATGGTACAAAATTATATTTGGTGACGCTGACGATAACGATAAGGTATAGGACGATAACGTTATCGTGAGCGAAGACGTATTTCATTTTTTTTTTTTTTCACGTAAAAGCTTGTATAACGCGGTACGAAAATTATTAGTAATTAGTCCAATGTGCAACCCGTTGACTCGACGTGAATTTATTGTTTGGTAAATTTGTATGAATGTATTGGAAAAAAAAAATGTAGCCAAGTTTATCGTCAAGACGTATTTAGTTATCGTGGATCGTGTTGAGAAAGACGTTTCCCAAGGCGGCAAACTGAGTAAAGGTAACAATCGTACTTGGAATTTAATGAATCCGTGTCGGCTGCAATTGCGTGGGAATGCGTTCGTTAAAGACGTAACGTTTTCCAGAAAGACTGAGAATTCGAAATTTTCAGCGATCCCTTTCGTTATTTCATTTAACCGCGTTTATTGTGAAAGCGATATATGGGACTTGCGAATAATCTTATTCGCCAAGTGGCACCAGCGATCATTAAGATCATTATTACCTGATAATAACCATCCTCCTGTCACACCGTGAAACTTTCTCGTTTTCTTAGAGAGACTCAAAAATATAACAGTCCGTGACACACGGCACAGATTACAGAGACAATTCACTTGCTCATTAAGTTACTAATCACTCTAGGTTCTTTTATACAGAAAATTACAAAAAAAAAAATTGAAAAAATTATTTGCGCAGTCAATTAATACGACTAATTTTTCAGGTAATTTTCAATCTACCATATTAGTCGTTAAAATATTTTTTTTTTATAATTATATATAAAACTGCACTTTTAATCGTATCCGGTTTAATTCTTAACTTATTATTTTATGAACGTCTCAGCTTTTTCGCACACGTGCATACGCACCACTCCTATAGCTGCTCTATCGGCAAAGTCATTTCCCGTTTCGCACGATCATCCCGAGATCAGGGCACGCGTTCGCGAATGTACGCATCTTCGCACATGTATCCTTGCGCGTAGACGCACACGCACCGGTTCACGTATAATAGTGTTTAGATAGGCGGGTACGTGCGAGCATGCCCAACAAACAAACCGCAAGAAAGGGATCTTACGGTATCCGATTGTATCCGTCTGGTCTATCTCAAGCGATAGAAACGGGATAGGAGTTGGTTTCGCCAAGATGCGAATAACGGAGCGAGAGAAGAGAGCTACCGGCAAGCCATGATGTTGCCCGGGTGAGTACTGGAGCAGAACTGAGGTTCACCAACTCGCCCGATGACGACGAGAGGACAGAAGAAGGTTCCCGTCCCGCTAAGACTAACCTAAAACCTACATTGCTACGTGGTACCAGGACTACGCACATCGTGATTCATAAACTATTTGGATCTATACCAAGGTAACACCATTTCGCACTTGAAGGTAGGGATTGAGAAATTTTTTGTTCTTAGGGAATATTTCGTTTATTGTCGATTAATCAGATACCCAAGTTTGCATATCGTCGAAGGACTGTCTGGTGTTAATTCGGTAGAGAAATTGATTTGGTAAATACAGTTTCTAATTTCAAGGTTCGCGTTTATAACGTAATGATTTACTGTTTGGCAAGTATTCATAGTCATGCTGATATTTCTATGAGACGTACATATGTATACCGATCGAGTGGGTTTAAGACATTGGTTCATGTATTAGGTCATTTTTGATATGCAACGGGAAGCTGTTTGTATTCTCTTTTCATGCATGGGCTGTGTCGATTAGAAATCGTTTCAATGGTAACGGGTGTGAGAAGCGTTAAAAATTTGAATATCCTGACGGCAGCGTATAATTGCCATTTTGCTTCGTTTCCCAATCTTGCGAAACGGCGAACAAAACGTCTTCGATGCTTTGGGTGTAGTGTATGCTAGTTTATGCACGTGCGAATTTTCGTCTGTTCAATCGGCTCTATACCATCATTGAAATGTTAGAATGTAAGGCACTATGTGAGTAGTAACAGCAACGCTTTCAGGAAATTGGTTCAGTACGGTTTAACAGTATTTCCCATCGTGGCGCAAAGTTTTCACTTACAGTGTTTATCGCGTCAGCGTAAATAACGCACGAGTATTTTACGAGACCATAGCAATACTTTTATGTACCGAACAATATCGTGTCTTCGTTAAAGGTAACATCTGAAACAATGAATTTGGAAATGGAGAGTATTTCCCAAATAGAATATGGATTATTTTTTTTTAGGAAATACCAAAATCCAAATACAAGCTAAGAATGAAAATCATGGGAAAAAAGAAGAATGGACAAAACATAGTTTCGCCATATATGATAAGGAAGAGATTCTTCTCGAATGACTACAATTAAGGTAAATAAGAAACTTCATATATATACATACATACATATATACTATATATACAAACTGTATATTGAAAGTATCTATAAGTTAGCCTTCGAGTGTCTACGAAAGATTTAATCGATCAGGTACCGCGTACTACCCGTTGGTACTAAGTTCTGTACCTCGACGCCATATTTAATTGATAATGGAAATTTAATAGTCGTCCGGTCATGAGAAAAAAAAATACCGAGCTCCGTAAAACTCAAGCTTCTTGTAACTGACTTACATGGAATATCACGTGTCCGAAAGTATAAACTTAACGGGTCACTCATTCGCACGGTACAGATTTCAATGTTTTTTGGTCAATTATGTTTCAATGTCGCATTACCGGCACGACCACTTATGCTGGTATAGCTTTAACAAGACCGGCCTAAGACCACGCAGTTTGATGATTCGTTACAAGTACTTTTTTCTCGAGTTCTTGATCTATATTAACGAATTGTGATGAGGACCAAAGTACCGTTATGGCTCTCAGAGCATTAGATTGCTTATTAAGATTGTGAATGGTGAAATGTTGTACGACGATATATAAAATATATAAATGAATACACGTCTGAACCTTTAGAAATTTCATTTAAAGTAATACCGTCCATTGTACGTATTATTTGAAGTACAAGGTACGACTTTTATTCTGAGCAGATGGCCTCTATAATTTTGTCATTTGTTCTATTCTCGTAAAATATATAGCCAGTCGCGTTACCTAGTAGGATAAATCCACGATTAAATGACCATTTTAAGAAATGCCCAGTGTACGAACTGACGTGTTAAAATCACTATATATAGATATAATTTGTATGAAAGCATCAATTCAGTGCTGGAATCATCCTATATATTTATTACACTATTATTCACTTTTCTAGAAGACATAAACGATCCGAGTCGATTGAAATGTTTTACTTAGATTAAAATTCGAATCTAGTGAATCTCAAGTGAAAGTATGACAATGTAATTATAAATGCCGCGTCTCCCTGGAATTATGTAAAGTTCATTTACTTCTCGCCAACGTGCAATGAGATGGAAAATTGTCTAGCCAACCTTGATCGACTTTCTTTGATGAGAATCGACAGCGTGTCGACGCAATTGTAATTAATAACCGAACAATACGTCGGAAAGACGTTGCCCTGTTAATGAATATTATTTGACGATTCTCCTGCAAATTTTTATACAGACGATTAATGCACACTGTGATTTATTAAACTATCTTGTATTTAATGGACTTTTGACTTTAATACAGTTCGGGTAATCCAGCCAGATTGTTCAGACGTTCAACGCATCCATAGAATTAAATCTGCTAATCGATTCCATTGTACCGAAGAACTATTGACTGTGTATCCCTTAACTTGTCGTCGTATAAGGATTCCTCTCAGGGACTAATACTTTTCTACTCTATCTTCTTGGCACGGTCGCTATGCCCGCCTCGTACACGTCGGAATGCAAGCGTGCAGCACTTTGGCTTCCATAAAAGAAATTATTCCTGCCGGCTTGCCAATGTTCGAATTCACTCTATAGCCAAATTTGGCGCGGTCCTGTATCTCAAGGTGGACCAGATTGTAGAACGAGCGGTAAAGCATTTGACGTCCCCCCCTTTAGAATATAGTATGAGAGGATACACGTGGGGCGCAGAAGAATTTTTCATTTTGTAAAAGAAAAAGTAAGAGTAAAAACATGGCTGCTACGCGTGTACGTATAACAACGTTGCTACTATGTAAATGAAACGTTTCTCCTTTATTCACGGATAATCACGGGTTTGGTCGTTGCAGGGGAACGAAAGAGAATTCATTTTTTTTTACTCTTCAGACACTCCAGTTACGCCTCATACACCACGTTGCGTGCGTAACATACGCTACACGTACGGATATCAATAAGAAAAATTGTTTAATAGAAGACAAATTTTTTATGCATTTCACTTTTCACTGCTTTCACTGAGAATTGTCTTTCGGTGCAGTAAATCAGAGTTTATGACATCCTATTAATTTTTACGATTGCATCGATACTTTGAATATTTATATTCAACTGGATAGTAATCGGTGAGAATATTTTAACGGTTTTGTAATATACTTAGAGAAATGGAATTTCATTATTAAATGTTACCTACCTGCGACATGAACCTTGGATTTAGCCGTACTGAACGTATGCTCTAATTCGGCAATAGGAACGCCACCAAATGATTCGAACCACTTATCGTTTCTTCTCAACCAAGATCTGTAACAGGATTTTTAAATGAAAACAAAGTTCACACTCTTGTAGCTTCACTAAGTTATTTCCATTCGTTCTCATCTGTTCCGTAATCAAAATGCAATTAAAAGTCACGCGTGAAATATACATTGTCCCAAGTATTGATATCTGAGCACGTAAAAGACTTTTTGTCACGATAAAATAAAAAAAAGACATTTTAAAATCTCAAAAACCACTATACATTCATCACGTAATAGCTGTTCAACAAAAGATCGTATTGTCGTCGATAATACATTATCAAATAATAAGAATTCTGTCCGTGTAAATTTCCGATGATTTAGTATTAATTATTATTAAAAAATTATCCTCGCTATATCCTCGATAATTGAGATTTCTACAAGATTCTCGTACATTGAACAATATTAATCGATATCGGCTACAGCACACGTAAAAGTAACCATGCAAATGTTAATTCATGACGTCAAGTGAAACACTCGTCCAATAGGTATCTGGTAGCTGGTTAAATAGTACATTTCTTTGATTAGTATACCGTAATTCATAGATAACTTGTGCATACACGTGGTCACTAAGCGTTAGTAAGAATTTGGCACGAACGACTACGTTTTAGCACGACTACTACACACACGTTGTAATATGATTAAAGTAACATGCGTAGCAACAAGAAGAATTGTAAACGAGGTAAAAATATCAAAAAATTATATACACTACAAGCACTAAATTTCTATGCAGAATAATAGCCTATATCTAATTTCGATGAATTATACTAGAAATTTACGTCTGATCTTAATACAGCGATTATTATATCAGTACAATTCTAAGGTATGTTATCTTCTATGAATATCGCAACACATAAATCAGCATATTACTGCAGCAACCTCCGCTGGTGGCAGAATAGACAGCGCCAGGCGTTGTCGGACGAATCCCAACGCGTACAACCTTTCCGACAAGAGCGCGACCCACAATCTCCACACTCGACTCCACGTCCAACAAAAAATGGTTTGAGGCAACAGGCACACCGATGGTCATCCAAGACAGTTCGCTTGTCAGTTTTTTCATCCGATTCTGTATATTTTCTGTAAACCAATAGAGCACAGATATATTGGGAGAATTAATAAAAAGTATATATACAGCAGAAAGACAAAGTCTATGTTCAAGGTATAGAACGAGGTAACAAAACAGACTAGTTAAGTTACTGTACATTTATTAGCACTGCTATGCATGTTTTGAATTTCATTACAATTACATATTGTTCAAGCATATCCGTCGGATGTCGCCTAAATTGGCGCTGAGTTCGTTCGCGTTTGCCATTTTCAAAATGGCCACTGTACAGTTACCTATTGTTTATGTTTAGTCTTTATATAGCATAATGTTACGCACTTTTGACGTATTAGATAATAAATAAGTTATTCCAGAAGCGTCACGTTTTCTCATAACGGCTTATATTCAGGTACCACATACGTGTCTACGTGTATGCTGTTTATAAATGTTTTGAGTACTTATATGTAAATAATAATCATTAGATATAAGTATAACGACTAATTGCTACCGGATTCATTTTTTAACGGACAGAAATTGCGTCGAAAGTGGAAGCATTGAAATTTCAATTGTTCAACGAGCCGTTGCGATTTTCATTAATTTTCTTCTAGTCATCGCGATCGAAGAATATGGCTGCTGCTCTTCTTCCGGTGTGACTATCTTCGTCTTGTTCCATGTCCGACGTCACCACCTTCACCACGATCACTTCTATTGTGATTAAAAGGAAAAGGACCATGAATGTCGCCATGTTGTATCTTTCCTGTCCCGTTATAACTCTGTCACCCTCCAATAAAAGGGTTGACACGAAACTCGTGACGAACGTCAACATTTTGTTATTAAGAAATATATAATAATCAGATATTTACGGAAATCAAATTATACCTGTACACACACGCGAACAGTCTATTACATAAATTCTTTTTTAACTTCAACTTGTTGCCGAGTACTGGATAAACTTTCTAATTAATATCTTATGTAATATGTAATTGCATAATGCATTCCTTATTGGGAACGCAACAACGTACTATTTATAGATCCTTACATTAGGCACGTTAATTATTATTTATTTTTGTTATTCGCAACGATTTTTCAACTTGTCACGTTAAGATTTGTATGTTGCTTCTCTTGTTGTCATCATACCTGCGCAAGCTTGGGTGCGCAAAGGAATCACCGTCACGTATATATATATATATATATCACAGGTTATTTTTAACTTAGGATACAAGTATTTTTTACATTCTTTTATACGACGCGTCCAGTGAATTTTCAAGCACTGATTTCTTCAAAGCCAAGTGCACGTTTATTAACGTGATGATTAGCTAACACGAAACGTGATTCGTACGAGGTTGTACACGACGTGTATTAATCATACGTATACCCAACGATAACACTATCTGCTGTTCATGTTTGACAATGACTTCACGAGCCTTGACTGACAATCTTGTTCCCAGGTCGAGCACTCTGGATGCATATTTCATGAAAAATATAATCCGATCGATTCAACAGAAATTGAATATTAAAACAAAGTATTATTGTCAGTTGATTATACTTAATATTTCAAACGAAATAAATATATTGTATTAAAAAATTGTTTAACATTTTATTCAACATCACATGTCAATTTTCACACACTACATTCGCAGCGACACTTGTATTAAACATATATTGCGTAGTCTCAATGTGCTAATTACACATGTTTTAATAATTCGAATTAATCAGATTGGTCCTGACCACAATCTTGTATTGGATTGCTAAATTGTTCTTTGATCGATTTACGACAGCTTGGATGTTACGTACAAAATATTTTTTATATTCATTTTAATCCCACTTCGACGATCATTCTTTTTCTCGTATTAGTTTTCAATGTCTTGTTTTCTCTTTCTTTCTTGTTTTAACCAAAAATCATTAAGCGAATCGCAAATAATTCACTAAATCGTGTCTCTCGTGCACGTAATGTAACAGCAGCCAGGAACGCGTGGTCAGATCGTTGCTTTGTACCGGACTGTTGGTTTGAAAGTGACAGTGCACAAGCAAGGGAAACTCAGCGCATGAAGTTTCAATGGTAGGAGTTGCTCTAGCATGGAATATAACGTGGTAGCTTATATTATAAACTTGATTCCAAGTTGGGGACCGCTGGTCGCGATTAAATATAAACTTTCACTAGATTCGGGTCGGCTGCCGTCGAAATGTCAGAACGAAAATTTCATTGCTTCTTGCCAATACAGACGAAACTGCAATAGTCACAATTCTCGAGTTTTTCAATATTTATTTACAGTCATAAAGCTGGCAATCATATCGATCCTGGTATTTTACACTAGACAGTGCAACTGGGCCTTTTCACTGCATTTTATTTTCGCACTGTTATTCGTCAGGATCTTTCTAAAGGTTCTTCACGACGAGATCAAAGTTATCGCGTGTATTCCACATTGTACTTTCTCTCGCGTACAAATTTAACTGAGCTTTTATTTCTTTCATTGGTTTACGTAAAGTTCGATTCTCTCTTTTTTTTTTATCACAGTTTCAATAATCGCTAGTAGCTGCTGTTTACCAATAGAAATAATTGAATTGACATTTATATTACAACAATGCATCTTTCATGGTTCCTCTATGTTATTGGGCATCGATATTTCGTAATTGTATGCGCGTGATTTTGATTCGATTATATAAGAGATACGTACATTTCTTCTTTCTTTCCGTTTCTCCGGTAGTCGTTACGCAATACCTTGCGGTTTAGCCACTTGTCACGTTATGGAGAAGTATAAATTGCGTCAGGTATATTTGACGGAATTTAACGTTATTCGAAATCGATAGATTGGTACGATTAGTCATTACTTTTGAATAATAATTTTTTATCGCATTTCCAACTACAACAAACAGCCTGGTTCTATTAAAATATTACAATGTTTTTTATTGATCATTTTTACCACTGACTACTATGCTTCACCATAATCCTTGTAATAACGGTTTACCTCGAATACATCAAAACTTTCACTTTCGTATTATCCGGTCATTCACGTGTCTTTTTAAAACGTTACGAACGTGCATTTTAATATCATTTACAATTAATGTTAACCCAACATCAGTCACTGTAAGTATCAAATAGTCATGCAATACTTAATAAGTATTCAATAATAAAAATATACCCGTACGTGGAAATATACACGGTTGGAATATTTTTAACGTGGATTGAAAATGTGGGTTCGACATATCCGGTCAACTTCCGGTGACGTATCGTTACGTCTAATATAGGAGTAGCTAACATGGGTTTACCGTGATTGTAGTATACGAGTAATTAATAAAGCTGTCGAACGATAAAGTCTCTTACCGATTTTCCTGCTTTCTTCGACAGAGTATCGTACGAAGAAGTACAATTTTAATCAGCTTCTTCAATTCACTCGATTTCATTAAAATATTTGACAAATCACTTCCGCAATAACGAATATATCATGAAATATTTTTTGGTATTTTTTATTCACTTCTTATGAATCTTATGATAAAAGTGCACCAGAATGTTATTATTTTTTTCTTATGTTTCACGTACAAATGTTTTATGGTAGCATCACAGTTTACGAACCGTCTGTCTATTCGCCGTAACAACCGTTTCAACAATGAGAGTTGTTTGGCGTGGTTGGAATCTTTACCCCCTGCATTTCGTCCATTTCCGGTCTCCTCGTCCCACCTTTGACGCCATTGTTTAATATGGTTCGATACCGGCCATTGTGTAATGAAGTTTTACCATTAGCGACCTCGAGGTTCCATAACGCATTCTAATTCCGAAAGCTATTGAACCCTGGATGATCGTACGCATGGCCAAATCTCACGCACTTCCGGTTTCCCTGGTATCACATGTGAATCATGTTCAGGTAAGGTTGACTATATGTATACCTCGACTGACGTCCATTCACATATAATTGAATCACAGAATAATAAAACCGCAAATGCAACCAGACAACATCACCTCATATACATACGTAATGCAATTGTTAACGATAATAAAAATTGCAACCTTTGACCTTATATGGTATCAGAAATTCAACCGATAAGTAGCGAGTACGAAAATACGACTGATTTAATGCGCATTCACCTTGCGAGCCACTTAGAGTGTAAAATGCAAATTGTTGCTAATTTTTAACAGAACTCCATTTATTCTCACATTCGTCTTCGTAAATATGTCGAAGGAAAGTTGTTCGTGTTTTCGAGAAACGTCAAGATATTTCAGACGTAATCGATTTTAAGAATCTCTTTTTTTTTTAAATAATATTTTAATTCAGCCAGTTATTGCGGAACGACGAGTGCACGTTGCTGTGCGAATATTTACTAAGAGAAATTCGCGAAAATAAGTGCAATCTTCTATTGTCACGTTTTTAATTGTATTCTTCTCACTTGCTGCAGAGCACCCGTAACATTTGGCTGATCTCGTGAGAAGCAAATGATTTTTTTTATGTAGGTCGACTGCACCTGAAGACAATGCTTCCTCGTTATCTCAAACCTAACGGACTGATAACCATCGCTACACTGGATTATTAACCGCCTTAGAATCCACTTCGTGAGAATGTGAATTGTTAGCCCAGTTTCGTGAATACTCAGCAACGAGGTATGTCAAAGTAGCTAAAATCATGTTCCTTATAAAATTAAGGGTAGGTTTACAAATTTACTGATATTACATCAAAAGTAATGACATCTCCTTCAGATACGTATGAATGAATAAGGACACAGCGTTGGTCGCAATACCGGCAATAAATTTCGGAAAATATCCAAAGTGTAAACGTACCATGTATTTTTTATATTAAAAAAATAACTTACCTATTTATGGAAAATGATTGGCGATTATACCTTTTCTTATCGAACTTAATGAAGAACGCCTGAATCGTGCAACCTTTGCTACTCAAAGACATAGTGCTGAGGTCGACTTAGCATTAGTATGCTTACATGTTACATATGTTCAAAACGTAACGTGCATGCAGCACATCGCCATTACGATCTAACAAAGTTGTTCAATCCGTACGAAGATATTATTGCGTTTTATATTATTATTATCTCAAGAGTTAAATTAAACTACAAAGGTGATTGTGCAAAGTGATACGTTAGACGGACTTCTCTTATCAGGTATGACTTAGCCTTTAGCTCAGCTCGTGATAACAAGATTGAGATCTCGTATGTTGTCTGAGAACGTTGAGACGTTCCCTGCCTTGGTTTAGCGTGTTAACGGTTATCAGACGCGAAGCGAAGCCAGAAGTTTTTTTAAGCGATGACATCTTAGTAGAGTAACAAAAATTTGTCATTCGTAAATTTTTGATAGTTCGTTATAATTATTTGTACTTGGTATTGGTAATCGATTATTATAATTAACATCCTGTTATCAACATTGATAACTTTGCAAGTAATACATGTTAAAATATGTCAAGAAGCAACCGTGTTTATCTGATAAGTCGACTTGTCAATTTCAAGGAAAATTCTTGAATTAATGAAGATCGACTGTTGATCATTTTTCATTAGCCGAATTATTTTTAACCTATTAATGTGTCATGTTTTTTTTTTTTTTCATTCTGTGGGCGTTGATTGTATTATCAATTTTTTCTATTATCCTGATTAGATTACACGTTTCAAATATTTTAATTCGTACTTCGCCATCTTTAAACTTTGCTCGATCTGGATGTATTGTTTTATGTTATCATTTCTGATAAAATAAGATTCATAGTGAAACGATGGAGGTTTATTAATTATCATTTATCATAATGGCATTAGGTGACCTACGATGTCGTCGCTAGTAACATAATCGATGTTAAAGAAATTCGTAAAACGTGATGTCGCACTATTACGTATGCATCCTTGAATTTTTTCTTGTGTATTCTTGGCAAACGCAAGAAACACTTATTACCGGTGCTTACTGTTTCTAGAGTTCTAAATCATATTCTGAGAATCGAATATGCAAATACGTTTCCATTGGAATATTACAGCCTTGAAAATATATTCACTGTCATTACCCAACGTGAGTTATATGGTTTATGTTATTCAATTATATAACGTTAAAGTCATTCACTGTATGACAATAGTATGCATGCTAATGGTTTTTCTGTAATTTCTCAAAGCTCTGTACTCCTGTTTCTTTATGCCAAATTTTTCGAGACTTTCAAGCACGTACATTGAGAAAAATCATTGATCACGATTTCTCACGGTAGACGCATTCTCTGAGGATCAGCAACTAGTTGATCTAGTCCTGTATTTATATCGAGTGAAATCAGTGAAACGTAACCCGTATGTAAAGAGAAGGCTTAGAGTGGCCGTGTGTTTTTTGTTGTTGAGGTAAAAAAAGAAAAGAAAGGAGACTAAAAAATAAAAAAAAAATAAATCAGATGGTAACGTGGCGTTGAATGCCGGCGGGCTTCTACGCCCAAAAATTCTTTAGAGCCATAGACCGGACTACTTTTCATCAAGATCATCACAATCATCCGCCTGTACCACGTTCTTTATATTGTTAGCTTATAAAGTACGGGTCGCAAAATAGTTAAAATGATTCTAAGGTCTTTTTGAATCAGGAATTCGTCTACAGATTGGTTGCTGTGTGTCTTGTCTATGGTTATACTTTATGAGTGGATATGTTATCTTAGAAACTTGATTATCAATCATGACAGTAGTATGGACACGCGTGATAATTTTTAAGAAAAATTTCATGCATGTTAATCCAGTGTAATAATAGAAGATCATTGTTCGTTATGAATCAAATGATTTTAAGAACTAATTTGATGATGATCTATCAGATATTCCCTAGTAGATATTCCATTATGAGAATCGAGGGCTCGTCAAGGTCCCAGTCTAGGCCTGAGCTGGTCTAGTTAAGCCCTGGACTTATCGAACAAAATTTCTATTTGGGATTGTAGAAAGTTTTTATTCGTATATCATAAGCCTGAGACTAATGTGAGTTATTATTTAATTGGGACGCGATATCGATAGCGTGCGAATACTTGACTGATATATTAGTCATGTATGTGTTCCTACTTTCATAAACTTTTTCTTTGTTATTAAAACAAGCAACGTTTGATTTTATGTGATAATTAAACATTTCGATAGATACTTGATGACGGGTTATATTTTAGAGTGTAATGAATTTCACTTTTTTTTTGTAATTTAGTACTAGCATTTATTTTTATTGACGTTACTCACCCTTTACATAAACTGTGAATTAAGTAAAAACATATCCCGGATATCACGCTGGCCGCCACTAGACTTGCACCGGGAGTGAAAATCATTTTTATCAAATTTTCTTGTTTTTCTTTTTCGGCGTTTGTTTTTATACGAATAAAAATTATATTTTACTACACGATCACAGAACAAACTTCATCTTGGTGCTAACTGGTCCAGTTGGTATTTTAAAAATTCAGTTAAAGAATGTACTTTGTACTAAGAGTTACAGGTGAAAAATAGATCTTTCTAATGATGTTAGATTCTTGGTTTATACACTACGCAAAGCGACCACCATCCAGACACAAGCGTCTTCACCGACTGCTCAAGATCTGTTTCTTGATGTTACGTTGCGATATGTTCTTGAGATATCTGATACAGTACCGATATAGATAACAGAAGAAAATACTAACTGAATTTAATAAATTTTCGGTGATGAGCATCAGTGAAGTGTTTTAACAGGGTAATAAGAAAATACAAGTGGTAATTAAATGTACAGCGAATATTTATCATACGAGATTCGCGTTAAAAATTATAATATTTTGTATTGTGTTTTCTTTTAATTACTTAAAGATATCTTTATCAATTTGCTCCTCTTAGTAACTGTGTTCTGTATTATCAAGTTCAGTATGAAATATTTAAACTTTAAAAAAAATCATAATCCGTGATATTCCGCAATATTTTATTGTCTTCGCCACATGTATTAATATATTACATTAAGAACTGTCAAGCTTATCAGACGTTGACGATACCTGATAACTACGAGCATTTGATATCATTCACAGTTCCAGTGAATTAGAAAATATCTGAAAATTTTATACTGCTTTACACGATGTAGATAATCGTACTGTATTTATTATCTCTGTCATGAAAAGACAATCACAAATGAATTACAAAATTTCATACGCACAATTTTTACTTTCTGTATTCAAGATCCACGTATTTGTATTTTGACGATACAACAATTTTCAATGTAGATAATTGAAAATTTTGCAATTAGTTTCAAATTTTACTTATACAATTTATTAATTCTCCTCCACTCGTTATACGTTATCATTTAAACGTAACTTGACAAACCAAATTACATTATCATTAACCGAAATGCATACTCCTGAACACTCTTCAGAGATGAACTTTTATCACCAATGACTTTCACATTTTGAATTGATTAAATTAACAGTAAGATACACGGAGGATAACACAGCCTCTTCCGAGATGTCGACTGTGGGCTCAATAAGATTCAACTGAACTAACCTTAAGTCCACCGGTCGTACCAACACACTTTCGCCCTACATAGCTGAACCACGTGTTACTGCGTTGTACACTGTACCACTCTTACTTCGTACTAACTCCGATTGATTTACCTTGATATGCACCGATGCATTTAAAAAAATGCAACCTAAGCTATGGAATTTGAAAATTTTCTTTGAACTCTTCGACGACTCGATAAACGCGTGTGTATTAATTATTATTAACAATGTTCCATAATTAATCCAATATATTACAATTAAATTAATTAAATCATAAAGCATAATATTAATACTCAGTCTTGATAAATTTTATTGGAAAATAGTAATTTTATGGTATGACGTACAGCTACATGGCTTATCTTGATAGATAAGATTATTTCTCGACGAGAAGTGCGTGAAACTTACGTGGGTGGCTAGATTGATATATATTAATATATTAATTGATATTTACTTACGATAGTCGTTTTTGTATGTAATCCAAAATCGTTGCATCTCTTCGTAAAACTTCTAAAAGTATCTGACATTCCTCCGACGTGATACCTAAGTAAAATTACAGATAACGTATGAAATGAGTTTAATATAAATTTTGAAGAAAGCACATTGTTACATAGTAACTTTTTCACTGATAGAATAGCAATGAGTAAAGAATTTGGCTAGTCTCGTTTATCTTAAGATAAGTAAAGCGTTTACACGAAATCGTGGGAAAGTACTAGATTCCGCGGTATAGTGGTTTTTAAATGTTTTAAGATTCTACGTGAAATTAGAATAAACGGAGAACTTTATTTTGGTCTCTTTAGTTGCGAAGCGTGAGAACGGATGGGCGAGATGGATATGTGAACTTTTATTTTATTAAAAAATGTAAGCACGTGACTTGTGTGAAAATTTAAAAAAATTGCAACAACAAATGATCCTACTGCGCACACGTGAAGAATTTTGTAGGATGAAACTTTTGGTGTCAGGTGAAAATTTGTAGGTATTACGTAATTGGATATACGGTCCGTTTAAGAAAATTACTTGGAGATACGTACGTTTATGTGTGATGTATAGTAGAAGTATAATGTCGAGCAAAGGTACACGTGATAACGTGTGACTGTACTTACCGGTCTGATTTGTATTCATTTTCACAGTACGCAGTACATTGTTCTATAACTTTTATTGTTGCATAGAAAAATTGTTAATTGTTCGTTCTAACTGGAACAGCAGATGATAGACAACTGGCAGCACTTTTAATAAACGATTGACGCCCGCAACGCACGTAAAAGGAGGTATGTTGAACATATAACGAATTTTATATTGGGTAGGTATGTGTAAATTCGAGTAGCGATGTCGCAGCTGGCTAAACATAACGCGCACATAAGAATACGTGAGAAAAACGAACATCGCTGTTGGGTTATATAAAATTAATGCTGTTAGTAAATGTGTCTTGGCTGTAGAATCTTCATTTATTTGCATTTGTATATTTGATTATTTATCCAATTAAATATAATTACCGTATGTTAAACATAAGAGTCAGGTTTCGTTAGAAATTCATTGGGTAGTAATTGTATAACTGTTTAATGGAACTGATCATTCTGACTTGATCTATTTTACGCAAAATTATAATTTAAAGAATTGTATTTAGCAATGGAATATCTGGTGATGTAAAAGAAGTGTTGGGTTTTAGAAACATTTTTTACTTCTGTGTCTTGCGGTAGTTGTCTTCCAGGCGCGTGAATTAGTAGCACAGCAGCGCCACACAACTTTGTAAATGTGACGGTGATAATTCTTATTACTCGCTCGAGCATATATCGATTGAGCATAAATTGAAATGTTGCGTCCTCTAGTGACAAGATACCGAAACATGCGAATATATTCTGATGATAATTTCAGTAGCCCCAACATCATTCGTGTATGACGGGTTATCCTTAATTACAACTCTCGATTTCAATATTATGGATTGTAGGTATTTTTAATTGAAAATAGTGCTTTTGTATTTACATACTTTTTAACGGAGCAGTTAGACGAATAATTCAATTTTATTGTATAGAGTGTAGCGTGGAGATCAAAAACTTGTCAGATGTGTCAAGAAAAAGTTATCGCGATAAGGGAATTTAGCATTCTGGAGTGTGGAGAATATACTACACTAGAATTGTGCAAATGTGCGTCCAGACGATATTGCATCCCGTCACGTTTATCGTACGTGTATTATTATACCACGTTTTGCCACAAACAGAGACTTGACAAACATATTTGACGTATGTGATAAAGTAAATTATTTGCTGTTATCTGCAAATGCTTTTCAACGTATTATAAAGATACGAATTCAAAAGACTGACGCTTGTAAATGCATATCCAGTGCAGTGATACACAGAGCTCCTATTCTACTCGGAATGATATTTACGCGCAATAACATAGAAAGACAGGCGATTCAGTTACAACTTCGTGAACAAAAATTTGCATATAATTCATTTTCGAGATGCTATAGAAGTTTAATGCTATAAATCCAACTCAAAATTGACACGAATCATTCATCTACACCTACTGCTTACCAATGCTCTCAATATTTGTAATAATTCGCAAAGTGAATAATAACAGTAAAATATTGCACTGCGTCGAAGATATCGAATCTAGATTCTTAAATATTTATTCTACAAGCTCTTAACACGTCGGCAGCACACGTAACTTTCCGCCTTGAGATTTTCACAGGGAATCTTAAAGATTAGACTGCTTATACTACACGGTTTTACTACAGCCTCTAGAAGCAAAATAAAAATATATTTACAATACTGATGATTTCGGCAAGGTTATTGCGTTATCATTCTTACACTGTCATGCATAGGATCGTGTACTACGTATGAGATTGTCAAACACATGTGTACTTGTGTTACACGTGATTTCCGAGTGAGCAATACTTTGATGCGAAGTCAATCCTGTTCGATGATAATAAAGTGAACAAAATTTTCCATTGATACCAAAAAATTATATAAATTCCGGAAACAATAATGAAACGGTGGATGACTACGTGTGTCTCGTCATGAAAAGCAATCTTTAGAATTATACATTCTACTTACAACGATAACTGTACATTGAACATACACATGCTGCAAATGGAGTATTAAGTTTATGGCCTTTTGTATCTGCAACTGATAATGTTTGAAATTGATAGAAAATTTTATTTTAATCATTCCTCCTACTCTCGAAACATGAATCATTGAATATTTACTGATTATCACTTAATAGTTACTGAACGTCGTAGTTATAAGTATATAACCACTGAGAATCAGTATAATTATACTAACTAATTCAACAATAAGAATTCATTGATAGAATTAGTGAAATTAACATACTGATCGAATCGACGAAACGATATTGTGTATTATATGAATTAATAGTTTAATACACAATATTCTCATATATATAGCATATACGTAAAACTGACATGAAAAAGTTAACAGGACAAAGAATTGTTGACAAATCGAAAAAGAAGTCGTGCGAAATAGATTATGTATAACAGGAATATAAATTTACATAGTCAAAGGAACTGTGTGGAATAATAGTGTATGTATACAAGATTATATGTATTGGTATACAAAGTTCTGTATCTATATATCTATATATGTATATGTACGCGTATTGATGCATACACAGTCTCGTGAGTTTCTCCTTGTGGAATCGGTCGCGCAGAAGCACTGCGTCGAGTTCGGCCAGCAAGTTGATATTCGCCTTCGGCGGTGAATCGCAGATTTAGTCGATGTCCAGCATTCTGAGAGGTCGGTTCTACGTAGAGAGCAACCACGAGGAATCATGAGGAGTCAATAAAGTCAGGAGTCCCCATCTACATTATCGAAATACGTTTCTGGTTAAGCCGCCTATTATTGGCTGGCGTGAGGGATACACGTATTCACCTTTGTATTTCGCGACGGCTTGACAAAATTATCACGCGAATCGATACTTTGCCAAAATAACACCATCGTCCCGGCCCGATTTGACGAAGGATCACAAGAGCGCATGTGGCTGAGATACGTAGTACTTTGAGGAAGGGTGAATACGTGTGGAGAAAGAATTTCCTTTTTGATTTTGATTTAATTCTGAAAGTCTTACGAGACTGATAGAGACAGAGAGATAGAATAAAGAGAGAAAATAATACGTCACTTAGGTATCATTGTTATTATTATCTGAATTATTATCTCTTGTTAACACGAGAAATTCCGAGTCTGGCTTTTCTCCGTTTCTCAGTGTACATATTTCATTCGGCTTTATAACGGATGGGTTGACTTGCTGAGAAAATTTGTGACTCGAATCTAACCCGTGTCTGACTAATGTATGGCAATGAAAATCGTTGCGTGATTCGACTAAGCAAATACAAATTTTTATGTGAGACTCGGGTCAAGCGAAGCTTGCTATTTGAGTCAATTCACTATTGGACTGCCGAAGCCTACTGGAGGAAAGCCGAAACTTTCCTGTTCCTCGTCTAAATTTGTGGACTGGTCGACCGAATCTAAATATATCGACAAATGTGCGTATATGTCTCCACGTCCACGTGGTGACGCTGTCACAAGTGTTAAAATCTGTTTGATGATTAAAATTGAAGGCAAGTGAAGTGCACGGAAATTGTGGTTGGATTATCAACATTGTGATATTCGTAATGCTCGTTCTATTTAACCATTCAAACTAATGAGTATTCTCGTGTCGTTGTGGTAAAAGTGTTGATATTATTGAAATTATTGTGATTGTGACAACTTGTCTTCGTAGTAAAGTTTTCAATTCTCTCATCTTGTTCTACAGTACATCGAAAAGAATCTATACAAGCATATCGTCACATTCACATCACGACTGTTGATTCACATATAGTTAGTCAGACAGTCTGACAGTTTCAGATAACTACAATAACAACAAACGGTAAGTTTATTGTATTGTTGATAAATAGAATTTCTATTCAATACACATGCTAAAACAGAAATTGTATAGGAGGAATTTTGAATCTTATATGTATAGATATATACGTTTCATACATTGGCCAACTGACACGGACATATACTAATTATTTATTCATCTTCTTATCTATTTACTGATAATCAATATACCGATAGATATTGTTTAAATATGCTAAATTGTACAAGACACGTTTTACCTTTTATAATTCTCACTCTTTTTACGAATTGCAAAAATAATAGCCTTGGCAATGACTCACTTTTCTTGTGTCTAAGAACTCATATGTATGCTATAGCGGATAACGTGAATATCATTCAAAACAAATATTTCGTCATGAGACGCGCTGCTTTAATTCAGAGTCGTATAATGGCGAAAAATAATATTTTAAGCTTTTGTCAGTTTCTTCACACGAATGTATGACGTTACTTTGGCCTTTCTGTACTTATCACACTATATAGCTAACGTAATTAGACAGAGCTATTACTTTTTCAAATATTCAACGAAATTTAGATAATTTATTTATTCAATCTGTTCATGAAAATTAATTCTCACGTGTCTCTCTCAAGTGTCAAGGACTGATATATTGGTATCTTCTACGTTTACTATATCCCACAATATATGTATACTATCAATCTTATTCTATAGTCATTCCAATGAAAATTTTCCAGAAAACTATTCCGTTTACTGATATGTAATTATTATTCATCATCTACGTAACGATCTAATGTTGTCTGTTCGCAAGCAGAATATGCGTTGCTATCTCTTCGTGACGTATAAGTTAATATTTAAGCATTGCCAAAGTAAGAACATTGCACGGAGAGACAATAAAGATTTGTACTGTAATTGTATACGTGATAGTACAGATTGCGAATGGTTTGATTAAATCTCTTTTTTTACGTTTTGACAAGGCTGGATACTTCCAACGTTTAAAAGTGCTTTGCTACGTTGAAAATCAGCTATTCGCTTATTGTCGTATCAGTGAACGTTCAAGCATCAAAGTAAATTTAAGTAACTTTCAAATTGGTGTCTGTCGGACTGCGACAAATAATTACTATATTTTTTCCTCGCGCATAATCGACGGAAAAGAAAAATTATATCACCGATATACACGCTAATGAGCAAAGTTGTAAGAAATGTTCAATGGAGCAATAAGCAGGCCATTTGGTTATCCAGTAAGCAAGTTGTTGAATATGTAAAGAACAAGTGCAGCTCATTTAACGCGGTTCTTCCACTATGACGAAGTAGTAGATAAGAATCTAAATTTGAATTCTAATATATGTTAAAACGTGATCAACTGGAAAAAAATATTTCTGAGCCTGTTAACGACTTTTAATAAACATAGTTGATATTAAAAATCTTGGTTTCTAACTCAAAGGTTCGGAAAAATAATTTTATGTATAAATAAATAAAATTGATAAGTAGATACCATTTTTTTTTTTAAGTAGTTTCGATATAATATATATCGAGTATTAAACTTGAACTTTCATAACTTGTGGTTATCCGTCAGTTTTAAGAAATAGGTTGCTTCGAAGTCAATGACATCTCTGAAAGATGAAAGTTTCAGAGCTATGGCGACCAGAAAAAACAGTCGGTGAAAAAGATTGATGGATTGGCAATACTGCATTTATTTGCTGATCGGATTCTAGCATGTATGCATACGTATTTTCGCATTAGGAAAAGCAATAACTTATATTTGGAATAATAAATATATAATTTTATTATAGTATTATACAAATACACACAATTTGCATCAAATTATAATAAAAAAATCTTTAAATAATTACGCTTTCGTGATTTTTTTGGTGATTATATTTTGTTTATTCTTCAAAATATTTATAAAGTTCAATGCTTGATTTTATCGCTTTTATAACAAAAATTTCAATTAGTTTTCAATTGACTAGATTGCAGCAGCAGAACCACCTTAAATCTTGTTGTAAACATTAATAGTTGAAAATCTTTTTATCCTGTACAGTGCAGTCTAGTACAGTGTGACAAAATTTTGTTATGAATCAAAGTTTCGTTACAACGGAGTCATGTTTTATAAAGTGTTAAAACTTTTGATACTTTTATTGAAAAGTAATTATATTTTTACATACTAAACTTAACGAAATTATGGTAAATCGTTTTTTATTACTTTATAATTAATTGGTGCATCTGTATTTCTTTATTATTGTCATTGTTGAACTTTGGAAATTGTCATATTTTAAATTATTTTCTTTTTTTATAACAATTACGACAATGGAATTTATTCAGGGTACTTCGGTGATTCGATGTTTTCCGTTTTATTCAGGCTTAAAGTCCGATTCAAATAAGACCAAACAGAATTCATCTTGTATAGTGAAACATGCATATATACGATACTTGGGACTAATTGGAACGTTGCAAGTGTACTTCAGGTACAACTTGTACATTTGTTCTGACTTGTTTTATACGTTGACTCGTTGCCCTCGTTGTCATTACGTTTTTCTCCGCAATCGTTTGACACTGCTGTCCCGAAACTTTGACATTTGCTGAATAACGTATCGTGACTCGCATTGTGAATTTGATCAATTGTGAAATTCTCACGAGTAACTTTGAAGAGAAACTTTCACTCCGCGTGATGCAAATTGAAACTTGTTTTTTAGAATTTTTGATATTATGTAACTATGTTATATCAGTTGTTCATGGCAACGAATAATTCTATCTGTTAACTATCAGTAGTCAAAACTAATCATGATTCTATCAGTACATTATTACTTATGTATTTACATTGTGACTATCGCTCAAAAGAATTTGATTTACTTGCTATTGCTTTGCATAAATCGAATAGATTATTGTTGCTGTTTCAATAACAAACGACTTGTTCGTAAAATACACGAAGTGAATTATTTTAGCATTGATAATCATGCAGATATAAAAATATCATTAACTTTTTGAAATATTCAAAATTATTGATACAAATACTTTAGAAATTATTGACATTCGTTTAAATTCTAGGCAACTCAATTTATACAAAGATTCATGCGTAATCGTTTCGTATATGACGATTATCTCGATTGGACATTTTTAACGTAACTTTAATACATATATATATATATATATATATATATTATTTAATATGTGACTGTATGACATGAAGATGTTAGATAGTTTTTATGTAGTTCATATTAACATAACACTTTGTTCGTACAAGGTGTATTGAAAGTATCTGTATGACACAACACTTTGTATGTTTCAGACACACTGTAGAAACTAGTTTAAACACCTTTTTTTTCCATTAAACGGATCTAGCATCCGGTTATTATAATTTAAAAATATTTTTTTTCTTAAATCTTCAAAATGGCGGCCTCACCTCTTCTATCCAGTAACGAACGGGCGACGGGTTCCTACGTGTGGTCCGCTGAATTACAATCCTCAAAGATGTCAAAAACTTCTCCGGACTACGTAAAAGCCATAGAAGGTGGTGTTCAGCCGACACAGGTAATACAAATCTTCGTTTCCATCATTTAACGTGAGATTAAATATGTATCGTGTATATCATGATTGTCTGGACATACGTGTCTTTTGGAAGTGGTACTTTTCGACAATCATAAAACACCTTATATTCAGTTATCTATTAATCTATCATCCTTATCAAACCGTTACAATGTATAACCATTAGACACATCCAATATTTCATTTTTGTCAATGTCGATAATTAATCTTCTCAACTTGACTCCCATTTATAATTTTCGTATATGCACCGAGTATTACGTATTATGAGTTGCAGCACGTATGACATTATATGACGGTGTTATAAGTGTTAATTAATTTTTAACCTTGAAAATAAAGATTTTATTAAAGGATCAAGACTTTTTTGTATAATACAAATATTTTATAGCAATTTTTTAAAATTATTTTCAACATTCTTATTTGACGTTTGCAGGTGGCCGAGACAAAAATTTATAAAAGACGATGGCTCGTATTGGGAATATTTGTATTATACAGTGCGAGCAATGCTTTACAATGGATCCAATACAGTATTATTTCAAATATTGTAATGGATTATTATGGAGTATCGAGCTTTACTGTTGACATGACCAGCGTAATTTATATGATTACGTACATCCCGTTCATATTTCCAGCGAGTTATTTTCTCGATAAATTCGTGAGTAGACATTTTTTATAATTATTCTCTTTTCCAAAGATACTCTTTATCGTGAACTTTGAATTTTTTCTATTAACTCACGTATGGTCTTAAGTCCGCTTCCTATATCTTACATGCCTGCGAGGATTGGTATTGCTGATTAGTCGTAGATATTGTTGATTAAATCCTATTCACATGTTTGAGAATCATTTTCATTGTACATTATTATTGAAGGTAATTTGGAAGCTTATCTTATTTCGCTGATTCGTATCGTGCTGCGAGCAATTTACGTGATTCAAATTTGCTCTCAATTAGTATCCATTCCTATTGAAATGACATTGTTCATTCCAGGAATCTTGAATAATTATTAAGAATTAATGAAAATAACGTAATTCAGTGTTTTTCTACCAATTTCGTTTCGCCTATTCAGAAGCACAATTAACAGTCTCGAGATTAATAAGCTATTATTTGTATTTACCTAAAAATCGAAAAAAAAACGTATTTTTCTTTTATTAATGTTATTAATAATTATCAATTATACAGTTTCACATCGAGTCGTCTTATCAATATATTTCGGTTCGTTTTCTTGTATTTCTATTATAGGGAAAAAAAAAATGTGTACATTTCGAATACCTGTCTGATATCATCAATACTGATAGTACGACGATAAGAATTATGACCACTGATTAGCATCGACGATTTTGAAAGTTAGTTAGATAAACGTTATCACTGTTTGTATTTTTTAACTGTCATACTATTAACACAAAATGCAGGAATTATATGCAATTCACAGGGTTTGCGATACGCTGTCATTTTGGGGGCTGTGGGTACAGCAATAGGATCATGGATAAAAGTCTTCAGTGTATCGCCTGATCGTTTTTGGGTTACGTTTTTGGGTCATACACTTGTAGCTTTGAGTCAAACATGTGTCTTGTCAGTACCAGCACGATTAGCAGCCGTATGGTTTGGACCAGATCAAGTAAGCAGTGCCTGCAGCATCGGTGTTTTTGGAAATCAGGTAAAAAGAAAACTATTACATTAAAGTATATTAGAAATTCGAGAAATATCTGGTTTACGGGAAATTACTCATTTTTATCAAGACCACTATCAATGCTTCATCTCCAACCATAGCCGAGAGTACATTTCCAAATAGTTAAAGTGACATTTCCATCGTCGTGGTATCAATGACTCGATAAATTAATAACCGGAAGTTACGAGCTCAAGACCCCACGATAACTTCCTCGTTGTGCTGTATCAAACTATCACAATTGACTCTGTCAACGTATCGAGTTATTCCTCACTCAAGTTTGGTAAAGTTTACCAATTTCATACTATACTTATAATATAGTATAAGTTCGTACGCATAACGCTATCTTTTTGTGACAGTCCGCATGGAGTTTACGTAATGGATGTAACGTAGCTTATAACCTTATAACCCTGTAACATCAGTAAACACTTCGGTGCAGTACTGAAAATTCATAGTTTCACGACGATCATTATTTTCTAAAACACGACGAGCTATCGATGATTCTTTACAACGACTATTGCGTCCTTTTTCAAATTGTTTCAGTGACGTTAATGTAACTTTTACATTGTCGTTATATAACAACGTAGAATTCACGTAGTTGAGATGTAACTCTTGCACGACGTGTTTGCTGGTACGTATATCTGTAGGCAATACCGTAGTCATTAATATATTAAATTGAGAGATGATTTTATAACACGTGCAAAAAGATAAATATGGTGAATTTAATCAATTCGTTGTTTGACGTCGAGCAGTGATTCTAATGATTATTGTCACTACATAGGATGTACGTGTAGAGTGTTACTTAATATTCTTATCAAGTGTAATATTAGATTCGTAGGGGACTGATTGGTTACACTAAATCGTAGATTGAGCCGCAACGTAATTAGCTGGGAAGCCAAGCCGAACCGGGAACCCACGATTAATTTTACTATATAAAGAGGGGTTCCGACCCACCGGCAATGATTCTGCTGTATATCTGTATATATCTATGGCTTTTATAAATGATTCAATTTGTCCAAGGTGCAAGCTAGATGCGATTATTTCATTGGCATGGGATGAGTTTATAGGCAGACTGTGCACTGTGACCTGTACTTTGTGGTGATTAATTATTTTATTGGATTTCGATATTCAACAACTGAATCACTAGGGATATTATGTATGTATACGCAGTTTCAGCAATGAATCTCATGACTGGATTGTTGTAAATTATTATAACTAGATTCAATTCCAGTTTTAGTTTTCAGGACATGATTATTCCTAATGAGATTCCACTGTTTTATGTCGAATGGTGAGTACACATATGTATGACCTTGCACTTGGCTAGAGTCACGTGGCGTACTTCGTCTTTTTTTTATCGTCTGGTTGAACACTGTTACGCAACGCGTAGCGCTTAATATACAATTCATAAAGTGGTCTAAGGGAATTGGAATGTGGTTAACATTATTGAAAATAATGCTTGGACAACGTAACAGCTAATGTCTACGGACATGGAATATATTCGGTACTTATTTCTATTCATCGTGACCACCTAAATGTACAAGTTTTATATTTGGAGTAAATTCAATCCATAAATTCAGTCCTAAATATAAATCAACTGAGTTACATTGAATTATGTACAGAGACATGTAATATCTGCGTCACGTTTGAACGGATTATTTGGCCTCTGTCGAATAAAACTTGACCTTTGAGTAGAATTTGAGCCATGGCGACTGAGTTGACTATATTATGTACAACTGGTATAATATGAGCAAATGTCATTATTATCATTATTTCCTCTATACCTACACCGTAGAAAAGTGACCTGCCGTTTAACGTGCATCCTTGCTCTAAGCGCTCATTTCCCATCATCATGCCCATAGGAGTTGGTACTGTTGTACGGTGACGTCAAGTTGCACGTACTCTGCCATGATACGTGGATGGCAAATACATACCTAGTACGTGCTTACTCTATGTACCTTGGCTATGTAAGCGTATGCTTCTAATCAATCGACTATGCGAAACGAATGAGCTATTACGCTTGACATTGAATTTCAAATCTAAATTATGTACGTGTCGATTTACCTTGACTCAGATGATGGAAAATCAAAACCCCTTTGTCGTGTATCTGACGAGTCATTTTTATATGTACAAGTAGGATACTTGTCATTACTACCGGTCAATGTACTATGTGTCATTATATTCTACAATGCAAAGTACGAATAAATGTAGTTTTTTCGAGTGAGAATTAATGCACTTTTTTTTACTTTTTAAAATATTTTTTCCTAAATTTTCAGTTAGGTGTTGCTATTGGCTTCCTATTTCCGCCAATGTTAGTCCAAAGCAGTACGGATAAGGCAATCGTAGGCGGAGGCCTTCAGGTGATGTTCTACATCGTGGCTGCCTTGACGTCCATCATTTTGGTTCTTATACTTCTTTGTACGTATATGTTTGCAGAATTGTGATTCTCTTGATTCTTCAGACACCTGATAAAAAAAATTGGAAATAATAGTCGTAGAGAGTTTTCCTTTTGCTGTAACTTTTATTCGCTTCTTTTTTTATAGTTTTCAAGAAGCAACCACCACTTCCGCCAAGTCCTGCTCAAGCTTTTCAAAGGGAGACTGAATCTTCTGAAAACTTTTTCCATTCTATCAAGAGGCTCGTTACTAATACCGGTTACATTCTGCTCTTACTGAGTTATGGCATCAACGTGGGAATATTCTATGCCATAAGCACGTTGCTCAATCGAATTGTCCTCGAACACTTTGCTGTAAGTATTATGTATCGGCAGAAGATTTGCAGATCGCTATTTCTTAAAATTATTATACATATTAATGTTTGGAGATTCTTAATTTATGAAAAAGAAACTGGTTTGTTGTTATACTTTTCTTTGTAAATCTTATGGTACTTGGTCTAATTTTACCTTGAATGCTTCTTAACATTCGTCCTTGTACTCAAATCATTTTACGTACTGCTCGAGTGATGCTCAATGTAAAGTAATACAGAAATTGTGTCATTAATAATTTCACGTGTACATCTATGGTACTTAAGTCATATGTGAATTTAAGAAAAAGATGGCATATGATTCACCAGTAATTTTTAATGTTATCTAGAATCACGAGGAAGATGCTGGAAGAATTGGTTTAACTATTGTTTGCGCTGGAATGATGGGATCCGTCGTATGTGGTGTTATTCTTGATAAAACGCATAGATTCAAGTGAGTATTTTTTAACCAGCGTATATAAGCTTTAATAATTTTATCTATGCAGTTGCTATATAACATAATTTCGTGTTTATAATATAATTGAGTCCTACTAAAATTAGCGATTTAATATTTCAATATATCTCTGTGTTTCTTGCATTAGTCTTGATCATTAAAGTTCGCAATTAAAGGTACTCATAATATCTTCTTTTACGAGATCACATAGTCAGTTACAATTTTCAGAGAAACAACACTAGGAGTTTATCTCTTATCACTCCTTGGTATGATTATCTTCACCTTTACATTAGATTGTGGGAAGATTTACGTAGTGTACATCACAGCCGGCATGTTGGGGTAAGTAGAAAATTTATATTTTATTAAGATGGTAAACAACGTCGCTAATAATTACTTTTTAATAGATTTTTCATGACGGGTTATCTACCAGTTGGATTCGAATTTGCAACGGAACTAACTTATCCTGAACCGGAAGGAACGTCAGCTGGTATACTGAATGCAGGAACACAAGCATTTGGTATCGCATTCACTATGCTGTATGGATATCTTTTTGGTATTTGGGGTGATTTTTGGGCAAACGTTGCTCTCTGCGTTACTTTGGCACTTGGAAGTTTTCTCACCACGGTCATTCCTAATGATCTAAGAAGACAAAGAGCCAAAGCTTAAGCTTCCACTGATGCAAATCATTTTCGGTGGTTATAAGTTACTCTTCGAGTCATGCCAAGAGGACATTTGCCAATTGTGCCAAATCTTAGAAATTACTTGGATCCCTAGATGGATTCATAGTTTTGCATAAACACCATATATAAAAATAGTATCAGAAGTATTTGTACGAGTATTTTCGTATCAAAGTCAATAGATAGGAAGTATAAGATGGCAGGATGACCACGAGTATTGCACCAACTGAAGTTAGCCCGTCCAACTGATTTTTATGGTAGAATCATCTTTCAGATGATGCAATACTCCTGAATAACGCTGCAGTATGATTCCAGTAGTAGCCAATACGAGGTACAAAGATCTAAACGATTGTAAATTAAATTCTAAGGAATTTAAAGTAGAACATTCTCTATTTATCGTTATCTACATGAAAATGATTATGCAGGCGAAATATTTTTATAAAGGCCTAACTTTACGTTCCGTACTCTCTTATAGACTAATAGTTTAGATAAACGTATCAGGTGATCCGGCTGATAACCATAGTTACATAATACACTGTACCAAGAATTTTATGTAAAGCAACTCCACAATTTATCTTCTAAATTTATTTAACGTCCCCCAAACACAACGCAACTTCCACTTATGTGCATTTAATCATAATAGATGAAATACGTAAGCATAAGAACAGAATCTAGGTTACGTTATAAAATTCTCTGATAGCACTGCGAGTACCATTTTGTCTCTATTTATTGGTATGCACGTGAGAAATGCACAGCCATGTTCGCAGTACTGACAGTGAATTTTCGAACGTAACACATAGAATGATAATATCGTAGTAACGCAGAACAAGAGATTTATTATGTCATAGAATACAAAATCATATCAAGTTATCGTGCATAAGCTATGCCAATACGTAATATGGAACAGTCAACAAAATAATTAACAATGTTGTCTTCCACAAAAGCACATTATACGAAATGGTAAATTAGTATAAACATGATATCGGGATGAGTCGTAAGTCGAGTCTAGTTGTGTGGAAATAAATAACATGTAGTAGTCGGGACCTCGTATTAACAGCGCAGGCACCAGAGTTTCATAACGCCATATTGAATCGAATGAAATTGAAATAATGACAAATGATTATGTGAGTGCAGCGAGACACGAGCTATTTTATAATTTGGAATTTATTAATCCGACCGTGTCGTATGGTTTATTGTAGGAATGAACAGGCGATTAAAAGGAGCCTTCTGCAGGTTTCTAGGTTGTTATCGTGTTATCATGTTTGTACTATTTTTTATGACGATATATATACGTACTCGTGTTACTCTTTCATAGATTATAAAATGTTAATGTTACTACAATAATACCGGAGTACCTAAAACGTGATATGGGCATGTCTACAGCAATATTAGTCAATTAATGTGATATTTGCTGTATTATTGCTCTACTGTTTTGTTGATCAATTGTTGCATATTAAATTCATCTAACCGTAGCTGTATTATATTATACATGTATGCGTATTCATATACTGCATTTACGTATTCGACTTTGAGAATACGTCTGGCACTCAAGTATAATTGCAACGTGCTTGAAAGACGGGTCCACGGTGTTGTCTCTGTTATTCCTGGTATTTGGATTTTAATTCCATTACATTTACGTATATGCATTTGTGGATTTTGATATGCTTTTTAATTATTTTAATGAAATAGCACAGATGTATGTCAGAAGTGAAATGTTAATAGCTTTTAGTGTATGTAATGATTTTAATTTTTCGTAAAAATTTCGAAATTCAAGCGAATAGTTTAACTTTATTTTGTGGATCAATTGTGTTGTTAATAAAATTGTTGCTCTCAGAGGATTGTTTCTTTAGTTTTCTGTGGTTTTTTGGTATGTCCACAATTTATGCATTTTTTTTTTATACCGTTGGCAGATAACCCATAAGGCACTGTGTTATGAAATTGACGGTAAAATAGGAATCAGCATCAGTATTGAATCGTGCATAGTAGATTTCTTCAGCATCGACGTTTTTTGACAATAATGCTAAAATATGGAATTTTTAAAAAAGCATTATTGAAAAAATATTATATTATTTCTCCTCTATGGTAATTATTTTTTTACGATAATATGATACATGTATGTGTCAAAGATAGTTCTTGGAGTGCACATGTAGATGGCGATGAAGCTTTTATTCTCATTTATTGAGACTGAATATCTGTCGGTATTAACACGTCTGAATTAAAGTGCATGAAATGCAAAAACTTTTTTGAAGAAACACGTTAACATATACACCTAATAATTTTCTACACGTAAATTCTTCATAGTTATAAATGTAGTGATATACAGTAAGGTAAGTATTTAGGAGATACAAGTGGGTTGCAAATAATAAAGATGTGTATTTAATATCATCAATCATCAATACATCAGTGATTCGTCCAACGACTTGTCAGGGTGTCGATCCGGAACAGACTCACCCTTCTTAAAAAATATTACGCTTCCCTATTCTTTTTGTTTCCACTCATCCATTTCTTCTTAGCCTTCCTATTTTTCACATAACCCCGTTCAAACCTTGGCAATTTTCACTTGGCTGTTTTGAACTTCAGCTCATCACTAAACCTATTCTGTACTATGGTAAATCCTAATACTTAAAACTTTCTATTTGGCTTTCCAGCCCACGCACAGTTGTTAGCCATATTGTCTGCATGCATACAAAAATATTTCCACTAACAGGCTAAATACCTAAAGCGAACTAACTTTAATACTTATATACTACGGATATTCCGGATACTATATAAATATTTCTAAAGATTATATTGCGTATTCAAGCTTTTCAAAAACTTTTTGCGCGATTCAAGTTTTTCCAATCAATACCATAATTGAGCCTCGCAGAAACGATTAACTCTACTTTTTGTAAATTTCACAATTTTCTCATATTTTATAAATTTGTCACTACTCGTGTGCTCGAATACTAAAATTGACAAATTTACAAAAAGTGGAATTGACCAGTTTGCCTTTACGCGGTCGAATTATCTATCAAGCCCAGAGTTTGTAACAAATTGTTTACAAGTCCATTATAAAAGTATATAAATTGTAAAACTCATCAACGATTTATTATTTTTAGAAAGGAGAAAAACATGACTCTTAATATCAAAACATAAAAATCGACAAGCAATAATATTTTGAGTTACACACGCACTGCTCCATATACCAGGTCGCTCGTTTGAAAGCATCCATAGTACTTCGACGTGGTATCGATGAAGATTATTTTCACCTGAATCACCCTGTGTACACATTTCTTTCTTCTTCTTCTTCTTCTTCTTCTTCTTCTTCTATATCTCTCGGTGGTTTTATTTCCCCAAGGGATATAAACTGCCAGGTTCATACGTACACATTTCATTCATTCTGTTCAGTTTTTTCGTCAGAACTCAAATGTCTTACATTGACATGAGTTATATTTTTGAGATATTATTGTCAACATGCATTTCATACATATATTTCATAAAAAAAATAAAACGCGAAATGGCTGTTTCCATATCAAAATGATATATATTGACGTTGTAGCAAGTCAGGTCAAATCCTAAGGGATTGGGTTTCGATTCCTCCACATATTTCATGAGAGCACAAACGTACCTATCACGCGTACGTGTATTCTTCCATGACTTTGTCAAAGCTATCGCTCAAACCGACATTCTGATCAGTGTTCAAGCGAGATGGGAATCCTTTGATTCGCACCCTTGCGCCCAACTAAATTGAGCTTGAGATGCATCTGACACCAATTCTCTGTAGCTGTGGATACTTGAAATTTCAATGCAATTGAAAATTATAATTAACCCATGTCTTATTATACTTGCGTCATAAAAAGAAAAGACCCTCTAAGTAATATGGCTGCATAGCCACCGCTGTAACATGTCGCATCGAATATATTAACAGAGACACTCTTGAACTAGAACAACAATAATATTTCAGAGCACTCGCCTGCGAAGTAATTTTATGGATCGTTTTTTACAACAATTTCCTTGGTCTTGTTTCTCCTTTCTCTAATTTCTTTTTCTCATAACTGCACGAGTAATTCAGCAACGTGTGACACTCGCACGACCTCTTTCGCCCAGAAATGCGTAACAGCTGTTTTTAATGGAAGTTTTCATTCTATTATGTGACAGCGATTCTCGGCGGGCAACTTTGCCAATATATAAACAAGGGTGAATGTGACTAGGGTGCGCGTTGCTATCACCCTTGTTCATGCTTTCTACGCCCTTATGTATTCCGTAGAGTAATATTTTCACGTAGGTAGGTGGCATTTCAATTTTTCACTCAATTAAACCATACACTGTTTACCCGGCAAAGATTGAAAGTAATTTTGCGTGACGAAAAATTTCAAGGTCTTATTGTTTTATAACTTCAAAAGATTTTCCGATCATGCCGGAGAGCATGTTTTGTCGGTAAGAAAGAAAGGGACAATCTTGTTTTATACTTTTTATTATTATACACGGCAAGTGTACCGTCCGAAGTTAGTCTGTCAGTTTCATTTCTATGGCAGAACCACTTTCAGGTAGTAGCTTTTATTGAATAATCCTGCACATTATGATGTTTGTCGACGAAGAAAAAAAAGACAATCTTATTTTATGTTTCTTGATTTTTCTCAATCTTTATCAACTTCCCTTCAATCTCCCATCCCCTTGTCAACAACTACACAGTAAAACATCAAATGCCAAGTCTCACTTGACTAAAATTCGAATGACGTGAAAATTTTTCGTTAACCATACGAACTGTACGGCAAATGCTTTTTCGCAATTACCATGAATTTTTTAAATTAAACGTGAGAAGCAACGGCAAAGATAAGCTGTGCTACGGAAAATCAAGGTTTAAGGTTACGTCGTTAATGGTGGAGATTTTGAAGAAGGGTTAACACACGTTTGATAAAATGACTATTTTATCCGTAAGGTTGACTTTATGCATTTATCCGTATTAGTAAGGCTCTTATCAAAATGCGCTTATTGGATTTTATAATTGAATTTTTTAATCAGAATATCCTCACTCGTATCCCTCAATCAAATTGTACATTCGTATAACCTTTTTTTGGACTCTTCAACTTCTCATTTATTCCAGATACTTTTTGGAGTGCTTGAGCTTTTGGCGTTGCTCGCGCTAACCGGGTTACTCTTGGGATTTGCTGCTCTCTCGCGTCTACTGGAATTCATTATTATGCTTGTACATCCGGCCATTCTTTTCCTGTTGCGTCAACTGGATAAATTAATCTTTGTGAGTATCCTATACGAATACAATTGTTTAGACGGGTGTTTGTACAGAAAAAAAGGATATAATATTCCCTAAAGAATGCTGCGAGGAATTCAACGAAATTGACAAAATTGTGAGTAAACGCGGTGGGGGAGAAGTTTAAGATATTCTTAAGTGTCCGTGGAATCATATTTACAATGCAAATAAAATTATCCCAAGGTCTTCCCACGCGTTTTTAAGAACGCGATTAAATTGAATTTCCCGCGTTAGCAAAGGCAAGATGAGGGAGCGTGGCGAAAGTTTTCGCTCGATAACACAATTCGATAACATTAACGTCAATGATGTTCGTTTAACGGGGACAGTTAACAAGGGAAATCACACTGCGGATTGATACTTCATAATCGTATTCTATAAACAGGCAAATCAATGATATCAACTTAAGCAAATGTCCTTCGTCTCTCACGCATAGAATATTAGAACTTAAGTCTATTATCGTTGTATTGATTCGCATCGACGACGATATTACGAAATTTCAGAAATTTCAATTACGATGGGTGACATGGATTGTACCAGAGTGTCAATGAAAAATGTTTCCCATCAATTTATTTACCTTCGTAATTTACTTTATCGAATTTTCGTTGTATTACGCTTGAAAGAACAGATTATTAACGTGACAGGGCCGAAAAACCCAAGGCCAGTTAATTATTTATTCCTGGTTGGGGGCAGCGCCTAATCAACATAATGTCGAGGATGACGTCGTATGTTTTGCGGACAACAATTCATTCAGAGCTTGAATCCCCGTCTTATCAAAATATGGATATATGCATCGAGCCATCGACAACAAATAGAATTTGGCCCGGGGATGATTATACCAGTGATAACAATGGAATAATCCCAGAAGAGACGCCCGTCGACCAACCCAATAATAGTGAAATTAATCAATCGACATAACTAAGGCGACTATGCTAACAAGAATTGTAATTACTCGTATTCACCTGTTGTAAGCTACATTTACATTTTTAAGGATTATTTGTCATTTTACAATAAATTCTATATTTTTACTGTAATACACAGTCTGGGTTGTAGTCTGAATATATGACTTCAGTTACTGTTTGAGGGGACTTATTAACATTTTAGTTCATAAGGAGATGGCCCCTCAAAGTACAATTAATCTCGCGGTCCGATTACAGTTCTCTGCAGTACGTAAACAATTTCAAAATTTTAATTCCACAATTTTGTTTATGAGCAGTTATAAGGTCTGATTTTTGTTGATTTGATCAAACGATCTATGATCAAAAGTTTGGTTACTTTTACCTAAATCATAGTAGAATAAATTCTGAATCGCATTAATATTTCATATACCTTATCTAACATACTGTTTGTACACATATGATTTTACATTGAGAATCCTATTTTCTGTATTCGACTGTACAGATTGAAGTGCACTCGACTTTTTTATCTCGGGTTTACCTAGAATGTATGCACTTGGGGATATATAGCAAGATACATTATATTCACGAATATTAAATCGAAATGAAACTAGCGTCCTATATTTTTGTACGGAGAAAAATGTGTAGTTGTTATTACTAGAGCAATGGTTAATGCATTCCCGACGAGAAACGAGAATTCTCGGTTTTAAAACATATGCGTCGAATATTACACGTCGCAAATGCGTTAACATAGGGACAGTATCAAATTCCAGTATACTGACAATTCTATTAAGAGTTACCAATGCATTTGTAAGTCTTACTGATTTACATAACGAATCTACTAGAACTCTTGTAATTTACACAATTTGGTATTGTCTCTATATTGACAATTTAAACTTTTCTCCGAGTGCGTGCAATACAATCAGATTTTTCTTATTTGATAAAACTCGATTTTTTTTTCTCCAATCTTCAGGGTGTCATGAGCATACAGATTTGTGTGAAAAATATTTATAAAAACGACGAGATGGATAAGTGCTTTCAGTACGCAATATTCCATGGTGTTTTCCTAAGGGAATATATGGGAGATAAAGTCACATATTTCGTGTTCTCAGGGGGATAAGCTAGTCGTATATTTGAGCAACCTTAAATCCACAGCCTTATATAGTCTGAAGTTGTATTATCATGTAAATTAGTACAACGCAGTATCATGCAGCAAGTATATGATAATGTAAAGATTATCGGCGATTAAACCTGACTAATGGAACTTAACAGTAGAATGACTTGATCGGTAAATATCAATATTAGTATATATATATATGTATATGTATTTGAATCGATCTCTAACTATCGATAATTATATTTTATTTTATACACGAACGTTTTTCTATCAGATATATTCGACAACTGTATATGCATACATATGCATTGTATATATATATATATATATGTTAAATATATGTGACAATAAGTGAACGAGAAATACGAATGAAAATATTTTATCCGATATTGGGCGAATCCCAAAAATGTTTCAATTTCACGCGAATGAAACATGGTATTGGCCACTGGGTATTCGAGACTGGGATGAAAATAGGCAAAAGTGAAACGGACAGGCGATTTTATTCGATTCTCAGCAATGTTCACCAAATATGAAGAACCCTTTTGGTATTGAATTACCGACGTAATCAAAATTTCTGGTTTCTAATAACTAATTCTGCGAGCAGTCAAGAAACTGAAGTCTGTAATATAATCAAGACTCCGCATGCTTTATTAAGGAATGGATGTGAGTTAAATTTTCTTAAACTTTATATTCGTTGAAAAATAATCCTTAGAAGCAGCGTCGTTAATCAGTTATACTATATATTTGGATGATCAATTGGAAAGGTACGTATTTCTTTGGCTTTATTGTATTTTATGTGTCGTGTTGTTAAATTCATGAAATGTCATCCAAGTAAAATACGTTGAATCGGAGGATAACAGTAAATTCTATATATTGATCTTATCCTATGAATATGATAGATGGAAGTTATTTTGGCTGATTTGAGTGCCAAAGTCCCATGTCTACAATGTATCCTTCGTCCTGAATACACACCATATCTTAACACAATTGGGACGATCCTTTTAGGATGGATAGTCATTTCATGGATTTCTCGTGTAAGTTGAAAAAAAATTTGTTTCCAGAATTTGTAAAGTAAACAGTAGATGAAATATTAATACGATGATTATTTTCCTCGACAGATTTTGCACTTCCTGTTTAGGCCACTATTAATTGGAAGCATTGCTGTATTTCTGATATCACCATCGTCAGCGAAATGGTGTCTCAAACAATTGGGACCAAATATGGAAACTGTGTTGTATGAATTTTCGGAAAAAATCAAAGCAATGATTGCTGACATTCGATGAGCGTGCGCGTTTCGTTAAACAAATGAATTTCAAATTTTAAGGACGAACTGAAGGAATAAATTTGAAGTAATATCATACGCATTCTATTTTCAATATTCATCAGAGAAATCAAATCTACATATCAGTCTCGATCAATTTTTCTCCATTATGAAAATTCAAATTCTGATGGGAGAAATTCTATTTTTCATCGAGAATATCGCACGAAGATTCCACGCCCAATAGTTTCATTTACTTGATAATTCACCGCTGCGAGTTATATTTCCTGAAATTCCATTAAAAAAGTTTATCATTACTGTAACTTTACCAACTAAAATGTAGGTAATATTTTTATTCAGCCTCTGCACTTAGGTACTTAGACTCAACATTCGCAGAATTGGAAGCCGAGTATTTTATTACTTTTTCATCATTTCTTTTTTCACCTTTTTATCCCTTCTACTTCCTCGGCCATCGAGCATTAACGTAGTATCGATAGAGTTGAGTGCACTCTGGAGTTTCATCCTGGTGTTACAGTTCACGACCAGAGAATTCCCATAATTGCCAACATGGCGATAGTCCATTCAATTTATAGCGTTCGTATACGATTTGACTTTTCCTACTATACCAGAATACTAATGCATAAAATTCGGTCGATGCTTAATTAAATTACTAAAAGAAGATCATCTATCATCTAATTCAGGTACAATCAGTACAGGAATGGTATACGATTAACGATGAAGAAATTGAGAAACGGAAAGATGTTGGAATGGTTAGTTGTGTCCCTAACTCTTTGAGAATAACAACCGTACTGAGGTACGGACCTCAAAAGTGGGTCTAGTGACTATGCAAAGTTAGATAACTTAAAAACCATAAAAAGTAACAAATCTAGGGAATGATTGTAGAATTACAATATTTGGGTTGTAGAATAGTTCTATGAAAAATTCATAAATCAATATTTGTATACTAAACATTCTCATCAATTATAAGTAACAAACATCAACTACTCTTTCTTAAAGACACATTAAATTATTCAAGTAAATTTTTTAATCCAAATTTATTTACATCCTCATACGCTTGCTAATGAAAGGATCCTTCGAGTTAAAAATCAAGGATCGTCCTACATTCATATACGAAAACGGGGCCGGCGAGATAACTAATGAATTCTATCCTCCTTAAAAAGATCCTAGTAATACGTGAATAAGTATTGAAAGAAAAATAGTAATTACAATGCAGTATCGTAATGGTGGTACGAGAATTAGAAGCGGAGATAGAAATCCGTACTGGTTCTAAAATACCATACAGTTTTAGCACTGTGCATACAGATTTCTATGACTTCTGATTACAATCCTCGACTCCCATTTTCGCAATGTATGATCTCCCTATAGTATCGCATAAGAAAAATCGGAGAAGCCATGAAACGTGTAATTCGTTGAATCCTATTAGGAATATAAAAACAAACTATGATATTAAGATAAAAGGTGGTAGCATATGTTCTCTTGCGAAAGGATCTCTATATCTTCCATGAGTTCCCATCCTTATATCCTTTCAACATCCATTCATTTTCTAGCTTTGAAACTGTAGCAAACTGAACACCAGCTAAAGTCATCGGAACAAATAGGCAAGGAGTGAAAAGCAGCTTAGTCCGCATGATATAACATTCTGTTGGTTGCCTTGACTGATTTAGATTATTTGTCATCATATAATAGCAAGAAGACTGTGGAGTCTACGATAATTCAAATGCAACTGTGCAGTCCTTAGACTTTGGTCTTTCAAGTGTCAACGGTTGAAGGATGCAGAATGAGTTTTACGGATTACATTAAAGTCCCAACAATACGTACAAACTTCAAGAGTCATATTGGTTGTTGTGTTAGAAACCCTTTTAGACTGCAGGGACTGTTAATAATGTCAGAGGTGAAAAACACAGTTTAAATTAAATAAACTAAAAAATATTCCCTATATCGTCTACAGACATGTATGGAATTTTCTGTGAATTCTAGTGCTTAATCCCAGGACTGAGGCAGCGAAATAGGATTGACACTGGTCCTATACACAAGGAATGCAGAATTTCAGCGAGATCTGAACCAAGCTGTTGAAACGTTGCCATAACACAAAGCGACGGATAGTAATTCTGCATTCCATGATTACCGATTCCTGGTGATTCCTGTTGTCAGACATGGTATGCATTATCTGTATGATAAGCTGTGTGAATACCTTGCCGATTAGATTAACAATTTATGAAGAATCTCTTGATGCTGATATCTTGCTAATTTACTTGATTTTCTAACAATGACTCCATTCTAATTTATATGGATCAAATAGATGTTATGTTGTTAAACTGAAGGGGTTTCATGTGTCTATCTTTTAATTACTATCATTTTACCTTTATGTACTTCTCTTAAGTATTCGTCGTGAAGTGACTTGATAAGGCGGACGTGACAGAATTCACATAGTGTATGATATTGCATTCGTTATTTCGGTACCAGTTTCATGAATAACATTGGCAATCGTAGTGTTAAAGTTCGCACGAGAAAGTTAGTCTCACGGTTGGAATTCATTTTCTCACGTACATTCTCAATCAGTAATCCCGAAAGGCTTTGTATTCAGTCGCCATTGTGTTGTGATGATAATTTTTCTAAAAGTTTCGCACCAACAAAAAATTTCTAATTCAAAAAAAAAAAGATACATTCCATGTTACAATCATTATACGTCGCCGTAGAATCAACTATTTCTTACACGTACGTCCGTTATAAAAATTCTGTGGTGCAGCCACGTAAAATTTCTATTAAAGAACAAGTCATACGTAAGTGAATTCTCATGTTGTTTTTCAAATAGAAATGAAAAGGATATACCTTGATCGTATAACCCTCGCTTGAATGAATATCAAGCAGATAAAAATAAGGGTCTCGGCTATCACCTCTTATGTCGAGTCTAATCAAGTCGAATTTTTTTGCCAAACCGAGTATGTATTCACAGATGTGAATAAAGTTTGTAAAGTGAAAAAAGATAAAAACGAAAAAAGATAAAAACGAAAAAAGATAACCTTTTCACATAGTATATTTCTGCAGGTAATTAAAAATCGCTCATTCCCCAAGAATATCAACTACTCGGCAAGTATGTACCCTGAAAATCGTAATAGACCAAAACTATGTATCCAGTAAGATTCTATGAAAAGACACAAGGATATCCGTACTCGCGGATGACTCTTCGCAAGATATATATCTGACATCAGCAAATAGAGGTAAGCTAAGGTCGTTCGGACCTTAAAGCCTCTAAGGTGGCTTTCACATAGCCATGTTCGCTCGTCCTTCATAACTACAGAATATAGTCTCCTTCGGGATAGGGAGGACCTTATCATCCTCTGTTTCTCTTATGCTCCTTAGTCCATCAGAGACAGCTCGGAGTGTTCACCGTCATCTGAGACAATATATATTTTGAAGGGTAGTGCGTAAACGTGTATGCGTGGGTATAGGATCATATGGTAGTTCTGCAATACTAGGGCGTAGCCTAGGGTTGCTTGACGACCCATAGAAACTACCTTGGAATATGCTATCTTACATAGGGCCAGACATTTTTATCTTTTATGTCATACAAACCTTCCGACAAAAGACATTCCATCCAAATGTTCCCAATTACTGGCTAGTTCTTTTCTCGTAAGGCGTAGCGGGATGTGTACACGTATATGCGCATATGCAAATAACAATTTCAGAATACTAGTATCTAGTAGGAAAGTGTATGATGGCATTTTTTACGAGTTGGTATTATTTTCATGACGATACGAGGAATGATTGTATAGATAGTGGATTATCGGTAATTTTGAATTAACGACTGTTGTATCGCTTGGGTGTAAGACTTCTTGACGCATTCGAATGAAGCGTAACGTCGTAAAGTACGGATTTCGAATAGCGACTGGATTTCTGTGATAGCTCGTAGCTTTTATTTTTTATTTTTCTTTGCTGCCTTCTCCCGTCAACAAACGACACGTGACGTATTTTTATAGCGCGTCGCAAACTACGAGCTAGCGAGAACGGTGCTTTTATGGTTATCGCCCGTCATCTCCGTAAACGTCTTCCCTTTTCGAAGCGCTGTTTTGCATCTTTCCTCCTCACGAAGACGATCGGTATTTATTCAGGAGCATCAAAGATCGCACCGGAATGGCGCGGATGTCTTAAACGCCTTTTTGTACTTGTAAGAGGATTCGGGTAACGCGGTAGAAATACTTTGTTAGATATTTATCTTCAGTGAAGATTTTGTAATATAATATAATGTCGATTATATTGTACAACGGCGGGATATGAAAAATTAATTTTTCTTTTGTATTTTCTCGTATTTAATATTCATAAAGCAGGCGTTCTAAAATATGATGAGCTATACTTTCAATATTTTGTCTTTATATTGATTTTAATACTGTATGTTTAGTGTTTTAGAATTTCGGTAATTTCTCTTTAAATCACCATTCATACGTATATGGACATAAATACCGAACAAACACATAAAAGCCGGCTAGTAATGGACATTTACGCCCGTTTTCTTCGACACGGTTCAAGCTTTGAACTCGGCTTTACTGTGCCAATCAGATACTTGCATTTTGAAGATAAACGGAGTTTATGCATTGAACCGTGTTGAAGAAAACGGGCTTTACTGGTACATTGAATCTGTCAACGGATCAGTAAACTTTGAATCTTTTGGTTGTATCGATTTGCTATATCGAAATTAATTGTTTTATAAGATTTAATAAAGAAAAACTAGTTAAATGTATTAAATTTTACAAGTCGTGTATGCATATTCATGAATTTTATATTTTCAATATTATAAATAGCTAACGTGTATATTCATACTTCTGAGATGATACTGATTCAAGTGAATTACCTAATGTAATGTATATTAGTTATATATTCAGAATTGTCATAAGAGTGAGAAAATTGATTCGATCGTTTTTCAAATAACGACGTACAGACCAGACCAGTTTTATATTTATTAAAAATTCTCACAGGTTATTAGTTTACCTACCCACGAATGAAATATTTTTAATAAGAACTGACGATGGAATTGAATACAATTTTTTTTCTTATTCCAATCCCTTTTATCTCCTGTCTTTAATTCGCTTTGAATCTTCTGTCACCATTGCTGCGCATTTATTTTCACGTATCTCCCAAACTGACGTAACGTCGGTTGCAGCTGCGAAGAGAATATCTAGACGTTTCTCATGCAAATCTTGCACATGACTATGCCGTTGCCAAGACCTTGCGAAAGCTTCCATATAAGTTAGAACGGCGGTTTGAATGGATTGGGTAAAACGTAGGAAATTGTGCTAGAGTTGAAAATGTCAGGCATGATTTTGTAAATACTAACGCATTGCTTATATACGAATATAAATAATATTTATGTATAATTTATTTATTCAATAAATATATATGGATAAAGCAAATAATTATAATTGAATTAATTACAAAATATTATTAGGCAAATTTTGAGATTTGAGAAGAATTTAATTGAATATTAAATAATTATATAAATATATGAATAATGTGTTACGAAATATAATAATATCCTCTTTAAATTTTGCCAGTATAATATATATGTATAATAATTTTATATAAATACCATTGGTTTATGACGTTCGATAAATTAGGCTTTTATGGATTACAATAAGTCTATGTAACGACTGACTTAATTTCATTTAATAAAAATTTAACGAAGACAATAATAGTTTAGAACATTAGCCCAGGAGCTATTTTAATTCGTGGATATAGCGTAGATTAAATGAAACGAAGTGCTTAGCCAACTTGAGATTAAATAAACAGCATTTAAAGAAATTGTCAAAATATTTCACGGCTAAGGGAGTCGCATTTTTGTTAGGTCATTTTTGTAGCCTAACGCGTAGCTATTTTCGAGGAATTTACGAAATGTTGGACCGAATGTTTCAATGCTCCACCCCTAATATCACGCATAGCTAAGATAACAGGGATGAAAATACTTGAACCTCCACCTAAGAAATTTGTAATTTTAAGTATCATAATCACAGCATAGTAACCTCCGTTTGAAGGTCATGCCGAACCCTCAAAAGCTCCCTTACTTTGCAATTTATACAACAGCAATACTCATGTAGACAAGGGGCAGTGTTTGGCTGCTCACAGAAATTCACTGAGCAACAACTAAAACCAATAAAGCCTAAGGGAAGTTGGATAAATCGAGTATTCGACTATAATTTTCCAAACTTAATACAGCCTAACGATAAATAGCACCAAGTATTGTATATACAAAAATACAAATCCCATCCAATGACTATTACTTTACGTTGCTATATTTCTCGATTATCACGTAATTTTATTACACAGCGCACTAATTTGGATAGATTCCAGTTGCCTTCTAAGAAGGCCAGTATTCAAGTTAATTACCAAAGCTATATTATCAACCGCTTATACAGGTCAGCTGTTGGTAATATCTTTAAAACTTATCTCCACGTTGTATTCACGTAAATTCATTCCATTCAGAATTTACATTATACCGATCCAAGTACACGCGAAACTAATCACCAACAGCAAGGGATCAATTTCGCATAAGTACATAATCACGTGTCTACCTTGGATCGTGTGAATAGGGCTTTATGGCGATTGAGTTAACTATAGCCGGTGTACTATGGTGAGCTGTTAGACGGATGGGCAATGAATTTACGAGATGTTCTCTCACACGTATGTATCCAATAATTTACACTCGTATTGCGCATTACGTGTATTTGGATAACAGATATTCAACGAATCGAATGTATAGAAATAATTGCGATTCTCCCCCTCGGGACAGGATAACGAATTGTATGTTTTATCACGGTAGACTGAGGTCGTGACACGTTTAAATAAATCATGCTTCGTCTATCTGTATATTAATTGCGATGCAACAATTATAGCGTGAAACGTTAATATTTGCTATTAAATATATTAACGCGAGATCAATTAAATCATCATAATATTTACGAACCGACGCAACGGAAATTTCATATGCATAGAATTGACTGTGAGGATATACATCGGTAAGGGGATGGAAAATAATCAAAAAGTAATTACTTTTTGTATAAATTTATTGAGGGTGGTTTTGACTATGTTATTTTATATGTGAAAAACCAACAGCTGGTACCACCAGGTATGCTTTGCAGTGGAAGTGGGTAAAAAGATGCTTAAACGTGTTCTTATGTTAAAATCAATACAACGAGTGGAATCTGTCTTTCGTTAGACTGACGTGAAGGAGCACGTGCCGACACTTTTATTAGTCGATCGAACAGGGTTGAAACCATTGTTCAGATTTACACCCTGGAGAATGATTCGAGGACGCTACGATTAGAATGTTAGGGTAAAAGTTGTTTGAGGCTTTGGGGAGGTAGATTAAGAGATGTAGATAAATTCTTAGCTCGCGTGAGGACGACGGGGAGTAAGGATTGAGGGAGGAGAAAGAAAAGAAAAGATCAGAAAGGAAAATGCAGGAACTGAAGCAGTTTGAGAAGAAAAACGTTGGCCGTTTCAAGAAGTCTTCTCGGACTTGGAATTGCGCTCGATTTAATGGTATCGCTCTGGATTTCTTATGTATTTTTTTATTTCTTAAAACTTTTTCATCTCCCTCTCTTTATTTCGAGAGGTAACGAATCGGCTTGTTGAAAATCATTATTATATAGTTACGTATTAACAAATGGGATATACAGTTGACTAAGGCTTTGATATACCATTAATTCCTTAAGGATGGATTTCAAAGACGATTTTTCAACTTTTTAGTAACGAAGCAATGAAACAACTTTTTCCTCTGTTTTGCACACTGCGCAAAACAGCTTTAACATAAATGACAATAGCTTCTACTAAAAAGGACACCGCTATAAAGAACTTGCACCAGTTTCTCTATATGGTTCACGGTTGTAAGTAGAAGTCGACTTTCTTAGATTATCCTTAGTGCATTGTGCAAAAACTGGTCGCGATATTCAGCCAGTGTCACGTCATGAAAATTCTTGAGAATTTTTATGCTGGAATTTCGCCAGTTTGTAAATTCGACAAGAGCCTTCCAACACGCTACACTGGCTTGCATCTAGAGCGGATGCAAGATAGAGATGCAGTGGCAAAGAAAATATTAAGTAGCACGCATCCTATGAAGAATGCACGTACGATCTCTGTGCCATATTGAACAATTACAAATTTTAGTTCTACATACTTGCCAAAGTTACACGGACTTAGTATGGTGGTAGATATATATATATAGATAGTGTAAAGTGAAATAATACTTGAAAAAATAATTTTATACTACACATGAAGTAAATTAACCATATCTGAACTTGAATCGAGAATGAAATTAATAGGATTTTTATTATTTTAATACGATTATACCATTACTGTTGTATTAAGAAGATCGGATTTATCGCGCTCCAGTGGAGAGAAAAACCGAGTGGCTATATATGAATACAGTTCAAAGGTTTAGATACGAATATAATAGTGTGTTTCATTAATTTTAATGCTTCAATTTGACCCTCATATTATATTTGGTTCACCTGTTACATGTTAATACGAAAAAGAAAAACATCGCTTTCATATAAATTATGAATACTTTGCGTTGAAAAGCTCTTCATACTTGATAACTCTTTATACAAGGAAGCTTTCAGACTGGCATTATCGATCAAATAAAAGAGCTTTATTATTCAGTATATATAGTTTCGAACTTGTTTAGTGATTCTGTACCACGATTATGTTGTCTTATTAAGCGCATTGATGTTCACCTAAAACACAAACTTCATTGATTCTCATAATTAGTCCGTGTTACTTATTAACACTCGAATAAGGTTAGGTACAATAATATATTTTCTATACAAATATAATCGGTACGTAAAATTTATGTTACGTACAGACTGAATGATATTTTCCGTGATAACAGCATCTGCGTATACATATATGTATATACATATACGATGCTACCCACGAAGCATCATAGATTTTCTGGAACAACGAAAACAGGTAAAACTCTTCTTGGACTCTGACAGATTAAGGGAATCCCATGCGATCCTGGACTCACTCAGAGAACAGTCATTTTTCATGCATAATAATTCTGTACGACTTTTATATTGTGGCTAACCCCATTATACAAAGAGGGAAAAACGATTGCAAGCTTACGATAGACCATTTCTTTTTTTTTCTCTCTCCCCAGTAATCACTTTCCATGGTTAAATAAATTATTGGGTGAAATCTAGGTTTGACGGGATAATCACAAGTATCGAGAAAAACAAAACAATTCCAATAAGAATGAGAATAGGAGAAAAAATTGAATTTTCAACCGTGATAGAAATGCTCGTTGAAACGTAACGAAGAATTTTTTATGTAATTTCATGCTCGATCGCAGGAAGTTTTATAATGATGCAATTTCGCTTGCGACACAATATAACTGTAATTGTATGGTACAATGAAATTTGAGTTCGATTAAAGCTCGTGTTATATGATTTGGAAGGAAAAAGGAATACGAAATACATATATAAGATCGAAAGTTATATGATAGAAACACGTATGGAATTTTCCCATTATGCTGAAATCCCCTTTTAGCACATATTTCGCAAAGACGAGCATCTCAGAATGAGCAAGCGTGATTATACGTTGCTACACGAAATTGATTTTGTCATCGAAGCTTCCAGGCTTCTCCAGGCGCAAACACAACCAGTCAAGCCGTGCGTAAATGGGGAGCAATAAGCAAACGCGCCTGTCCCGAATTTCGATATTGTTCAGCACCCTAACGATGCAGGATACGGAATGGTGTATGTACATGGGCGTAGAGACAGACAGAGAGAGAGAGAGAGAGAGAGAGAGAGAGAGAGAAAGAGAGGCAGTCTCCTTTCAAGGATGTAAGTAGAAATCTATAAGGGGTTGCCGCGTGAGATAAGAGACGGTCTGGCGAGGAGGACGACATTCCCAGGATCTGTATCTGCCAGTAGGTATGAAATGGCAATTCTATTAGGTTCGTAAGATTATTCTGATGATATCGACTACAAATCTCACAACCCTTTTCGCTATATTGAATTATAACGTTATAAGCTATGAGATTATATAACAACCCCTCATATAAATGGATGGGCCGTTATGAAGCCTGACTTGCTTTCCGCTACTGTCAATGCTTTCACGCTTCGATACGTATCGAGCTGTTGAGCAATTATTGAATATGAGAATATTTTAGAAGGAGCTTCTTCGTTTATTCGTTTAGCAACGAATCCTCAATTCTGTTTTTTTTTTTTTTTTTTTCACAGCAGATGATTCCTTATTCCATATAATAAATAATAGTAAATTGATCTCCACTCTGCATCGTCGCTATAACCGATACAATTTTATGTAATTTATAATTTGTATTCTATATTAGATTGAATTTCATTGTGTTTCGTAATTCTGTGCGATAATAAATTTTTGCAAGGAGAAATTTCTTCAAAACGTTACGCAATGTTCGAGCTACGGTAACGAATGCTGCCCACTGCTCTTTACAGATTCGAATTTGCTGGTCTGACAGCGCGCAGTAAATGGCTCGCACGAAATAGATAGGAGTTCGGACTACCGACCAGGCTATCTATCAGTCGATGCTCTTTTATTTAATTGATTCCCAAGGGTATAGTGACGATCTGCCGATGTCGTTTTCTAACGGGTGAATAAAACAGGCCTACATAACTCTTGTCGAATAGAGTTTTTAATTCGTTCTTCTTTCTCTTGGATGATTCGATGAATTCTCTTCTTTCCTACTCGCGTTTACCTACCCTGATTTCTCTGTTTAATAAACTCTTTGAAATAAAAGCGGTCAACTTTACGTTTAAAAGCTGATCGGATGTCGAGTTTTTCTAAGTACCTATATACACATTCCATTTAACGAATAAGTCGTGCGATATCTTTAAAGAGATATTGACTCTTGCTAAAGACACTTTTGTGGTCATATCTGATAAAATCTTAATTATGGATTATTGAACTAGCTCGAAGTAGACATTACGCTTTTACACTAGATTAAGTTCTGAATATCAGATTTGCCATCGGATGAGCTAAATTTTCAGACGATTTTATGGAAGATTGGAGTGGCTAGTTCTATTTAAGTTCTCATAGATATCACGAATAAGTCAAGGAATCGATTAATCATTTAAGATAATATTTATTAGATATGTTTTAACTTAATATAAATTACATTAAATACGTATTTTTAAATCTTAATCACTGAACTTTTATAAAACGGTGTAAAATAGACAGCGTCAAATTAAAAGTTATGCATTGCCCGATTATACACTAGCAAATTTTTTGCTAATTAATGAATTAAAAGTCATTCCCCTTCCTCGTTAGAATTCTTTATTATATTGAATTAATTTATCATATTCCACCAGTTCATCTACTTAGATCTTTGATCTTGCATAGACATGGCGCTAGGTACTGCCAGTCACAGGCGAATCCAATACAGACCTTGTTACAGCATTAATTTGAATAATCAAGAAAAAACAGTAGATTCCGAAGAGGTCAGTTTCGTGATCGGAATAAACCACTTGCCGTGTAATTCACTTTAACAGATGGCGAACCTTCTTCCGAGTTCATTTCAATCTCCTTCTGGAGTCCAACTAGAGTTTCTCGTGCGAAAGTTAGAAACGAAATCATGACCTGATGTCATTTTACAAACTGAATTTTCGTCTTGAAAATAATGTATTACATTCTAATGAATAATCGACCATACGAAATATTATAAAAGGATATAACGTCCGAATACATCCAATAATACATTGAATCTAATCACGATAAAGATACAGACGCCATTAATTCTTCGATATCAATTTATAAGATTTTAGAATTCAAAGTTTCAACTTTGTACTATTCGTTTCGAAGGTGCTATTAAGCTCGAGTAATTACTCCCATTCGTGTATCGCCGTATGATCCTAATTGTCTTGGCTGTATTCGCACGATTAAATAACGTATCATGGTTTATTACTGGAAACTTGTGAAAATCGATTACAACCATATGGTACAATATGATGGATATTGATTGTCTGTCAAATTTCTCGCTAGCTAGTGCGAATGGCACTATAACGTAAAGTTTATGACCTTAACTCCGCTTACTATCAAAATTTACCAATTATGATGACGCAATTTGGTTTTAATACAATACACTATAGAATACGTAGAATGCTCTTGCACGTGTTCTTAAAATAATTCACCGCTTCAAATCAGCAGCCAAATGCAAGCAGATTGTAGAATCGAGAATTGCACAATAATTTGTTATTGCATAATTATGTACTATATGTATATAAATATAATCAATTAATACGTGCCGGTGACACAAACGCGTCTAAAACTTGTCTAGCGTTTAAAACCTATTCGTGAATGCACCGTTGCACCTCTAAATGCGGTTAGCCTTCCGGACAAACCGAAGCGTTACGGTTTAGGATGCAGCTGCTGCATTTTAATCAGACAGTAGTATCTACTGTGGCTGAGAGTCAAATCGAGTTGGATCGATTCAATTCGAATGCGTAATATATGTTCATCCTAACGAAGAGCCTAGGGAGTGTCAAGTGTGTTAAGTTACACTTTTCAAAATTACTCCATTACCCATGAAACCTACTGAATACCAAAGTCAGAATGGTTTCAGTTTCGGTCACGCAAATATATTACGATCCTTAGTCATCGTAGGGAGTAGAGTTAAATGGAAAGTTTAACAGGAGACTCCTGTAGCCAAGGCTGAAATATATGTATGTTGAGATAGCCAAAATATTATAAGTAAAATTTTTGTCTATACAATTGACACTTTTTGAATCTGATTTAAAATATAAAGAATACATGCAGTTATTACATTTGATTCGACTGAAGTTTCTATATGCTGCTATATTCACTTATTAACTTCTATACCACTTTGTATTTATTTACTCACATCGTTTCCAGCGAATGAACATTCCCAAAGCGTCGCGAAAACCTATGAATTGCGACGTGCCTCAAATATCCTCGTACGCGACGAAAAGTTACAAAGCACAGGGGTTCAAAGTGACGATTGCGACAGGCAGAGCGAGGGTGAAACGTGAGAGGTAGTTTGGCTAGAATTCAAGAGGATAGAAAGAGACAAGTAATAGAAAAGGAGAGAAACGTTCAGAGAGGAAGAGAAATTGCCAACGCAGTGTCAAGGTATTTCGCGGAAATCGTACTAGTTTCCGTGGCTGCGCGGACCAAAAAAAGATCACGATTACTGGGAATTAGTTCCCAGCGAAATACTTTAGAAAACGAGGATATGAAAACTGTATAGTCAATTCCAAAAGTTTTCCAATACTCTAAGATTAATAATAAAGCTGGATAGAAATATCAACAAATAGTCATCTTAAAAAATGTTCCATCGCTCTAATATTTCATAATTCAATCAATTTTATTCGTGTGAATGAGTTACGACAATTCCAATAACCTAGTCAACAAACCAGCAGCAACAGTCAGAATATTTTTCCATTAAACTGACGTCCTTTTCACAATCAACGTTACAATTGTTTTATTCGTCTTTTTCTGATTCTGTTTTACACTAGTCATGATGTTACGCACGGTCGGAAATTGCTTGTCTATGTTATACGTATATCAACCTACCTATACCTCTCTACGTTGAACGATGTTCGTACATTTCAGCAAGAGAGCAGATAGTGCAGGGAATATAACACCGAGGACGAAACAAGCACGAAATAATATATGTAACGAGGAAAAAAGTTTTTCGCAAAAGTACCTCTAAAAAAAGCTTGTTTCACCAAAAACGAAAAAGCTTCACTAGATGGTTATTACATAATAAGAAAACCTGGCAAGCTTCACATGCCGTCAGATGCGCACATCGAGATGCTGTATTTATTCCCCGTGTAAAAAAGCGAGCTTATTAATTCCCATTACAAAATACAATCTGTCGATAAAAGTCGCAAGCTTCCAAAAATCAATTGTCGTAGTAAAACTTTGAAAGCAATCTAAAACCCTGAAGTCTAGTCAATTAACGTTATCCAACAATACCAAAAGTTTTAGCTAACTTACTATACGTATGGTATCTACGTATATAGGATATATATACTCGTGATACTCTATATTGGATGAATCTAAGGTATGTGGCCGTACATTTACTAGAGGACGAGGACAAATACACAATTCGGTGGACTTTGCATTCCATAGGAAATTGCAAATTACATGCAGTTACTAGTCTTTGGTTGGTCGAGTGGGTATGCACGAGTCATGTTAAGTTTTCACTGCTACTACCGGTTACTGATAATTATCATCCAGTCTTTCTATACGTATATACATATAGGGTCTTCAAAGTGGAATAGGTTTGCCATCTTAACTGTGCAGGACTTTAGCCGTCTATCCTGAAACAGAAGACCAATAAAGTTCAACTTGAAACAAGGATAGTTCTCCAAGTTTCCCTATCGAGGAATACGTTTCTAAGAGAAGGTTTTCGGCCTGGTAACTTGTCCCGTTCGCACCGATGAATCCACCAGGATTCCACATGAGCTGAAAGGCTTTCTGTAAATGGTTAAGCATGCAAAGTACAGTAGTGAAATCTTGGTACGAGGGTTAGCACGTGTAGCTTAAGTGCGCCTCATAACTCAGATGAAATGGATCGTACGACTTCTCAAAAATTTTCCACCATCCAACGCAAAAGTCTCTGGGACGTATTTACGCCAAGACGGAGACAAAGGGTCGACATTTTGTTACGAGTTGGCGTGCACACTCGGATTTAATCCGCAATTCTATGTTTACAGTACGCCGAGCAAGAGAGGGACTATAGGTATCCATTTTGAATTATTTACTTAGAAATTATGGTTCAAGATAACTTTTACTATATGCTTGTATACATTTTGTGTATCGATACGCGTTCATATAACTGATACGTTGCTTGGCAGTAGTTCGGATAATAAGAGTTCAGGAATGAGTTCGGGATATCCGAGCAAATATTTGTTCGGGTAAATGGAGTTATATTGAATATATTTCCCAAAGTGAAATTTTGTGTATACATAACCCATAGGCGTTATTGTACAGGATGATTCAAGACTATTGCACCACCTGAAGATAACTGTATATACGTTTGTTTACATAAATATATTTTTCTTACAGCTTACTCGACAAACTTTTGCTTGGTATAGATACATATAGACATATGAATTCTGTAAAGCACATTTATTTACCATTCACGTAAAATCTGCACGTTGTACGTTTTTCCATGTGGCTTTGTAAGCTTCGCTATCACGCTTATAAAATATAGAACAATATTCACTAACTGCCGTCTGTTTGTGTATGTCAGATTAGTAAACGGGTTGTTTTTCCTACAAAAGAGGCAAAGCGTAAAAAATGTCCTAGGCAATCCTTTGTACGCTATCACTGTAATACCCTTGTTCAATTTTTTGCATGTGAAAGACGCCATTGTCTCTTTGATCAATATGATCGTATTTCATAAAATGAGATTAAAGTTCTAACGATTCTCATGCTTGGAACTCATCTTGCGCCATTCGTTGTCATTTGATACGGGGCTTCTTGAGAAGAAATATTAACAATAACAGTTATTACGGACACAAATGGGTTACAAGAGACGTCACTACAAAGCTGGGGTACCTTGTAGTGTTCTATCATGCACTATGACTTCCAACCAGAATTCTATACAGGTACAATATTACGTTTCACACCTGAGATCACAAGAAGAGACGTGTACCACTCTGTACACTGCCTGTTACTCTGTTATAACTGGTAGCATGAGTACGTGAAGCGTGAACTGCGTCTAGTTGTATTCTCACGTGACACCAAAGGGTTGGATAATAGTGGAAGTTGTATGAAAAATGTTATAGTGTTTCACTTAAGCTTAGCTCGATACTAGGTTGTAGACATAAGAATTTTGATAATTAATTATATTGTATTTAATTCGATTTTGAACCATCTCGGTCGACACATTTTAATACTTGGATTTTACGTTCTTTGTCTATAATGCAGGATAACAGGAGCAAAGACTGATATACGATGTACTGTACTGTATAATTAGATTGATCTTAATGATTGTTTACTAGACTCGGTACAGGTTCTGTATATTGTCTTGACTCAGATATTGCGAACTTGGAACAATAGAAGCATTTACAGGAGCCTTGTAACTGATGCGAGCTTGCGCAGCTTCTAAAGCTGACGTTATCACAAATTATGCAGAAGTCGGTACAGTTCTAACCTACAGAGTAAATTTGATGTAAAACTTGTAAGCGTCCCCCAAAGAGTCCTTTGTCCATGTCGAACATACCCGGAAAGATGAAACAAAGAAAAAGGATGAAAATAAGCTGTGTAGAATAAATTCAAGAGGATTCGAATGCGAAATGATATCCTGACATCTGGAACTGAAATATTGCGAGGGGGAAAAGTTCCTGAAATATTTTCTGTCGGGAATGTACCTACTTCAATCTATGAATCGAGGGATGAAATGTAATAAACCAATTGATAGATATAGGAGCCAAAGCGATCAGCTAGTATCGCTTGTCATAGAAATCTCGGTCCGAGTTTGTCCGTGGGTGGGATTTACTATCGTTTTATATCTAAAGCACAATCCCTCGCGTCAACCCTCCTATCTATCGCGAAACGTTTATGCCGAGAACAGTGAGACCGAAAGTGCTGACCGATCACGTCGAAATCCCTCTGGTTCTACAGATTGGCCAATTCCCATGAACTGCTACCCTAGCTTCCTTTGCCGACGTCCCATCTCAGCTCGGTGGTAACCGAAATTTCTAGACAGAACTCCTCGAGGATTATCACGAGATAACGATATCGAAATGAAGAAGGTGTTTAAAGTGAAGTCGTAAAAGAGAGCGAAAGAATTCGTTTTTGCAAGAATTAAAAATTTTTTAATACTTTAATCGGTTGCCAACTGAAATGCCTGTAATTATTATTCTCATTAATTAAGATTATGACAGATTTGAGGTTAATCAAGCTTTTGAAATAAATTGGTTTGTTCTGGGATATAGCAGCCACTTTGATGTGCCTTCGAAATTTACCCTTGCTTTGACTACGACATCGGCTATAGAACCGCTCAAAACGGAATCACGATTTAGAGGTTGTTTACGACCAATAACTGTCGTTAATGCATCCTTACTCCCTGACCTAACCTCTTACCACCCTCCATCTACAGTCAAAGGGTTCTCAATTTTAGATTAACGAAACATCGTCAGATTTGACATTTGAATTATTTTATTGGGATAATTTTAGAACCGCGCACTCTTGACTGTTCTTCAGTTCATGTTTATAGTTCGTTATCATTTATGATAGCGTTAACAACTTAGTATCGTAATAACTCAAACGCAATATACTTATTGCATGAAATAGACTCAGAAATGCTAGGAGTTTTATAAGCGTTTTCATCAAACATTTTATTCCTAAGAGTCTATCATGGTTTGACTATATCGAAATAATCATAGACGTAAACTGGTTTATACACTAATTCGAAATATCATAAAATATGTCGTCTAAAACCCATGAAGAAGTTGGGAACCGTCGGTTGGCTGCCTTGATATTCGATTTAATGGCTTGCGATAGACGGTTTTAGTATCAGCGCTTTCATGTTCAAAAATCAAATGCGGGTGGCTGCGGATATCGAACATATACGTACTACCTGTATATTGCTGTCATATACATACGTATACGAAATACATCCTATATACAGAAATATAGCTGTATTTTTGAGAGACATTTCAGTTTGTGAATATATTATCGAAACATAAAGAAACAAATTACCAGACATCAAACCATAAGAATAACAAAATTGATTAACATTCATGACTATTAATATGTTCAGCAGGATATTATAACTTCAAATCAATATCAGACTGATTGCTTTTGCTTGTAGTCGTAACCTGATCCACTGGATACTTTGAAGTGTTCATGCTTTATTAAGAAGAAATGAACTAGGGTGAAGATAAAAGTTTTTTTGTTGATAAAAATATTTTTAGAAAAGAGATAAATATATTTATCAATTTGTAAAATATTGATAAAAATATTCATTAATACCATAACAAATTTTTGATCAACGTACCGATATCAAATAAATCAAAATAATTTAATGTGATATTACAGTCATGACGATACATGTTGGCGGAGACTAATAAATGTTACAAAATAAAAACACTGTGCATCGACGTGTACGCAGGGTTTTACGTGGCAACCTATCCCGTCGGCAGTAACTATTACTCTTACCGATGATGCACCAGGGAAATAATACGTTTGAATAGAATTTATTGTCTGCTAGAGATAAAGCCATATTCCACCTTAGTTTTACATCATCCTTGAAACTAGAACGTTTTTCAGAATCTCATTTTTTATCTCCCACGTTATCATTCTTAGTAAAGTTATATGCATTCATTCATATTCGAAATGGACTTTGTGCATCCGTGACACAAATTGTTAAAACATGAATGTTCTTAAAATCTATCGACACCAAATTTCCTTGGTTATAATAGCATAGACTTTGCATAGCCTTTGCATAGAATATGTAGTGTATTATGAACGAGGCTTAATTTAAAGTAGTACCTATCGTTTTATGAATTAGGGAAGTAGAAGAAATATTTTTTTCATTAATTACAGCGATCTCTTAGGATATCATTGATATTGGGATATTACAGTGTCTGTGAACCTGTGAGTAAATCTGTTATTCCTGATGCAATACGCCATATGGGTAGCTGCTCTTGAAATTAATTTCTAATTAGCGTTGATTGAACGCATGACATATGTACCTACCTTGTGTATCATTATACGTATACCTAATGCCGGTTATGTACAATAGGACAAATCCCACGACGTTCAGCAATCAAGCATGTGCTTGCATCTGGTACCGACTGCTCTTTAGGTTATATGAGATTTAGTGTGTTATCGTTATTTTGTAAATTGCATTGGATTACTAAGCAACACAAAAAATAGTCATATCTAAATCAACTTGACAATTTATATACGAACGTTTCAAATGTCACGGCATAAATCGTGGATTTTGTGTAAAGTCTCATCTGACAGGAACATCTGCTCCCGACAGTTTCTCTTAATTATCGGATCTGCCGCAAGCTCTTCTAGCCCGAAAGTGGTAAAAGAAGGATTCTCCTTTTCTGGAAAAATGTCGAGTGCACTTTGGGGGTCGGAACAAATTTGTGGGGTAGTGTCTGTTAAATGGTAGGAAGTAGATATATTTTTTTCGCTTGCACGAAGTAAGCCGTGCTTATTGGTCTGCACGGCATCTGTTAAAATGAGACACAAGGACAAGATGGAAATAAAATATTGTATACATATATTTTACTAGTAATTATTCATAAAATAATTATATAATTCAAGAAGATTCATTTGCTTCAATTGTCTTGTCCGTTAATTACCGAATATAATTTGGAAATATTTTTTATCAAACATTTTCATAATATAGTCAAATACCTGAAAATTCCATTTCCAATTTTGTGGAAGGTAACCGAATTGTATGTTGTATATAATAAATAATACGACGAGATATTGTCTGGCGAAATCGCACAACTTTCTACCATCATGAACATTTCATCATTGCTAACTCATTCGCCGAGTTTTCATCGGCTGGAAACGTTTCGAACAAATTGAATTTCATTTGGTTTAATGGCCGGCGGGTTAGTGCAGTTTGACAAAGTATGAATTTTAACGATGTGAAGTTCTCTCTTTTTTTTTTTCTCTCTCTTATTAACTGCCAACAATTAATCTGCTACAAGACAAGCACGAAATGGTAATAATAATAGACTTTATTCTATGCAGTATATGTTCATAAATTATTATATCGCGAATACGAATTATTGTTTATCCGAAAATTATTCATTTGATGATTATTCGACGGAAAATAAACGACGCTCTTATCGCTGCTAAGGAATTTTCAAAAAATTTTTCTGCATATACTTGACTCACTCTGGAATTTTAAATGCTTGCAGCTTTACACCCTGCCCTAAGAAAGATCAATGCCGGGCACTCACGATTATAAAATTTGTTTGCTGCCGTAACATTCGTTCAAGGTCTCACTGTTTCTTAGAGCAGTAGACAGTTCAGCAGCTTATTTTAATATACAGTTCCCAGCGATACCTTTACAGCATACTAGTCGCTCACCACAAACCTATCCAATCCGATTGGGATTCTAAACCCTTTTTAATTGCTTATTATGAAGCTATTACTCTTGGGAGTTGTGCATCAGCTTTTCGACAATTCTAGATTTATAGAACAAATCATTATTTCGTATTATTGCCAATACATACCAACAATATAGTTTGTGCCGATTAATATCATTCAGTCCTGTTAAGTCGAATAATAATATGGATGACTTTTGACTATCGATGACTAATAATATTAATTATTGCTAACTCTCGCGTAAGTTTCGAAACGAAACACATTTATAAACCTGGTACATATTTTGTAACCACGTATAACTTTACGTCTGATGATGCTTTATTGTCATGCGTTCGAACAAAAGTTACGTTCAAGTTTTTTTACGGAAAATTATTCTTCCAAACACATAATTCGATACATGAACAGTTACGTAAGAACATAATAAAAGGTTTGGTCTAAATATGTCAAATTTCTCATAATTACATATATGCTACGTACACGCAGTAAAAGCTTCTCACTTACCTTACTACAATTAGGTTCACGAGTGAGGAGAATTGAAGAAACAATTATTTTCGAATGAAATACAAAATGCAGCTGATAAAATTTCCTTTAATCTCGTACCCTCATTATGTAACGATGTATTTTAATAGTACGCGCGTTAGATTAATCCTGTTATAACTTAAACCACATAATTCGATAATAAAATCAAACAATATATATAATACATATCTGTATTGCATATTTTTATTTATAATTAATATTTCAAGTATTAATTAGACCTAAAACGTACTTTGGCCATCGCGCGATATAACAATATACAAGTCGGACATGTATACACAATATATGTCAATATCTTCCGTGTACAATAATGAATTAATACAAGCGATGTATTGTTTTATCGCGCGATAATAAGCCCAATAGGAATTATATACAGATGAAGAGAAAAAACGCGCGTGATATGATTTCGATATTTTAACGAACACTTTAAACACATATAACTCTAGCGCTAATCATTGTATAATTTCGCATATTAACTTATTTGTATACCACATAGTTAACCTTCGTTTATATATACAATAGAATAAAAGTCGGTGAAAGCAGCTATTGGAAAATTGCCGACGGAAAAGCAGGGCTCCTGATATTGGTCATTTTTTCCCATCGGCAATTAGGTTCTGGTGTTTTGAATGCACGCGGAACGCTGAGTGTACATTTCAAAGATGAAGAAATGATGTTAGCGATGGTCACAAAGAGTCGTTTTTATGGGGCTCAGATGGACCCTTTCGTGACCATAGCATCAGTCGAATGGACTAATTCCTGTATCGAAATCTTAGATCCTTAGGATGGTTGACTGTTACGTATATATATATTTTACTTGTCTAAAAGAATTGTAGACTAGAGAAATCTTCATTTTGATATGCATTGGATCAGAAGCGCGAGAGTATAATGTATACACATATAAGTTTAGCGTGTATTATATGCATAGATATATACAATATATTTACAGATATTAATCATTGTTCTCTTTTTCCTAATTATTCGTAAATTCCGCATAATCGCAAAGTTTTGAAACGGTTAAAAGTTACAGGTTATTATTTACAGAGTAAACGTCCTATATTCAATATCTATATACACATTCAGCGACAAAGAAGAACGTCTAGGATCCTTCAAGATCGATGTACGGCGTTAAAAAATAATATAAAGCTTTCTATGAATTATATATATATTACTTAATGCAGGTATGTCTCCCTGTAGTCCTATGTAAATCACACGATAAAAGGTATCCTGACATTTTGGATTACTCGCAGACACGTTTACAGTAATACTCATCGGTACTTGGAAGAAATGTTCGTTTATACAAAAAAGATCCTCGAAAAAATGGTGCAAACACGTTACCACACCTCACTCTGGATTTCCTCTCATAATTCCATTGAATATCATTCTATACTTTACCTTTATACCATGTGTCATTTCTTCATTTATTTACTACCCTTAATCCGTAGGACACGTGTGCCCGCAAAAATGCCCTATACAATCCTAGACAGTGACTTCCTCAGAAAATCTACTTTTATCGTCCAGATTAATGACAATAGCATGCGTTCGAGCGTGCCCGGATTTATTTTTACACTTCTCTTTGACTCCTTCGTCTTTATTTCTCGGTTCGACGCTCGGCTCGGCAATCTCTTCCGAGGTTGCGGCTCGCAAGCTCGTCGAAATGACCTCGTTATTTATTTTATCGTCGGCCTGCAAGAATTTCTTATTAGTCACGTCCTTCGAGTCGGCTCTCTCGAGAATCTTCTCCGTTGTCATCGTCGTTGTCGTTGTTGTCGTCATGGTTGTACCCACCGTCGTGGTGATGCTTTTCCCATTCTTCCCTCGTTCGACACCCATCGAGTCCTTCGTTCTAGCACCATTCTTCACTGAAGTACCTGAAGAACGTTTCTCACGGGCACCGGTGTCCAATGGATTTTTACCATCCTGAGTATCACCACGACGTAAATTCGACACGACCTCCTCTCCGCTAGGACTGCTCAGGTTGTTCAATCTCATCGTCGAGGATATCGCTTGGATCGTCGATACTTGCGTTTCCGCACGATTCGCTGCGTCCTGCATAGCTACAATTTTCGCAACGAGATGCCTGTTGCCCAGTCGCATATTCTTCTCCTTGAGCAATTCCAGCTGTGTGTAGAGACGACGGAATTCCTCCTGTAACGTAGTTACGTGAGCGCCCGCGTACCTCGTTTTCACAACACGTATAGATAACTTATGGGAATAGATCGCAGTATCGAAGGAAGTTGGATGTTCGTTGAAATAAGGATTCGATGGGACCCAGTGGAGTGAGGCACTAGGGAAATTCGTGCATTTCCTGAATTGCCAATGGATATTTACTTCAGTAGTATATATCCATCGTGATACACTATGTATGTATATACATGTCGATATATCTACAGGTAGCTAGGTATTTGGTAAAGGGGTCATATACGATATACTTAGTATAGGAATTCGATAACTTTGTCTATTCGATTATCTACGTGTTTCTAATGTAGATACGGGATATGCCACCACCCTTAATAAGTTACCCTCAAAGTTTCAATGTTCTCGTCCGCCATTTCATGCTACATTGGCTACGCTATTGCAAAAGGGTTCTGGTACCCTCTTCCTCCCCCAACATTCTCCTCCTCGTAATCTTTTGTACGTGCACGATCATTTTGCATTGTAAAATTTTCAGACTTTCCACATTAATTTGAGTGACGAGAATTTCCGGGCGTTCAAACTAATGTGATTCTTCCGACACGATCGTCTTAAAAATTGTTTTCGACCGAAATTTTCTTTCTTTATATCTCGTCTTCGTATATTATAAGTTTTGAAAAGCATACGAGTCGAATGCACACATTCCACGTGTAGGAGGAAGCGAGCGATACTTTGCATTAAAATTGATTCTCAAAGATACTTGAATGCCTATCGTTGAAAATCACGTGACAGTAGAAACAAATGATGAATATTTCATGAACATCAAGAATTTGGAAAAATCATCAACGTTCGTCGTAGGTTCAGGATCGTCTCAAAAAATGACGTCAGCCAGATAAATTCACGATGAATTCATCACGAAGAAAAATATTCTTACGCGATATATATCAGTATCCTACCTCTACTTTTTGCCATATACGAGATACCGTAATGACGTAATTTTTTTTCATTTTTCACAATAGAAGATGAAAGCTCTTACCGTAACACCATCGCTTTCTTCAGTAAAGTTTCCGTGCTGAAGTGAAATCGAGTTCGTCTGATTACTCGTGCCTTGAGTACGACAGGATTTTCCCACGAATTTTCCAGCAGCTCCAGGAAGTTTCCCCATGGAATCTTCTTTATCACCGCCACGGAATACGACATACGCCTATTGGTAATGCAGTACATACCGTAAACCCTCTTGCCAGCAGTATAACAAGAGATAACGAGAATTCACGTACATAAACAAAAAATATATATAACAAAAACTCTAATAACTTTTTCGGTATCATACCTTGCTACCGAATATAAGACACAGAAGAAGCGTGACGGTCAGTTGCGTGTGGCAGAAAAATATAATGTAAAGTAAGTCCGGATTGGCTGGAGACTGTAGAAAGAACCTGAAACAGACAAAATTTTATAAAAATTATTCAAGAAGAACGTCACTTGAGGCATTCAAGTCGAAAGCCCTGTGGTCGAGCAAGCAATACCTAAGCCCAGGAGAGCCTAGCCAATAAGGAATCGAGTATCCTTTGATTTATGGTGTCTGTATGTTATATTCGCATGTGGCTCATGTATTATTTGCTGTGTAAAATCGCACTGTTGAAATAGCACGATTTCGTGAAATATGCATGGACTTTGGGGATAGGAATATATATAGATATGTTCGGTAGCTACTGAATTCATTTTGTTGTCTTCAATTCGATGCCAGGCGAGAAATATTCTTCTCGCTCTATAGGTATACACAGTATAGGTTATAAATGCCGTAGATGTATAAATGCCGTATGAGCTAGAAGAAAGATGTTTATCGCGTGCATAAATATTGATATATGTAAATAGTAAAAGGCGAGGAGAAAAAGAAAAGGCGGGCAAGTGTAAAATGGGAAGAACGGTAAGAAAGGTTCGGGAAAGACTTAACGCATCGTTTCGTTTGTCTTGCCGTACTTTACGAGCGACCATATTGTCACTGTCGAATCCCTGGATAGAAGACCAGCTGGAATTTTTAAATGGAGAAAATCGTATAGCTACCGTCTTCCTTTTTCACATCGACTGATTTACTTTCCTACATTGGTGGGAAGATTTTGCAAGGAAGACTCTAGAAATACACAGTGACCGTATAGTGTCGCCTACCCTAAATAATACCGATGACCTATTTTTTTACCCGGATAGATAATTATTTATGTAATATACTTTATCTTAACCGAATTAGTTACTTGGCGTTAAAATGGACCTAGTGCTGACAAAACACGATAGGCCTCTCTGAGGTCGCCCGTAGTGCTCCTAGGGTGTTCCTAATGGTACGAATGGACGGCAAGGATTGCTTCTGCGTCCGAGTTAGATTCTCGAGAATGAAACCAAGGCAGGAAGTGGATAAGTATGTAGCTCAGCCAGGACATATTTATACTAGAACTAGAAATAGCAGCGTGCAATTGACTAAGTGGGTCAGTAACCAGGAAGCAATAAAATGGTGCTTCAGCAGGTCCCGGGGCGCTCGTGAAAATGGATAAGTCGCACTTTAGGATGATCATTTTCTAAAAACCCATTACACCGGCTTGATCGCCGTAACAAAAGTTCATTCGGCCATCGTCGAAATTTCGTATCGTCATCGACGGAAAAACATTTGATCCGTTATACGAGGTAACACAAGAAATAAACAGTGAAATCCAAGAGGATTTCAAATACGATAAGATAAATTCAGTCGGATGATCCCAATGCGATTTACTTAAATCGATGATCGTTTTCTAGCGTTCGAATCTCAGAAGAAGTTAGGAGCTATCCAATCCGACGATTTTCATCTATAGGGTTTACGCACAGACTTTCAATTCTCTTTCGTCAAAGATAATCGGTTCGTTGGAGTCGTAAGGGTACAGCACTGTATAAGGAAGCAGCCCGTGATAAGTCGTTTAGTTCCTAAGACGCAGAACTGATTAACAATTACCTTGATTAACGAAGGACTTACATTGACACGTTGAGGAAGACTGATAATAGAAATTCGTTGTAAATTGCCATAGAGATGAATCGGCTTTCGTTGAATTCGGATGGTGCCTTACGTACGACAATGCACAGCCTAATGCCCCAGATGAGAAACATTACTTCCACTGTAACAGATAAATTTAACATAGATATACGTAACCATATAGCAAAGCACTTATAATCGATTTAGGAGGAGCTTAAATCACTGAAATATATAGTAAATATACATTGTACATTGCAGCATCGCACTAGGGTGACTATAGCCACAGCTAATCCTTGGCATTGAAAGAATCTTAATGTCACTTAAAATTACATTGAAGCTCCCATATATTTTATAACACACATATATATATATATACTCCCATGCAGTATGGTTAATCATGTCGCGGAAGGATTAAGGAACCGATTTGCTTCGCTGCTTTATTAGCTGTTCCTTAAGCCGCTGTCAGCTTTAAGCTCAAAGCTTTCCCTTTGCCATGAGCGTAGTACTTAACTTGGGTAGCAGCTCGTGAACAGAAATTGTACCTACACTTGCAAATGTAGGTATGAATTTTTATATTCGTATGTTGGTATGCGATCGATTCTGAAAGCTTTCGTCGCTGGTACGATTATACGGAAACATAGTATCTTTTCTATGGGGGAAGAGAAATAATGAAGATTCTCGTTAATGGTTTTATTCAATTTTAATATTATTGTATTTAATGACTGGATGAAAGGTTAACGAGAATGAAGCATATAATAGAAAAATGGCAATTCTGTCTGCCGACTCATGCTATCAATTTCTAAGTGGTTACGTAGTAACTTATTTTGATAAGGGTATACTTGGCGTAATGTACTTGACTAAAAGTCGCTTTATTCTTGTAGTAAAGCACGAATGCCTCCCTCGTAATTGATTGCGCCATGTCGACTCATCGTTCTTGGGGTGAATTAAACAGCGCCTACGCCTTTTCAATTAAAATAAATTACACGAAGACAGAAAAAATGTCCCCACTCAGCAAGTAGGTATCTACTTGAAATTATGTTCGTGGGGGGATGGGAAGGGGTGTGGCGGAAGGGGAGGCTAATTTTCCACAGACTTCACCACTGTACAATTATCCTTTTGCGGTTAAAGTTTCGTTTCTTATTAAATCTGCTTCTGGCTGGATTAGCGCGTTGCCAATTTTTAACGAACGAGTATCTGACTGTTTATATTTTATATTTAGGCGATTCTTCGTGAGAGTATTTTGCACTTGAGGCTGCAGTGTGAGAAGATTGATTTGCGTTTTAGAGCTTTTTAATGGAAAAAAGCTATAGACCAGTGCCACTTGGTAGGAATATCAAATTTTTAGGCTCTGTCATTTGAAACGACTAACGGCTTACCGAATCAATTTCGTCTACCGCGTTATTGTATCAGTTGTCGCTAAAAAGAAAGAAAGGGGGAGCTTGAAATATTTCACGCAATTTCATAGCAGAACTCAGGCGACAAAAATTCGTCAAGGTTCGTACAAAAGATTTTATGTGTACAGTCGACAGGGTTATCGATCAGTAGTTGAGAGGAGGAAGAGTAAAAAGAACGGAAAGCAGGGAAAATAAAAACAGAAAATAAGTTGAATTGAAAAAGAAAAATCAACTAGATATTTCTGTTCTATACGAGGAAAAAGAATCCTTGAAGATAGATACTGTATAACCCATTGAGTTTTCGTCAGCCATACGGAAGCTTAATCGCTCGTCATCGCGATACTTGAAATTCTTGAACGAGGTACCTCAAAAAGACTGAAGGGGGATTTTTCAACTTCAGTATTTATATGTAAACATTATTTGCTCTAATAAAAATTCTTTACTCGACGAAATTATTTATCGTGATAAACTTGCTTGTTCTCATTTCGATGCGTCATACGATCGCATGATATGTTCTACGATTGTTGTACTCGGAGAGACTTGCAAATGTAATAAACTATTACTGCTAGGAACGCGTAAACCCTCATGTCTGCTACTAATTCTTTATTGTGTTATTCCCATTTTGACGTTCGTTTCACGTAAATCTAAAATTTACGGTTGGTCGTTTCGTAGCTTGACGAGATCAAATGGCACTGATGCGTGGTTTAGGCATTAAAGTGTTTTATTATGTCTATAAATGAAGATCCTGTCGAAATAAAGATTATCTGAGAAAAAAATTTATATTGTTCATATAACACCTTTTACACATTTATATGTTTGATTTTGGGATAAAATTTTACAAGACTATAAACTCTTTCCATTTAGCACGGTTAAAGTCGAATAGCCTCTATTGGTTGGATAGAATACGGATAATTTAACTTTGTCGTTGCAATGAAAGGCTCCTATCTAAAAAGTCTACATATTCAAGAAATGGACTAGAACTTTTTAGTGCATACGCGAAATTGCATTTTATTCTATATGGATAAGTTTTCCTTGGTATATGCATTTTTATTATGAACCGTCGTACAGGGATTTTGTCAAGGGTTTGTTAAAATTTATGCAGCCCGTCGAAATTAATCAAAATCGATTTTACGATTGCGTATTAGCGGTGAACGATTAACCATTCGAGTAATATAGGTTAGGTTAGGTTAGGTTGAAGTTTGTTACTTTGTTTTTTCTTGTAAATAGCGAGAGCTAATTGTTAATTGTTTCGGAGTTCCGACTTTTCGACTACTCGAACGACAATTTTCAAATTAATTAAAGGGCATAAAGAGTGAATCGCCTTTCACGTAGCTCAACTTATTTCCTGCTAATTGGAATGAGCAGGACGACAAAAAGACAGAAATCAAGTTGTCCTCAATGAGACACAAAATATTGATACGTAACGATCAGATGGAAATTTAACTTGATAGAATATTTGGGCATTTATTTATGTTTTACGTTTGTACGTTTCCTTTTTTTTATTCTATAACAGTGAAACCTCCCGTCGTTCATTATATTTGAGAAACACGTGCGGGAGGCTCGGTATGTAATTAAATGTAAGGCTTGGAGCAAATTGGTCCTATTTATTTAATTAAGAAAGTCAACTATAAACACTTCATTTTATAGTCGTCATGAAAAATATATTACAATATATTATTTCTTCCTTCCGAAAATGACGTTTCTTTGATCCACATCTGTATGTGCACTGTTGCTAAAACATTTTGCCAATAAACAGGTCAGGAGCAAATATCGCCTTTTAGCACTTGGAAATTAGTTAGTTCTGTTCATAAGGTGGAAAAGATTTTTCGTTTGTTAACAGTCAACGTAGTACGCTAATTGGTCATAGGTTGTTTCTTTTTTCAAATTCCTTCATTCCTATAGTTACATACTGTTAGAACACGCTCAGAAACCTTACTGGGGCATACTCTGGTTTCGTTCTATCTTCCTCGTAGTAAAGCTGATAAAAAAGACGCAACGTACTAGAATAATTTCAATTGAGGTTTCCGAACGCACCTCCGTTTTCCACGGCTTCTTTTTATTGATTGCATCATGAAACCCAATTGATCGAGGGGATTTGATTTCTATTTACGTTTATATCCGACATACCAAATAAATATGTAATTACAAAAATAAATATTTGCAACAATATACATTTGCCATTTGACATGTTGCTTTTATTGTCGTCTTGTTACACAATCTTATGAGTATTATTCGCGTGTATAAGAATGTCCACGTCATCGTAAAGTGTCCCTGTCCCTCCTGCCATTTCTCAAATTACTTGGCAAGGTTGTCATGCCTACCGGAAACGATAACCAATCTCTGGAGGGAACATTTTCTGAATTACTTTCCTCTTGCCCTTTTTTCATTCACGCTTGTTTATAGACACTGCGCGAGATTATTCCAGAAGAGTTTTACGATATCCCATAAAAAGGTAGGCTGAAGTAGACGGACATACTTGCAGCATGAGATTAACAGTTAGTTAATCCAGGATCAAAACTTTCATAGGTTTGATATAAAATTCTTAAGCATTTGAAAATGCACTGGGAAAGTCTCACAGAATTCAGTAGTAGCCACGAGAATTTCAACCGGATCAGCCATGAAATTTATGACGTGCCGTGCGTGCATTTGTAATAAAAATTTTATTGCAATATCATCAAGAATATTGCACAGCCACGGAGAAAACACGCTGTCAATATTCATTTGCGTAATTGAACTAAAGGAATAATAATTATAATCAAGTATAGTTTCCGCTGCTAGATATTTGTTCAACTTACGTGTCGTAAAGCTGTGATCCCACCAATCGGTGCGGCATAAATATGCCTTTAATTTGTCTGCCGTATGCGCCACTATCACGACAGGCGGCGCCACCAGCGTACGAATACCAAGAAAGACGCTGAATATCATGACGATTATCCCAAGCCGCTTTAGCAGGTTCATGTCTGTTATTTTGACGGCCTTCGCCGACCTCACGCGAAATATTACAGATATCCTGAAATTAGAAAAGGCATTGATTTGAATGGATCTTTCGTGCACGGCCATCTCCAGATGAAAGCATGCACAGGGCAAATAATATCTTTAACATAGACGAATATCTTCAATTGATGTTTCCAATATATTTATATATAAGATAATTGATAATCAAGAAAAATCTTGATAATAACAAATTAATGTTTTTGCAATAAATTTTAGCAGTAAGGTGAATCGCATTACGTATATACATATAGTCACGGTATGCTAATTAGTCCCTTGGTTCTTTTCTGTATAGCCAACTTCTTCCCAAATAAACTAGCTCAAAGTCCGATAAGTGAATCAAAGCCCTGAAGCGTAGGATGCTGTGTAATTTGAATTAGGGAAAAGTAAAGTTCGACGATACTGAGAATATAAAGGTACATTGATTACGATAGCGGATAAAAGGTGATACTAATTAATTTCTTCGTTTCTTTTACAAAGTTTCCATGTTACGAAGTGAATAATAATACTTTATACTCGTTAATTAAACAAAAATGTGACAAGCATTTAATCAGACATTTCATGTTATTAATCTAGTAGACTAATTATATAATTCGTTCAAATATCCCTTTGGTATCCAATGAGTATATATACCAAACAGACCATTATTCGTGACAATGTTTGTTTTAAATAGAAAAAATATATTCAGAAATCTTCCGAGCTTAGAGAATTCTTGTCTATTCATAATCGCAGGACATTTCGCTAACTGAACTTGACGGTACAATAAAAACGTAAAAATTATGCTTTTAAATAGAACTCGTGCGATTTAAAACAAAGGCAAACGATTCAATTATGGTTCGTGAAACTTGGCGTGGAGGAAATCTGATTATGAAACAAAATTATGAAGTTACCTATAATTCGCTTATCAGTGGTTAATTAATTGCCGGAAGAGCTAGGAGACTCAGGTGCTCCTAATGCCATTATACTAAGGGGTCGAATCATTTGCAATAAATATGTACCCTTATATATTATGATCGAAGGATATCCAATAAATATTTCTCTCTGGAAACTTGAAATTCTTTCTCGAAGCAGATTGATCTGACACAACATGTACAGGTTGTATATAGATTGCCTGTTTGCTGTACTAAGAGCTTAGCAAAATATACAACACTTTGCGGCATATATGTGGGTATTACAGCAGGTACAATAAATTGCCAAATGAATTTATTAACTAAATGTTGCGTACATGGAGTTCGGAACTTCCGCCTTTGCCACGTCTGTTTTCTTCCTCGTTCAATCCGGAACTGTCTTTACTCTCCCCATCGAGGAGAACCATACTTATCTGTAAACTCTAAGCTTTAAAAAAGGCACAGACTATCCGGATATTGACCTCGTTTTGGCTGCCTTTAACTAAACATACTGGCTTAAACAAAATATTTCTGCTGCGTGTCTCTCGACGTCCTTTATTTTAGGATTCGTTTCCGATACTAAATATATAAAAAAGACCGACGAACGCGCAAGCGTATACAATATTGAAAACGCCTTATATACAAACGTCGTGATTTTTAATTGCAAATTCTGAAGAAACTATTCCTTATTGATTCTGAGCTTAATAAACATGCTTATACTTATTGTAACGATTTATACCCAATAGTGACCCATGTCCCAAAAAATGTCTTACTCAATGATTGATATGTGAAAATTTTCAAACTTTTAGTCAACGTGCCTGACTCATCCATTTCAAAGTATCTAGTGACTAAATCGTAACTACGGGATCGACGAAGTCAGTCGCAGAAATCTTTAGGGATAGACAATTTGTAAAGTCCTACAGGATTGGTTATGCTTCAAAGTTTCAAAAAAAAGAGAGAGAGAAAATAGGAGATACTATCGTCCAGTGGTTGAAAACACGTCGACCATCGATCGTTGATAAGCTTGCAGCTCAAAGTTCCCTTTACTCGGATCTGGGGTTTGTGATAGCTTGAGGCAGATAAGAGAGGGAGAAAAGGACGATAAACTCCGGTGAAAGACGACACATCGATCCTCCATGATATCCCAAGACTTTCTGCACTTTCTCATCCTTAACGTCGTACGCGCTTATATAGATCATTCTTATACCATAATACGTAGACGAAAGTCATACCAAATAGTTGATAGTTAATTCCTCTAGAAATATTGCAATGAAAATATTTCTACGTATATACAAGAACTTCTAGGATTTATCACAATTTCGCTATTGTGCATGATAACGTTGCGAAATACTATTTTTACGGGTATAATAACTGTACACTTATCGGTAATGGCGTCATGCCGAAGAAATGGTCCGCGTCATACAAAGTGCTTCTTTCGAGGAAAATGGTATCGAAGTGGTGCTTCATTTTGGCACTGCTTCCTCTCACCGTTATTAGAATTTCTAACGGTCTCTTACATACGTACGCGTTTACCTTGAGTTTCCCATATGATCCTATCACGTATGGCTTATAAGGGAACGAGTCCTTGTATCTCTTACAGTATATGCATAGCTGCAGCTACAATGCCGGTTGCACGGAAATGCACGGGAAGTAGTTCGTACCATAGGAATTTGTCAGACGTTCCAAGACCCGAGTCTGTTGTCTTGTTTGGCTACATAAGATTTGTTACAGCTAGCACAATAGCTACTAGAGGCACTGTTGTCTTTGTTTGAAAAATAAAAACAAAATATATGCATGCACACTGTGTCAGTGTACTAGTAGCACCATTTCAGCATTGAACCCCATTAACTAGCGTGGTCATAACGTGAGGTTATAGTGAGTAGTAGGAATTTATAAGACGGTCGTTTATCTTGTTATTTATGCACTATTAAACTCATTATTTGTGTTATAAAAAAGTAAGGCTGAAATCACGTTGTTAATTTAGCGTGTGACACGCGTATCAGGATTTCCGGTAAGACCATGAATTCCGTAACAGGGATGTAACCGGTCGTAAGGTATATATATATACTATATATTGGTTGCTCCGAAACATTTCTCATATAATAAATATTGTTGGTGGAGAAATTTCTCCGTGAATAGTAAAGTACCTATTACTCACCGCCAGGTTTTCAGCATGAGTGCACCGTAGGTCAAAGAAAATCCGATTTCACGTAGCCAAACGCGAACGGTGCATGTCACGACGTTGGGACGTGGATACATTACGATGGTCTGTAACGTGAGAAGCTCATGATTTACGACAAGAACGTAGAATTTCGTTTATCGAGTCTCTTATATATACATGACATATACTATTTCCTATGAGAGCAAAGAAGATTTCCATGAAGCGACTGCATCTCTATCTGAATTCTTACGTAACATTAAAGGTTTTAAATGTCTACTTGATATCGTTCATATCCACAGCAGTGATTCGTTGACTGAAATTGTACGAAAACGTAGAAGGAAATCGTAAACCTCGTAACCAATTCGGTAGGTGATTCAGTTTCCGGCGTAGATAGCACAGTTAGACCAATAAACACAGAAATCGTTTCGCACGCACCACAAACTCCCATAGTCCCATATCCCGAGAAAACCGCAAGATAATGGCGACCGGTTTCAATTTCCTAATTCGATGCGAACATCTAATCCTACTCGTCGCCGGTGTGGCTTTTCGGGAAAAGGTCAACCAAAGGTAAAGCCATGCATTTTGAGGTCTTTTTGGTTAGTGAGCCGTTTCTAATGACAGCCATGTCCTTGTTCTTATCGGTCTTATCATTCGGAGACACTTTGTAATGAAGTAATGGAGAGTATCGTTAGAACGAGATGACTGCCAAGACCTTTTCATGAATGGGAATGGAGGTTCGAGATATCTGTCGAGAAACTTTAAGCGTTGGATATTGTCCTTAACGTAGTATAGTCACTTTGAAAATTGCATTTGCTACGATATGTTTTTACTGCAGATCACATTTTGAGATACTTACGGTGCAGTAGATGAAAAAAGCTCCTAGGGCAATGACGCGTAGCAGAACGGGACTTGCAGCCCTCACGACCTGCAACAGGTAATGATGAACCTCTTTATTTTCTACGTTTTGCGTGATACACTGAGAATAATTGGAGTATGTAAAATTACTGAATTATTATTGTTTATCAAGATTCACTTTGTTGGTTTTCAGCAAATCTCTTTCTCTTCGCATTTATATTTAATCGGTTTACGTAATTTCAGTAACAAGTATCTTACATAAATAGATTTTGAAAGAAACACAATTTACCTTTTGTATGCATACAATTTAAATGGTAGGAACAGCAGTGTGGAAATCCGTTAAGAGAAATTGTACTCTATATTCATATATTGTATATGCATGTATATATACCTATAAGGAGATCACTGTGAGAGGAGCTTTACATTGTTAGTACTTTAGTAACAGAAATACTACGTAGAGTTTATTTCAAGCAATCTCATATTCCATCTCGATCCCAGTCACTGTCGGGCAAATTATGAGCTCTCAATGCACAGTAATTTAAAGAAAGAAAGGTTATCAACCAGTTAACATATAGATTATTTTAAAGAAAACCAACCAGGAAATTGGCTTCATTTGTAAAGCGAGATCTGAGGTATGTTATTTAAAAAATGCTTAATTTCGAAAATTTATAGTACACGAAATTGCATTTGAAAGAATTAAGTTTTACTCGTTGTTAGGAGAAGAATCTACCAAGTTTCTTAACTCTATGTAAAGTACTATAATTATTTCGTAGTTCTATGAAATACTCAACAAAGAGATCGTTTCATTAAATTTCTTCTCCTTTGAGTCAAACGAAATATGTTTCCGGCTCTTACTATACTCTATTACTGTATTCGTATTTTCATTTTCTTTATGCAACAACTACTAATACTTTATATCATCGTACATTTCCTTATAAAGTAACTTTATTTTCAATGAAAGCGAAGGAATAATTTTCTATGAAATAATAATCGAGTATGCTGAACATAGTCTTACAGGAGTCTAGCAAGTTCGGTTATCTCGTAAGAATCCACTTGTAAAAAATTCTCGACAATTTTGGTAATCGATAACTTTATAAAGTTCCATTCCAGTGCGGAAATCATATGGCAGCAATGCCACGATAATATTAAACTTCGAGAGCAGCTCAAAATTCGTTAAGTTGCAGCAAGGATTATTCGACACCCAGCAACACCGAATGTAGCCGATTCTCCCCGAGGGTAGTTTTGTTATTTCACATAGAATTTTTATGACAATCGTGAAGGAACTTGACGAAGGAGTTAACCGTATCGTGAAACGGTTCGTTTCACCTTACGGCGCTATAAATTTCAGCCGCGAAACGATAAATGATTTCAAGAGAAACGAGTAACGTGGCTCGCAAGAATAACTAAAAGGAATAACGCGAAGCGCATTAAGATTAACAATTTCTGCAAAGTCCTTTTAATACTATATCTGCATATAGTAACTTGTGCCGTATAAAAGATGCAATTATATAATTCTGACAATGCACTTTCAAAACCATAAATAACTGACTGCTAATGACTTTGCTTGCTATAAATCCAAGAAACCATTTCATTCCCAAGAAACCAAACCTACGGTAAAATATAAAAAGAGTCGCAACCACTGTTGCGTTACTCGTTTCACAAAGTTATTTGTCTGCCCAGTGCCGTCGGTATGAACTGTGCAGCTATCGTAAAGTGTAAACTTCAGGATTTCCCTGAGATGCAGAAAATTCAAGGCAGCATCCAAAGAGAAAGAAATTCTTGGTTAACTTGTCAAATTTTTTTCTCGAAAACTAGGTAAACTACGATGTATAAGTTGTATACGAACAGGTAAATGTACTCGGAACGTATAGTTTCCTGTAAACTGACATTATATTAATGGGGAAGAAATTCTTAAACAACAGTTATACAAGTACGAAGTCCACCGCTTCACGTTAAGCAGATTTTTAGCACGAGTTACGAGGAAGTGCGGATGGTAGGAAAATGAGAAAATATAAAAAGTTGTGAAATTTATAAAGACAGCATAAACTTTTACTACTAACAATTCTAATGACTTCATAACGTCGTGCCGCAAAGCTTCCGAATTAGGCGTTTGGGTGGATAACGTTGAAAATACGGAAATATGTAAATAAGGGTGGAGGAAATTCACGATCATTGAGTAAATCCAAAGGGAGGATAAAATGATGGCCTTTAGAACGTGGAATTAAATAGGGAAGAAAGTTTGATAAAAATTACGGGTATCCAACACTTTATCTATATACTATACATATATATATAAATATGCATGATGCGGTCATTGAAATGCGGTTAAGCCAACCGACTTCGTTCTATTTTTAATTAATAATTTAACAGTACGATAACTTTTAATGACAAATAAGCAATAACGAACTCATCTTCAAATTTATCGTATAATAATTATATACGGCCTATAAAATACGAGGGATCTTCAAAAAGTATTCAAAAAGTATAGAACTTTTTTATATTCCGGAAACTTTTTGAAGATCTAATAATTTTTTCCCTGTTATTCATAAATAGTTTTCTGTTTGTCTTTAATTAATTTCCTACCACTTCTCCCTCCCCAACGATTTCACTTCCATCCACTCCCTGTGGACTTCACAGTGAATTGATTTAACCGCCTGATGCAGACAGTCCGATCACTGGACGAAATCTCTGTACATTTTCACAGTATGTTTTCGGGTAATTGCACTGACAATTGGTATGTATGATGTGTTGATATTAAATACCAGGCGTTGCGTGAATTTGACACATCGACTAGGTGCACGATCGTATTTATTTGGCTATGTTCTGAGTTGCATGAAATACCTAGAGTCAACACTACTATCAAACTACATAATTGCCATGAATAATTCGTCCACGTGGTTTCTACATATAAAAATTGTCATCGGAATAGGCGAGAAGCATTTAGGGCGTGAAGTTGGTCGAGTATCGAGTCGATTGCTATTCCAGTACATTTAACGTCACATAACACGAGTAGTATGTAGAATTTACGATAATCCATCCAGGAAAAGGGAATTAGCGAGTACTCGAGATACCCTTTCGCCTTTAGGTTAGGAAGGTTAATACGACCATTCAATTAGAATGTCGAGGGTGAGAAATATTAGAAGGAAGACGGCCTAAGGGTTGGTTGGTATACAGTTCTATAAGGGTGGTACGTTGGTATTAGTATGCTGATGTGGAGAATCTAGATTTGTGAAATTGGTATTACGTTGAAAATGAATTTCCTAGTTTCATCGAGTATTTACTATGTAAAGGGTATGTGCATACGTACTCCATTACTGTAGGTTGATCGTCACTTCCTGTACTAGTTCTTGTCAATAAACATTACTCGAATGACTTCTCACGATTTAGATCCGACGAGAATGTACTTTGATCTGCTCTTCAAAGTTTCCTCGAGATTCATGTTTGCCTTGAACAGTTCTTCGTATATTCCAAGTGGCTCTGACACCAGGATAGTTGTGAACGTCATCAGCAGAACAAGAGTTTTCGTGCTAATGATCAAAGTCAACTTCATCATAGCCGTGAACCAAACGTGTATAACTTTGACGGTAGAAATTTTTAATTTCCGAACTTGGTCTTTGGGTTTAATTAAAACAGTTACGAGTTTCGCTTGCAAGCTCATATGCGAATATTCAATTTTACCAGGTAAACAAAGACAAACGTAAAGTAACACAAAGGATGTAATTTCAAACATTCCCCATTGTATATATTTTCCTTTGATCCTTACCGAAATAAATGATTAGACGTATGAAGAATATTTGTATGTACCTAACAAAAAATTCTAGGTCTCATAAGAAACATAATTTTGTTCGGTTTGGTATCAATTATTATTTTATATATAAACGAACCTTCAGAGCTGAGCAAAGATTGTCGCATTCATTCGTAAGACATGACTCCGTGGTGAATTTTGCCAAAATGTCAAGCGGACAGCACAATTCGTCCCTGGATAAAATTAAGTGGGGACTTCCATCCCCAACAATTCCCCAAGAGCATTTCCGGGATGGTCGGTATGCGTTACAGTCCTTGTATACCACAAAGTATTCGGCTTGCTGCCCTACTAGCAGAAATTTAATGAAGGCAATGAAGTTAAGCCTCTTAAATTCGACCAAAAAAGCTTAGTACCTTTTTAGCCTTGAACCTCGCTAGCGAAAGTTTAATTGTGTATTTAGATTCCAATTTATTATAGGGACCGGCTTGCGTTTACGTGTCCTTGGATTTAATGTTCATGGTCCATTATTTCGAGTGGTATAAGCTTAAGCGTTGAGAAAGTAGTGCGTGCATTGGATTTACTTGTTTTCATTCATTCCTCATTTTGATACTTAACATTACTACTTTCTAGGTGTAACTACAGTATATATACTGACTACTGCTTAATTACTGGCTTTATGTCTTACTTGTACAGCTGGTTAAACGACACGGAGCTCCATTTATTTTATACATCCGTTACTGTGCAAAACCGTTATTGCTTCTTTATCTAATTCAATTTTCTTTTTCTTACCGTGGTATTGCGCGTAGTAAGCTTTGTCATATGCAAGAAAATCCAAGATACACGCCCTCTCGCTCTTACTAAGTAATGTTGATATCGCGTTTTAAAATGGCAATAATATTTGAAAAATATGTACGAATATATCGATTGCGATAGAAAGCAGGAAAATAAAGTTGAGACTCTAGTAAAATCCCTGTCATGATTTATTCGCCGAGCTTTACGTATACGTGTGGCAAACAAATATTATCAATTGGAATTATACTTTTTTTTGACGTCAGAATCGTATATTATTCAGAATTATGACAGACAAAATATATGTAACCGTAAAGAATTTCATTGGATGAGAAAGCTGTATCGCGTGGCTATAGAACGAATTGATAACAAATGTCGAACCACGCGTCAATTGTAAGCACGAGTACGATTCTTATTGAAAAGGAGTATGCATACATATATAAGCTCTTTCATCTTTTCATATATCGACAACCAATATTTTTGCAGAAGCAACGCAACATGATTTATGTGACGTGCATGTACAGAATATATTTAATATTTATTAAACTGAACTTTGTCACAAAATATTGGTAGCAATCAGCAAGGTATTAGAAAATTGTCAAATAAATGTTAGGCTGCTATAATAAATAACATCACTATTGTAGCCGATATGCCTATGGATATCAGCATTATACAAATTTACCGCCATGGCTCCACCAATTGATAATCATCCAGCGCCACCTACTTCATCTAGCGTACCGGTAGGCCACCTATCGCAAAGGGATAGCACGCCGCTTCCCTTTCGTCGACAGACCACCGAACGGGTTGGACCTATGTGCTAACTAATCGCAAGTAATCTCATAAACCGTCTACCCAAATATACTATAGTGTATCACTACTTATTCTCTCTCTCTCTCTCTCTCTCTCTCTCTTCATTTCTATACTATCTAAACTAGCAGGCCATATGGCCAACTGACGTACGGACGAGCAACAATTCCTGACATACATTCGATGTGAAATATGTGAGGTTTCGACCAATCTGCCACACGATAATCCAAACTGAGTGACGAGGATTTATCCGAGGAATCATTATTGACAAATGTGAACGTCTGCAGTCTTCTCTACACGTAATATCTTCTTCATACAAATCCACCTGCGTATGATCGGATGAATATCGTAATGATAAAATAAATATTCGAAAATATGTATATACATTTATGAACGTGTGCTTTTTGATTTGATATTGTATTTTTTTAGTTATATCTTACGCAATCAATCAGCAGTTATTTATTTTTTTTATTCGCATTTATACCCGAGCGGATGTTTTATGATATGTAGTTATGAGTCGAAGTTTCAAGTATAATAAATATACAGAAGTAAAAGTAAATTCCATTACGACCAATTGATCATTTGACTCATTTTGAATGAGAGTAAGGATAATCGGCTGTGTTAAAATAAATAAAAGGGAATATAGGTTTTCTACCATGCAAAATATTCCCACAGCTTTTTTCCTGAAAGCTCCTTCTACTGTTTTATCTTGACTTTTATTGCCTTGATGCCACGGCGAGATTACACGATGGCTATGTATATAGCTATACCGCATTATACAGTGTGAGCTTCAATTCGTGGTCTTATTATTGAATAACTTTTCTCAAGTTCTCCTCAATATTCTTTCTCACAAGAATAATCCACGAAATTCGATTTATATTGCGCGATACAGTTTTTATCTTAGCATTGCAGTCGTTATAAATAAGCTTTTAATTGTATTTGTTTGTTGATATATTCTTTCCATTTTCTTCCTTACTTTGTATATTTTTACCAGAAGCGAAATGTCGATCTTACATCTCTAATACTTGATCAGGTAGCCGATTCTCTTGAGACTCTAATAACGAGAAAGGGAAAATCAAAGAAACAAATATTCTTATACCGTTTCGTATCATTATTGCCTAGTACTATTGTAAAACTTCGGTAATTTGGTAACGTTAATTTTTTATCTTTATTTTTTCATAGATCACGTAATGTTTAACGATTTACATTCTCCGAGAATTATTATATTATATAAATTCGTACGAGACTCAATGCAGATTATTTCATCGAAACTACTCGTGTTTGCCAAAAAGCAGTAAAATTATGTCAGTAATTATCGTTACGTCTGTTACTGACATAATTTTACTGCTTTTTGGCAGACACGAGTAAAGTTAACGGGTATCGTGATAAGCGACATTCAAAACGAAGTATAATTAAACGCGAAACCCGTAGAGCCAGTGCGTTGCGATTGATACCAGGGAAATAATAAAATTTTCAAATAATATATATTACATGGATTAAAGAGGACTGACGTGTTATCATTAGACGTTATCCATGACAGAATATGAAAATTTCGATAAAACGTCAATGGTATATTATTATTATTTTTTTTTTTTTTCAATCTCCTTCCATACCAATGAAAACTATATAGTATTTTCTATCAACTCATGATTCTCCTCTCGAATTTATAAATGAATGTGCAGGTATTGTTATTTTCTTTCTCTCCCTTTCTCCCTTTCATCTATCCTTCTACTACGTGATGTATTTCAATCCGTGTCGAGAATAAAGCGTGTTCACAGCAGCACTTTGTCCTTCCATCGATTCTGTATTATAAGATGGTAGGTGATTGTAGGTAGAAACCCAGTCTGTAAGGCTGACCGTTTCATCAGTTTGATTCTTACTTTATTTTTTTTCTTCCTCTGTCACTTTACTCGACCATCTCTTGTTTTCGCATTCTACAGTATTTGCAAAACGTAAAACGATATTCCTCACGAAATGCAAATAGAACGCAGCGTTCCCCAAGGGATCAGTTCCCACTAGCTTTACAGCGCAGATCCACGATGAACAACCATTAGGTAAGGAATGAAAATTTTTTAAAGTATTATTGTTCCCTGCAGTCTGTTTGAAACGTGGGAACGTATCCTTAGGGAAAATGTGTTTCCTGATATTATGCATCGAAGCCGAGTAAAAAAATCCTACGAGGAAGATCGTTTTTCGTCACACTCACTATCACTGTATCGACTCTCAATGAAGAGAAGGATGCAGCGATGATTTATGGAGACTTGTGATCACCTTTTTTTAAATTTGCTTCCATTTTCCATCACGGTATAAGATTGCCGACGTCACTCAAACTCGTTAAGTATGATTAATTAGTTGTATAGTTAATCGTTCAATTCCGTCGAGTCACTGTTTCCTCACTCTTCTTCATCTTCTTTCGATACAAACCCTTCACTCCCGTGTTTTCAACAGCCGCAAACACTACCGCTCTTCGGAAAAACTAGACTTTTATTATGTATTTATTTTTAATACCGTTGGATCGTTGGTGACCCAACTTTTGAAGAGCTTTAATATTTTATCATCTTTTCAACCATCCGCGAAGCATCTCTTAGCTAATCCTTTCTTCAGCAATGGACCATCATGCTCTTCTTGCAATGGCTTTACTTTCGCGAACTTTATGGTTCATCGATAACGCTCCTCGCTCGAAAAAGTCCCAGCACCGTCCCCTCTATGGCTGAAGTGTAAGGTAAAGGCGAGTGTAAAAGCCGCGGCACTTTTGCCTCGAGTGCTCCTTCGCTCTTTTTTCTTCTTCCTGGATAGTAAGAAAAGTAAGCTACGAAAAAGGAAATATACTTTTCACGAGAGCCTTGAGCTCCTTTGGAATGGTAAAGTTAATAGAGACCTAGTCCTTTTTGGTAGAAAAATCTTTTCGCAAATTCAGGCTCCGTCTAGGAGCCCATTAGAGCATCTACGAGCATGTGAATTTTAAATTCATATCTCTGTCGATAATCATATATATTTTAAGTGACGAATACTCAGTTAATAATATACAACCAACTCAGTTATAAAATTAATCTGCGTATTCTGAACGAGTTTATATGTTTTTGGAATCACTGATTACCAATCTCAAGGAAATCTCAAAAAGTTTGATAACATTATTTATGATGACTAGTCATACAAAAATTTTGATTTTCGTGTAATCTATAAACAATTACTAGAAAACTTAACGAGAAAAAGTGTCTTATCATGACCGCGAGGGTCAAGTTCTTTTCTATTCAAATTTTACTTATCTGTTTATAGGAACATTCTAGTTCTGTACTTTTCGTCGCAGTACCCAGTGTGCTGATGGCTCAACGAGACACTTGGATTTTTTGTCCTCGCTCAGCGATTTAACACACTTCTGGGACTTTCTACTACTATCTGCACTTCCATTGTCCCTGGGGTAGGTTCATTTTACTCGCTCACTCTTTCTAAATGGTAACTTCATTCTCCCCATCAAGAACAAGCCCGCAAGGCAAAATCTTCATTTAACATTGAGTGCCGCGCAGATGGTATCCGTCGGTGTAGCGAAATACTATAGTATATAGTATATATAGTACTATAGTATCCCCACGGCTGGAATGCAAATCTAAAGAATAAAACAATTGTGTATTTCGACTTGAAGTCTGTCAACTATCCGGGACACGATAGTCGAGTGTTTCTTTCCTCTAACTTCTGAATAATGCGAAAAGGGACAAGAGCGATGTTAGAAAATTCCATATGGCTTATAACATCCAACATTAAAATACGTGAAAATAGTAGAGACGAAAGAGCAGGAACAGGTATAAAAAGTTGAGACAATTTGCCTTGAGAATAATTAATTATTAATAACCATTAGTTTTGGCAACTAGACACGTCTAGCATTAGGTGCGTGAACCATTCTTAACTATTACGAGGTGAATTAATCTGTGCTTTGAAAAGTAGCAAGATAATTACGGCATAATTTCAAACCGGTATTTATTCAGTTAAATTTTACGTAACGAGAAACTTGTAGAGTAAAAAAGACTAAAAGACAGCGACGTTACAACCTCTCGGCTAGATATAATACTTGAAGGGCACTTGTAGGCGAAAGATACGAGTCGCGGAGACAGGAGAAAAAAGACGCCGTGACAAGACGTAACAGGAGAAAAAAAGGTTCGACGGAAAAAAAAAGTAAGCCAACACCACATCTTACAGCTGATTTCGATAAATTTACAGGGACGACAAATTCATCGCAACGTCGTCGATAACAGAATGCTTTTCACAAGGGTTCAAAAGTGTCGGTAGTGGATAACGTCGCGATGATACAGATTGTAGTCTGACGTGTCGTTTACACAACTCCGACCCAAGCTGGGTAAAATGGAGACATTAACAAAGGACTGTCCGAGTCGTACGTCCTGGTCACAGGAAGTACTCTAGTGAGTTTTCGAAATTCTATCAAGAAATGTCCCACCTGATACCGTAGATTTTCTCAGAGTCTAGCAATATAAGAATCCCATCAGATAAATTGTATAGGTACGTTATAACACATAAGTTCCTTCTGCAAATTTGACTATGACTTAAACTATCCATATATTATACGAAGACGAACCTATAATATACGTTCTAAGATTTCTGATGTACCTTTAAGGATAAAATAATATAATTTTTCTTTTTAACAAAATAAAACTATACAATTGCGAGGCTTACGAGCCTGTTGTATTATTTGTTCCAAATTTCGCGACAAGCTGTTGACTAAAGTACATAGGGTTAACGAGAGTGGAAAGATACCTTTACGAAGAAACTTTGTACGATATTGAGGTTAGAAAATTGAAAAGGTCAAGGCCATTTTGGTGTTTCGGTAAAGATTAGTAAATAATGGATTTAATATAGGTATTTCTTGATTTTACGATTGTTTCTCCAATAGCCAGGACACTGTGTCGACAGCAGTGTTCGGGAGATGAATTAGGAGCACACATGGGCGTGGCTCGGTAATGTTCGGTTATATAGAACTGTAGGTCGCATAGCCTGGGTCTTAAGGCCAAAAGGTGAAACTGAGGCGGCTAAGATGGATGTAATTAAATGACGGAAGAATTACGTTCCTCGTTAGTTCGATACAGGCGTACGAGGCTGTGCTTGTAACACGTACAAGATTTATGGCCGGAACTCTTCTGATATCGATTGGAAGGAGTGTATCTGTTATACTCTGCTTTCGCATTCGTACCGAACCTGAACCCAAGCCCAAACTCGCACCTAAACCCTCAAGCGTGGTCTGTGGGTTGGGACTGTCAGACAAGTGTGTGCCATCAATTCCAGCAGTCACGGACAGCAAAGGAGAGCTTCGTCGAACATTCGCATGAAAACGAAGAACTTTCGCCCGTGTTGGATTGCCAGTCAAAATTACGACAATAAATTACCTAACATTACCGTAACGTCTAGTTGCAAAATATAAACCCTAACTTAATAGTTTCCGAACGAAGAAATTTGCACGAATGCATTCAGCTTTCGCGTCATCAGAAACGGTTAACATAAATAATTACGTGAAAGTAGCATTTATTATTTACGGAAAGACCCGGGAAATTTAAACGATAATATATTACAAGTGCAAAGAGGCGGATAATTAGTGTCGTTGCGTTATATACCTTTACTACGGTGGAAAAGGTGGTAGTACGTGACGGTAAAGAAGGAAAGGATAAGAAGAGTGGTGCATAAGTGAATAATGGAGAAAAAGTGAAAGAGGCGAAACAAAATAAATATTAGGGGAGAGAATGAGAAGGATTATATTTCATGGAGGTTTGGTATTTAAATGAGGTAAAAATTATTTTTCACCTAAACCCCAGCTCGCCTGTCTTCGCTTAAATAAATAAATTTCACCGTGGGGACGAAGTATCGCGTATTTGCATCAGGAGCTGTGAAAACCGATTTGGTACCGTTAAAATAGCTTTTGTAAAAGGTAAAAATTCAGCTATCTCATGTCAGTAATGTTAATTCTCCAAAATTAAATACGGACTCGAATTATACACGTTAGCGAACGAATAATTATTTCTGTTCGTATAAAGCAACGTACTCAATTATTTAAATAACTCGATGCATCGTATACTCATGTACTGACTTCTAAAAATATAACTAATTTTAAATACGAGTACGAACAAACTTTGAAATTTGACTACGCTTACCTATATCTCACGATATTATAGTACACTACGTATATATTTAGATATAGATTAATTAAGCCGGTGAGCTAACAGGATGAAAAGTTATCGCTTTACTAAAGCATAATACAATGTCTGTATCGAGCAAAGTGGATATGAACTATTCTTGTGACTATGGCGGTTTGTAAATCTACATCACTTTGTGGCTAGAGAAAACAACAGTGCGATATTAGCTTCGGAGTGGTTTATGTATTTCAGATTCTAGTTTCGTTCCTACTACATTATACTCCCATGTATACATATATACAGAACGAGCTAAGACTAAAAATTGTACATGCTATTTCTTATCAAGATTTTACTTCTGTCAGAGATAAGCTCTTGTCTACTGCGTAGTAGTAGGGGGTAAGACCGACTGTTACAATGCGTGCGAATTTTTCACATTTTATATGTTTTTATTAACGATTGCTAGTATCTGTGTGAAATTGTGCGTTCAGCGGCATTTTTCATATGACGCATTTCCACGCGTTATATTTTCACTCTTTAAAATGTCAGAGAATAATTTACTGGTTAATGATTGCCTGACGACGAGCGATGATATAGGTATAGATAATGGCAATGGTGTGCGATTGCGTAACAAGCCATTTCGTGTTAATTCGACGTCAGGTTATTAATTGATAGTACTAAAGAGAATTGGGGGGAAATAGCGGTGGTGGAGAATTGCGAAAATTATTTTTATTGTTGGTTCCGTAATGCGTAGGTCGTACGTAATTTATCTGCGAACAAAATCCCCAAGAGCAACTTTATTACCCCAACGAGGGAAAAGCATTGCTGTTGCGGCGAGTTTAAAAACGGTTGACTTTTTGTAAATTATTCAAAAAGACATAACTTGTTCTGGAAGTTTTCAATGTTTACGGAAATTTTTCACATATGCTACGCATGCACGCGGAAGAAACGCCATGTTGGTTGTTTTGCTTCTAGGAATTTTACGTCTAGTTTTCGAGGGGCTCTCATTTTTTTTTTCTTTTTTGTAATGTAGCTGCTTTCGTGAAACTTTTATTACTGTCAGTTCCGCATAGTCGGTCGTGCGTAAATTTTTCGATATGGACGATGAAACCGATGGCGAACTTTGAAAAAACATTCGTTTTTGTTACGGATAAATTTTTTCTTCCCTAAAACGACGCTGACTATCAGCAAAGTTCTAACGTGCGCGTATCTGCTCGTAACTTTTATAGGACGTTGAAAAGTGGATTATGGGTATACAAAAAATTGAACTAATTTCGCATTGAAACGTTGCGTGAAAATGTTCGATGAAATGAAAAAGACGAAATTTGAAAATCACTGCCAGAATACCGTAGACTATTTTCGAAATTTGTTTCTGTAACGTTACCCGCCGAAATTATATAATTGTGATATACGTATTTTTATTATATAACTAGTCGCATTTTACGGGGAATATACATAAAGTGATAATTGATCGTGAGCAGTAATACTTCTAATATGATTTAGTATCCTATTTGCATGCCGTGCATATACAGTTACTATAAATAAGCAACAGTATGTACAGAATCTGGCGTGGAGCCACGTATATCCAATAGATAACAGTTTAGCATATAAATGTTGTCCAGGACATAACCTAACATTTACTATCACTCATATTGGTCTTTCGTATTCATAAAAAGAACTTAACTGGAAAATCTTGGAAAAATTATTTTAGCACAACATAATCAAAAGCACGCTGATAACATATCAGGAGATTTTATTAAATCGAACAATATACTTCAATCGTCCCAAGTAAGTCGATCCTTCATGGACATTAATTTCCCGCAAATCCTCGAACACGTACCAAGTCCCCTAGAAAGGGGATGAATGGATCAATCCTTCCCTTTTACGCTGAAGTCCTCAAAGGCCCACCGAAGTCACGTTTCCTCTTTCTGTAACCTGATTGGACAGTATATCGAGCGATCGCCCTTCGACAACCAAAAGACACATACAAAGACATTACTTTTGAAGTTAATTTGAATGATGTTACATATTTTTGACAGGGTTGACATCCCACGGTATGAAAATGGTCCTGATCGAGTTATTTCACATCAACACCTTTTCCGTGAATCATTTTTTATTCCGAGTTATCTCCGACTGTGTCAGCTCTACCAGGTTTCAGCCTGATTCCTTGCACGAAGCAAATTTGAGATATCGACGAACAACGTGATGTGAATTTCAATGGACGGGCGTCCCGAAAACATAAACTTCTCGTAATGCCAGTAGGTGGAAAAGCAAAGATTTCTTCGACGATCGGTCCGATACCAGGGACGTACTTTGCATGTTTAGCATTAAGTAAATTTCCATGCACGAATTTGAACCAGGAACACGTGTGTACGGGAAGCAATGACGCTTTTCCTTTCAGTTTGAAAAAGACGCGTCTTTACCCTTCTTTGTCTTGTCGTCTATTTTCTTTACCGACGGCTTACGTGGAGTAACGTCTAGAACTTTTGCAAAGCATCGATCAATTCCACGAGAAACTTTCGTCTCCCATACTATATTTCGCGCACTCTATTTATTTCTTTTTTTTTTTCCTTTTTCACTGTACATGCACACACAGGTGCGCGTATTTCTTTACTTTCCATGAAAAACAAGTTACTTTCCATAACTTTGGATAAAGCTCACGTGCACGTGCACATGTGCCAATGCCTTTACACGTTCCACGTTAAAAGTGGAACTTAGATAGATTTCGATCGTTTCTGATTAAATTTACAGTACTAGTAAACCGTAAGCACCTAATAACTCTCTCTCTCCCCAGCCACTTTTTTTCCGTACAGGAAACGCAAGTGCATTGATCAAAGTATTTCTGTGTATTAATGACCCAAGCAGTCATCATGGTCGGAGCACGCGAAAATGTAATTTTCTGTTCTATCATACTAATAGAGGAAATGATTTAGCCGTACGATAACGCGTACACATACGCTCAACTACATTCTATGCAGTTTGTATATAAGTCTCATAATTCACTATGTCAGCATGCAATTTTGATGGAAGCATATCGAACATACGAAGCGACCGAGAAGCTTCTATAAAGCGAACAGAAGGAAATGACTGACTATCCTCTTCTTGCGGCCTCAATGCGGTAGAGGCGGAACTACTTTCCTGTAAAAAGGAAAAGGTAAAACTTGGAACAGTTCCCTGAGGACTTCTTGCCGTGGGATGCTGAAGCCAGTAGAGTAACAATTAATCATAGAGTCGGTCTAGAGTTCGCTTAGAGCCGTGAAAGCTCGCGCGCCACTACGTGACTTCCATAACGAACTACCCCATTCATATATCTACGCGAGTGGCGCAGCTACTATGACAACTAGAGGAAAAATTTTAAGATTTCATCTAGTTGAACAACGTCATGGTCGTACAGCGTGACGCTTAGATTGAACGATTGACATATTTTTTACATCACGTGTTATTTTTTGCAATTTTGTAAGAAAAAAAAATGTATCAATCTGGAAATTAATAAGGATTCCATTTAAATCGAAACAAGCCGTCTGGATATTTCATTGTAGGCAAGATTAATTATTGCTATGATTGATCAAATATTAATATTGATATAATTAATTGTAAGATATATCGCGTCAATCTTTTCCATGGAAACTTTATTAAAATATTTTATATATATTTTATTTTCTTCAATAATTTCGCGAAATTCAAAACGGCTTCGTTAATATGAAAAAGGGTAATATTGTGCACGTAATTACGAAATGCCTCGTGCCACTCGAGAGGGCTGAGAGGATATCTGTGTTATCAAAGCAAAACACGAAGGCGCTTCGGGGTAAACGTTGATTGTAGAAGTTATTTAAATATCACGAGAAACGATAATAAAGCTTTCGTTAACGATGATTTTCGCGTCGGGGAATAGCTTAGGGACGTAATCGATAAAAGGACCCGCCAACTGTGGAAAACTGTGTGTTAGGTAATCTGACGTGATAATCAAATGAGTCAAGGCTGACTGGTTAACCTTGCACGACTTAGATCTCACCCCCCTGATAGGAATGAATTGTTCGAAAAGTGCTTACCCTTAAAGACTCATCTATATACACATATATAAAGGGGATATACATGAGAATCAGCTGGTTGCAATCGTGTACGGGTTTCATTTGCAGAAAATCAAGGAGATTGCATAATGGATAATTCATGAATTGCATCTATACGTGAAGCTTAAGCAAGTAGTTATATGTATATTATAATAAATAAAGATATTTTAAAAAATGTCTGTGCTACTGATGTATCATGAATTCTTATACATTTAAAAAAACATTTTATTTCAGGGTGTTTTGTCTTCAGGGGGTTAGAATGAAAATTCACAGAGTTCACGCACGGGGTTGTATTTAGAATGGCATAAATCTGTGTGCAGTTTTTTACTCTGATCTCCATAACGATCTCCTTGGACCAATTTCAGGGGTGAAATTACCCCCAGCGACAATCTCTGCACGTATACCAGCGAATGATAGATAGGGGGATGCCACTGTCTACGTAGCCTCCACGTACTGGTAGTGTCATAGCAACCCTCCAATGGCATCCATAGTCCACCAAGGGATACCCAACGCGCTAAGGGATGTAAGAGAATTACCATTGTCGCAAACATTTTCTTACGAATTTTAGTCTTCTCACCCTTGGTATATTTTGTATTTATATTTATATTTCCTAACGACAGATATTTTTTGAAATTTTGTGTAATTCAGGTTTGAATAATAGTATGTATTTCACGTTAAGTGAGTTTCATGTTAAGTTAAGTGTATAATATCATGTGATGCACGAATGATAAGCAAGAAAAGTGATGCTGCAGTAACGCAAATATTTTTGGTGATCTCATATCTTTTTGAAATATTTCACCGTTGAGTTGTTTCCTTCGTTCCTCTTTTATATCCTGTTTTTATTTTCAAAGATAATATTTTCTCGAAAAATAAACTCACCTTTACGTTCCCGTATTTCCAGGTGAAGAGGACGACTACTGGCAAACAAGCTATTACGCAACATTCCAAGATAAGTATGGCAGTCCGCATAAGCCAATTTAAAGATACTACACAGGGTGAACCATCCAGGCAAGATTCGCAACCCTCGGCACAGGGTAGACACTCGAATACACCGTCCACGGCGTATTGACTCTCTTCACCCTGTTGAGAAAAAGAATCAAGTCAAAAGTTTGAACTTTGGTCGTTACTTACTGGGGATTGGTTCGAGTGATTTTACGAGTTTTCAAATTTCATCTGCTCTTTTATTAAAGGTAACGCAATCACTCAAAGCAAATTGAAGAACAACGCTTGGATTTCTTGCTTGTGAGAAACTTGCCGAAAAATTGGGTAAAATTGTAAAAATTATTTTGTGGCATTCAAGCTACCTTCATATCTTGAATTATATAATACTGTTCTATATTATAAAATATTCTCTGAATTGAGCGTCTGATCGACAATCGTGCTTTAAATCCCTCGTTTTTTCTCTTGATTTGAAAAAACTACAGTCCGCCCTTAGACAAATAAGATTATCATTGACCAAGATTAGTATCATCCCACAGTAGCTTCATGAGGCTACACGAAGATATCATTGTTATATAATAGACGTATCACATATGATTGATAAAAGTCAGTACGACAAGAAGCTACGCTATTATTCTATAAAATTACATGATATGTACCAAAACTTGATTTCCAATCACGAATAAATCTCAGATCTTATATAAAAAATATAATAAAAAGACTCGAAAAAAAATGTTGATATTTTTGTTGATATATATCTTTACAAGCAAGAGATAAAAATGTGGTTCATTTTCATCGATGTTCTTATTAAACAAGATTGTTTTGGGATGCTGGATACTTTATCCGATTCAAAGAAGCTTTTCAAAGTCAACCAAAGAAATTGACTATGTCTCGTGTATTATATTATAAAGTGCTTTTCGGGTCTGTCACACCTCGAGCCATCAATGGATGGTTAATAAAACTGTACTCATCAAACGATATCATCTAGTTGCGTGTCTTTACATAAAATTCACATTCCCATAGTACGATTGATATTCAAATTAATTACAAAGCTCCTAGATTCTTCTTAGATTCTCCTACGTATTTCTTTCTTCATCTCCTAAATGTTTCTTCGTGTTTTAGTCCGCTAATTGACCAACTAAGTTATCTTATACCTGTTCGACATCCAGGCAAACGGATTAATTGGCAAGGAACAAAGGACAAGCATACAATATGCTACCGCCCTTTGTCAGGAACAACAATCTCGGTATAGACTAACAAATCCGTTGTGTTCTCATCTGATTTTAAGGACAATTAAGGATCATGAGAACCGTATAAAGTTTCGTAACTTAGCAGACCGTTTAACGTTCCCGAGTTTACAGGTACCTATTTTATTGTAATTTGTATACCGTATGTATTACCATACACGACACTCTTTACAGAGTGAGTGCGAGCAGGACATTATTATTCGATACTATATGTTCAAAATTAAAATCAAATATTTATTTCTCAAAAATTATTTATTAATTTTGAATGCTCATATCTGCTCGTGCATGTATAACATATATCCTATACCATAATAACCAATGGATTCCATCAAAAAGTAACGTGTCACGTATCTACCGTAATTTTGATATTACTCAGTTTTTTGTGTATATGCAGATGACAGGGCGGTAGAGAAACAAGAAGTTACCGAAAATCTGGATCATCAAAAGGGCCAAGGGACAAAGAAGAAAGCTTAGTACTGAAACCAATTTTGAAGGTTTTGTTCTAGATCAAAGAAAAACCGGATTGATATTGATGGATCCGCAAAACATTGTTTGTCAGCGACAGCGTGAAAATTGTATATGAAAACGGCCTATTTTCCAGCCAATGAATGACCGCGTTTCACTCTGAACTTGCAAACGTATTGTTAGCCACGTTTCTTGCCAGAATAGTCCAACCCTCTATCGACCGTTTGCCAAACTGCTCTATGCACTTCGATGACAAACAGATGCTGGGAAACCCGGCGTCGTGTCTATAATTTTTGATATCGATATACAAGATAGAGATGTGAAATGATAAAAAATTACGAGGAAATTGATAATGGAAAATTATCATTGTCATTATGCGATATGTGACTGTTATGTAATTTTGACAAAATTACTTGTAACCCCATTCATGTTATACCGTTTTATCATTGGTCCAAACCAAGTTAATTGTACGACTCGTGTGTATATGAAATTTCGATTCCAACATTCTCACATTTTACAACTACTCGTTATTAGATTACGATAAAATTTCTTCGTTCTAAAACAATTCGTTAGTAATTTAAAGCTTAATTCGTTTAACTACTAATCATCGTCGATGCGTTACGAAGGGTTACTAATTAAAATTAATTCTTTGGCTTTATTAAGAGTGACTACCGGAAGATTCTTCTCAAATGAGTTACGACATAATGATTAATAGAACGTTTAATGCTTGTTTCCATATTCACGACGTAAATGAGTTGCCGTCGAAAATATCTTGTAGTAATAAATACGAGGATTAATACTTGTTGTTACGTTCGTATATTATGTCGTATCAAATCGTAAGATATACATGATTTTTACGTTGAATATAATACAAATTAATTTAATCATAATCAAGCCTGTCGATTGGATTGTCTTTCTTGAAAAGTGTCACGAGATATTCTGTCGTCACATTATTTCATTATAATCAAGTAGGGAAGTAAAGGACGACTGTTTGCCTATAATATTTAATACAACGAGCATGGTACACATAGTACAGTCGTAAAGAGAATCTTGTGCCAAGCCATAACCCGACGAGACATTTCCCGCAAGATTATCATACCGCAAAAGGTTATGAGTACAGTATATAGCATTGATCCAGGATGGAATTGCAAATTTTAATTATAGGTTATATTCGCAAATCAGAAATAAAGCTCAGCTGCATTGGTATTCATCTTTAGCTTTGTACTGAATTGACAAAGAGAAAAAAATATTTTTCCATTTAAGAAGCTTCCGCAATGGTTTCACGCAAATTCCGCTAAAAATAGTTAAAAGTTGCAGCAGCACTGGCGTCAGTCAGAAAACAAAATTTTTTATAGAAATTCAATAAACTATTGAATTATTTATACAGGGTGAGAGAGAAGTATCGCAAAAAATCTCAAACCAGAGTTTTATAGGGATCGAATACCAGGGATACGATATTAAATTGTATTACATTTATATGAACTTGAACGCTAGAATTCATCCTCCACTAACCGCGGAATGATTAATAATACAGGAAATTAGATTCACGGACAAGTATAATTAATTTTCAAACTAGAAGCCGCAGACGTTTGCCAATAAGGTTAACCGAATAGATCGTGTATGTAAATTACGTAATATTCACATTTAATAAACATCATTGTAAAAGCTCGACATTTCTCCAGGCAGTTATGCCTTAACAACGTTAACAATTTTTTAACTCTCATCTTGACAGACAAAATCGGACAACATTAATCACAGTACGATTAGAAAGTAATTCTTGTACGTATCAAGCTAGAACCAAAAGTAGAATTCAAAATTATCTACGGCTCGTATGTAAACGTCTACTTGTGTAAAGTCAATTTAATTTTATGAAATCTCATTCGATTATAAAGATTCGTCGAAAGCGTCAAACGACTCTTTTATATGTAACTTTGCCAAATGCTTGGTTTCGGTTCCTACGTATAAGCAGACATTGTCGAAAGCGTCTTGTAGGGAACGAAGTCGTACTAATTAGTTAGCATAACCAAAAGCATTTATCAGTCACGAGTTTAATGTATTTTTATTTTTGACAGATCGAAAACAACAGTCTCCAGTAAGCTACACGTGGCTCTGAATACAATTTTTTTACAAAACATACATTTATACGGTTTTATACTGAAATACATTTTACTTTTCTACTTCAGCATACGATTTTCGTGATTCGATGGAAAAATACGAAAGTATTTTTTGGAAATGAAAGATGGAAAAATACGTCTGATTTTCTATAGATTGGACACTGCCAAAAAAATAATACATTAAACTCACGAACAGACGATACATCAAATATACTGTGTTTCGAATCGAAATTTTCATCACTCAAGCGAAATCAACCGGCGTGAGCGACAAAAGGGACCAAGGGGTGATACAAGTTGTATATAATTATTATGTTTGCGTAACAAGCCTGGAAGGGTTGTGGATTGACAGAGGTATTTCCACCGAAAAGAACGAGACGTCTTGACTTTTTGTCACCCTTTTCTCAGTATACCAGGCAATTAAGGGATGTTTGTCAAACATCATCCCCAGGATTATAATGAGTTACAGCGACAGATATTTTGAACATGGACTACAAACTCGTTATCAAATGATAAAAACATTTATATACAGTGTTAGGTGACTCGTATATACTAATATGAAAATCTGTGATCTTCGTTCACACTGTGCTATGCTATTCTATGGAAAACACGGCGAACGTCGTGTGAAATTCTGACGATACTAATTAAAGGAGGCAGGTCTTTCAATAATCATAGACTGTTGTGAATTCAACTTAAAACTCAAATATATTGACTGTTAGCTACAGAGTGGTAAGCAAGTAAACACGTGTTGTTTGCAGTGAATGCAGAGCAGGACTGGCCTTTTTCGAAGCGAGGAGACTGTGAGGGTGAGGGTTTGTAAACCGAAACTCACGTACAGAGGCTGGAGACCCGTAGATTAGGAAAGGTAGCGGTAATGCACAAGGGGAAGATTTTGCAAAGGGTGTGTCTGGAGATTGTTGACGTGTTGAGTTTTTAAGGATTAACTCTTCAAGTCCTTGGCATATGATAGGACATTGGAATCTAAGATGGAAATGAGTGAAAAGGATGACCACATGAGACACTGCGACATCTTGGATTCCAATACTGCTGGGGAGTGGCTACATTAGGAAGCGATCGTATTACCAAACGGGCGAAGTGGAAGAAAGAATCTCATGGACAGCGCACTTTTCAAAATCGCAAGCAATCAAATCAACAAGTGGATGTATCAATGGCGTTTTGGTACGACGAATCGTACCAAAGAGAATCCTCGCAGATTGTTCGAGTTGATTTATAGCGTAGAATAAATTGTCACTGAACGCCTACAGTTTTTGCATCGGTAGTAACAATAAACGTTTTCTTGGGGCAAAGGGAAGAATTGTTCCCATGTGCCGGATATAATCACTTCATGAATTATCAATAATTTCAAAAAAAAAAAAACATAATTTAATAAATTATAGAGACTTTTACATCGTTGACGAATATGAGAGAAACGAATAGGTACTATGGAAAAAAATGTGTGGTTTAATTATGGGAATTTTATTAGTACTATGTATGTTGTATATACATTATGAATCTTTAAAAGTGGTGGAATTAAATTGTGGTTACGATGTAGTAATGTGAAGTCTAGGAACCAATAAAAATTGTGTTGAATATAAATACAGTAACGACGTTGAAAAATTGATGAGGATAGGAGAAGAGGAGATATGAGAAAATTGATCCTTCATATACCGCAGTATCCGTTTTCGTCTTATTCCTTCCGGGTTTTAATATTTTTACCGTACTTACATTTGAGCTAATTCCTATTTGTGCCCTGGGCGTGACTTTACTGCATCGAAGCTATACCCAAATTGGACAATTTTCGAAAGTCACCCTGTATATTATATCAGAAATAATTATGCAATAGAAACTGGATCGTACGTACGTCATTATATGATAAAGTAAAGTGACAGAAGATCACGACTTCCGGCTTGAAGGATCACCCTTTGGAAATTGGAGCTTTAAGGGTGATCCGTGTACAAGGCTTGTGCGCTGTAATGGACTTGGGCTTTAATTACATAGTAAGACAGTGAACTTTCGTTAAAGTGCTTCGGAAAATTGAATTTTGAGATAAGAGTTGTTTAGCTTGAAAAATTGAATGAGACGAAATTCGCTTGAAAAATTATAGAGTCAAAATTCGAGAGGCAGGTTAATTTTTTTAAGTACTTTACGCTTCAAGTGACATACGTCATTAGTGTGTAGCCCCTGGAAGGATGATCGGTTAGACGACTCTGAAAATCTTTGCACCATGCTTTTTCCTTATTGTTCGTCAAAAAACATTTGTCTTGTGTATTATTGTATATATTTATCGTGCTTTCGCATTGCCAGTAGAAAATTAGAAATCAGTTAAGTAAATGCTCAAACTATATATCGTGTCCATTCATTTTACAGGAAAAAAGGATGACGATTTTCAGAAAAGTTCTGACAAATAAAAATGTACTTGCAATAAAGCTCAGACTTCAGAGGGCGATCGTGAAACCCTTTTGTGTAGAAGAACTTTGGCAACGTTTTAATATCGCTTTGATTAAAACGGTAACATCGTCTAACAACGAACCCTTTATATCGTTTCTAAGGGAGGTGAAGGCAAAGTTTTTTAATTTACGTAAATACGAATGAAAAGCACAGCCTGGACTCCTGCCATTAAACGAGCAAGTCAATGAAGCAATCCAGTGGTCAGTTACTGTTGACCGCAATTTTTTAGTACTTCGTATCGTATATAAAAGCGTCAAGAAAACAAAAAAAAGCACCCTCAATACTTGTGCCAAAGAAATAATTTCCACGTGGCGTTAAACCTACCCTACACGCTTCACTACATTGGCTACTGTTTCGATTATGTTCAAAAAGCTAATATCTACTTGAATAACAAAAAAGTAGATTGACATCGTATCTGTAATTAAATATCCTTCCTATTAATTATCTCAATGCAGACATATCGTTTTCTCCTATAAATCGATTGTGTCTAGTCAAAACTAACGATAGGAACTATCATATATCTCATGTCTTTTTCAGAACCAGTTAAGTCAGTTCAAGAGATTTGTCATAAATAATGATTGTGTCTGCAGCTACTTGACAGTATTAATGATGTAATAGATATTCTTATTCTCTCGATACCTAAGCATCAAATGCTCGTGTGGATTGCTTGGAAACTGTAATTTTTTTCAAAAATAGCATATATCTTTTTACGAAAATATTAAATAAATTTTCACTAATACATTCTCACTTCTTAAACGAGTCTTGCTTGTAGACACACAGACATCGCCGACAAACGTAATATCACTTCAAACGTATCTCTAAGCTTTGTTATACGAAAGAAATGATGATAACAGTAGATACGCGTAATGAGGACAATTGAAATTCCCAGTGATATTTGTCAGATCATTCCTTAACAATTTCCAAGAACATTCAATCTAAAATCGTTTCAAGGAGATATTATTTTCAACAGTTCAAGCTTCATATTACGAAAGATACGTAATACTGAAACTTACCAGCATGAGCTTTTCGTATTCCTCTTCGATGACGGTTCCGTTATAATAGCGAGTAGTAGACTTTGTGTTGGGATAATAAAATCCAAGTTTGCATTCACAACGATAACTACCACGCCGAAATCCAAGTCCTGAAATGGCGACGCACTGAAAACAAAAAAGTCACGATAATAAATATAACACATAATTCTTAACTGGGTAGAATAATTAGTCGAACATTAATGTATTGAAAATTGCGTATACTCAAGGAAAATTTCCAACCCTATGTACGATTGCATTATTCCGCTTTCTAGGTGTCATGTTTCTTATACTAGTTTTGCCCATATAACGCTGCAGGTGTCTCACTATTATATTCAGTATATCAAAGCACCTTTAATAATGTATGCATTCGTATGTTACTGTATACATGTATACGTCTAGAGACGTGGTTCGAGCAATGCTTTAATAAAACCAAGATGTCTTCTCCGTTGGAGACTTGCTGATTAGAAAGAAACGTTATTTATAGCGCGTTGCATTTGCGTCCTGAAACCATGAGCAAACTATAGGCATCCACTTGTTACATGATTTACGAAAGGTTCACTCGGCGCCAGTGACTTTCCTGGTTTCTATCTCAACCGCAAACGTATAAATTCCTAAGTAGTAACAACCCGAGATAGTCTGGCAAGAGGGTGAACGAAGCGCAGAATGAAAAGTCTTCGTTTGCATAATACGTTTACGTGGCTGCTTACTCGTAGCCATTCTTTATCCCCCGGTATATCTCTTCGTTCTTTTCTCTCTTATTCTCCTTTTTTTTATTAAGGAAAAAGAACCGACGCGACCGATGAATCTCATCAATATGATTTCACGCAAAGAATAATCGAGCGGGTTTTTTAAATGGAACTCGAAGATAGACCAGGTGAAAGGAGAAAAGAAATATTTTCATTCGATTTATCAAGTTTCTTATGATTTGAAAGAATTTCGGATGGCTGTTTATTGTCGTACGATAACTCAGACATTTTTGGTTGATGATTAAACCGCTCGTGGGAGAAATCAAAAGATGCCTCATCGAGTTGGAAACTGTGACGGGATAAACGAAAAAGAAAAATAATACCATAACAGAGGGTGCATGATCCTTGAAAGAAATCTCATCGTTTAATCATTGTCGTACTCGGATGAAATCTGTATTACTTGGGGAGCATTTTTATAAGAGTGATGATGGAACTTGGTCCCCGTGTACTTGAGCAGCTTCGCCTGTTTCCTTGAATTCGTGTCAATGCTTTTTATCAAAAGAAACAACTGCCATTCGTTCTTAGTCTAAACTTTTTTTTTACACTTTTCTTCGACCTTATCTTTTCCTTATATTTTTATTATCCTCCTGAAATTATACTCAAATATATACAACGCCACTCGGCATTACCAACAAATTAGCAAAGTCATAATTATTTGTATTTCTGGAAATTGGACTATCGAGTGTACTCAATTAATCATACGTTTATCACCAGTTTTGGATTTTTTCCATATTATTCATAAATCAATAAAAGTCAATCATCGAACACTAATACTCATGCATGAATATTAGACAATTTCGATACTCCGCGCGAGTATGCAGCGCGCAAAGCAACGAGAGGAAATTTAGGTCAATGGTTAGGACCGATGTAGATTTACAACAGCTGGTTTATTAATAGGGGAGGAGGGAAGGGAGGGAGTAGAGGGAACGATGCCTTGGGGTGTAGAGCTTGGTAAAACCGTACAGTTTCAACTGGTACGTATACGTTACTTCATTGACACAATTTCGTCACAGTCTCTTGGGAATGTTCGGAATATATATATATATATATTTATAATTTCTAAAATGTCATGGAAAATGTGCCTCGAGCGAAATATGTGAATTTGACATTATAACGTAGATTCACCAAATATATATCAAGCGAAGGAATTCCGAAAGAGAAATTCATTGTTGGAATTTTACGCGTTTGGAACCGATCGAACGTTAAAATTTCGCACGGTATATCTGAACGTACGTCGAGTATTTATTGGATATCATTTTCTTCGCGTAATAACGCGCGAGAAAACGCCATTCTGTTATCCACGTAAAATCGAATTCCACCGACAAACGATTCGTCTTGCGTTACAGAAAATGTAGAGAAGCTTCGGCATCGCTATCCAATAAAGTAGCATCGTAATGATTCGCTCTTGAGTTATTGGCTATTAAAGGGCTGCTCTCGCTAACCCGGTTAAAACTAGACTGCTCGGCTGGAGGGGTTAGTTTTCTCGACTATGGTGTAACCATATGGTTTACCACCGGTTTCGATGTCTTATACACATGCCATACGAAGCGATGGTATAGAGGTAAGCGAAGAAAAAAAAATCGAAGATATCACGTATTGAGCTGATAAAACCAGAAATTGAGTTTCTGCTATTCCACATCTTCTGCGTAATCGAGACAATCAATTTAACTCACCCTGGTTGTTCGCTTTTTGCATTTATCGCTCGCTGCGAAAATATTCAGCTGGGACGAATTTGGCCTGAGAGGACATTGATCGATGTCGACTCTACGAAGATCAATATCGATCCCACTGGTGCCTCTGTAACATAGAAAAATAAAGATTCTCAATTTTGGCATGTATTGCATACATTTACACCCATGGTAAACTCGTCTTACAATTTCTTACCTAAAATCCATTCAACCGTTGAAAGTTTTATTAGCAAATCAATAAATTATTAAGACACCTATACGATAAAATTATGTAAGTATCAGTCGAATGATAATGCGATATCATAATGGAAGCGACTAATGGATTTGGAATATAATTTTCTGAAATCTTTTGGACATTTGAATGACAGGCTCCTTAAACAGGGTGGCGTAAGGTACAGTTGCCAACTGAAAAAGGTTCGTCCTATGGGACGAGTCGGCACGAAGGACCAAAATGGCCAGCCTGACTCAAAGTAATTTTCGCGACCACCGGCAATTTTTAATAAACGTTTCATACGGGGATGAATAGAGATATTTGTGCCGCAAGAAAGCTGGTTGGATTTTTAAAATTGACTTAAGCGAGTTTGCCTTCCATCTTCCGCTCCTTTTTTAAGGTCGAGCAACTTTTTTTTCCCTACTGTCGAATACGACAATAAAAGAATCTCAAAGAAAATTCCAAATTTCTTTTCAACTAGAACCATAATGCATCTTTATAATGCATTCACTTTTTACAATGCCTAACTATGTATATACATGTAATACATATATGCTATAGTATATGCTTACACGTACTATACTTCAGCTTTGAAACTAATTGTAAGTCCAAACTTTTACATTTTAACGTCACAACCTTTTGTGACATCAATGTACCCAGAATAACAAGCGTGATGATACAATGTCTCACCCCTTCTGCCACCCTCGTCCACTGTACTAATTGCACAGCTTACACACTGGTAGTAAAGTGACAATAAGAAGAGACGTGCTTTGCAAAACTGCTTACTAAACTTATAAGTACTATGTACATATTAAAGATGTCAGGTACAGAAAAAGGATGAATCTAAAGGCTGGAGATGGTGCACTCTGGGCAGACTTGTAATTATATAATGAGTAAGGAGGCGAGTAAAGGAAAATGCGACTCCTGGGACAAAATGAGTTACCCAAAAATTAAAAAACATATTTTGAAAGTTAGTTTAACCGTCAAAACTTTTTTAAATTATAAAAACAGCTCTTTCGTATGTATTTATCATACTTAAACAATTTTTTAGCAAATTCAAATTATTTATCATTATCGCATATATATATATCACATATTTCCGTTTCAACACATTACTCACGTGCCACAATTATTTCATTGTATCCTGTGCTTTTAACACATGCTCGTAGCGCCTCTCAAGTTAAAGTTATCGTTAACCAACAGGAATCTAGTACAGAAAAAATAGTACTAAACTTATCAGTATAGATTTCGAAATACAATTTATCACAAAAAGTGTATGCTGAATCTTTTGAAATGGATGACGTCAGTACTGAACATGAACTAGATTGATGTGATGTATTGACAGTCTTAAGTCTAGTTGAGTTCCCAGACTCCTCAGTGAGAACAACTAGATTTACAAGAGAAGTTCTCGCTCCTTCATTAGACTGGTCCATGACGCTAAGAATAGACTTTTAAAAATTTTAGATTTAATGGCTTACAGTAAAATTCTAAAAAATTAAAGAACGTCGCGATAGACAATGAGTAATAAGAAGAAAAAAAAATGGGAATTTCCTAAAGTTCTAGAATTTTTGTGAAATGTAGAAGAAAGATGGAGTGTAATTTTTTTAGGGTTATACATACAAGAAGTTATTCGAAGCATGAACTACCCTTTATGTACGTATATACAGTATAGATGAGATAACGTAGTGAGGATATACATTAGGGCTGAAACTTGTCAATTTCAAGCTACTCTCTCGCCCTCTATGTATGAAGGATCATACATCAATATAAGTGTACTCACTACTTTGCGAAGAGCTTCAATTTAACTGTATACTATGCAGTTTTCGTTATTTATTTATTTAGTTATTTGTTAAAAGAATATTTTTTTCCACTATATATTCGAATAAATATTTCATATTACGTTATATGTTACTGGTATATCGATTCTTTACTATATGTTATTGCGAAGCTGGTATTATCTCGTCAATGAATGATTTTTTTCGCTGTTCTGAACATAAATATACGTAACCGGATAGTCTGCGCACATTCAATTTTGCCCGGATTTCGCAAAATACTCGAGCGTGAAAATGCCCAGCGTGATGGACGAATATTCTTGAGATAGAATGGCGAAAATATTATTCGCGTGGGTCTGAATTCCACTTCTGATTTCTCATTGGATGGAGAACGTCACAAATCAGGCGAACTGTATGAAATATATATAATATATATATATATATATATATATATATATATATATATTAGTATATAACCTAATCTAACATAATTAAAATTTGACAATACCAAAATATCTTGATTGAAACACGATAAACGTTGTGTTAAACAATTATCGATTATGAATTTTTTCTCCTCGTACACTGAAAAATTAATGTACCTTTTTTCAATCTATTGTTATCAGATTGGTTAAAAATAAAAAGAATCACTTCACCGTAACGGAGAGATAATAATGCGTATCGTTAGAACATGTAAAACTGTTATTTGCTTGAGTATAACATTTTTTCAGGATTCTGTACTTTTGTTTTAACAGGCAGCAATATTAAAGCTTATAGTATATATACCTAAGGCTTTGTTTGAGTTTCCAAGTAATTTTCATGTTGGCTTTATATTTTCCATCACGACCCACCAGCCTCCCTTGTCTCTCATGTATACTTTATACTTCGTTATTTAACAGCATATTCGATATAAATACACTAAGTATTTCATAATCGTACAATATAGTATAGATAAGTGTCTAACGAGAAAACCTAAGTGCCTTGACGTAATTTACAAAGTGTAAAAACAGACTGTGCAAAAATATATTAATGAAAAACACTTGGACCGAATTCAGATTGAAATTGTCGATGATTAACAAGAAAACATATAGTATAGCCATTATGAGCTATGATAAATTACAAATTCAAATTGCACACATTCTCTCTCTCTCTCTCTCTCTCTCTCCCTCTTCCTCCCTTCACACTCTTATATAATTATTGATTAAATTACGGATTTTTTATGCCCATCACAGATGTTCGATCGTTCGTCAAAGTATCCGTTATAATTCGTCCAATGATTGTGAGATGCGAATTTTTCATTTCCATAATGATTATTGTTCGAGTGCTGGGAAGAAACATATTCGGCGATCATTCAACGACCCTTGTAACTCATAGTTCAAGATCCATTCGAGTTGATATAAGGTTCCAATGCGTGATATTGGTATCGACGTCCATAAACTTAACGTTGAAATACTTGAGCGCTGTTTGATTTATATTACACGTTGTATGTACCTTAGGCTACTACTTTTGTCCATATTTCTTTCTGGTATACATATGTGGTAGTGTTGTTAACCACTTGACTGGTTAGGTTGATTTCATAGCTCTTGTGTTTCATATATACATATATCCTATACGATACTGCAGGAGTCTGATGTCAGGTTATACGCATTGATAAATATATTTTCTTTGCTAATCAGGATACGATGGGAGAAAAAGATACAATGGAAATAAACATACTTTGCAATTTATTTTCTTGGATCGAACATTCACTTGTAATAAAAAGATTCGAATATTCTTTGGTAAAGTCCAGCTTATTGATTTGTTATATAAACTGTATGCAAAGAATATTCACACTTTTTTTCTACGTGGGTCGAGATATGCAATTCGACAGTATCTTAATTTGACAATTTTGCACGTGACAACATCTCGTTAAGATAATCTACGAAAGCGCCTCGTCGAATCTTGTCGATAATTCTGGAAACGTTTAAACGAATAAATTTGTGACATCCCACAATGAAACTTTGACTATCTTTAACTTCCCTTGATCCATCGTTTCATTGAGATTTGTGCCCGAAAAAAGCCTTTCGATTTTACGCTTCTCACAAAGGTTAACGGCTCTTTATACCTTCACCTTTGAAATTCTCTTCGCTGCTGATGTCGCAGCAAACATCCCTTCCTGACATATCAATAATCTGTCAGATAAAAAACGAGCAATCAGACGAGAACAAAGCGTTGAAATATTGTTGAATACGTAAAAAACATGCTGAGCAAGACGTAAGTCATGTGCTGTTCAGCATATTTTCAGTATAGCTATAATATACAGTGGTAAAAAAAGGATATGAAAAAAATGCTTCGTTGCGAATACAAAGGGTTTTAATTAATTATACTTACGCGTACATATTATAGAAAAATATGCAGTTTTCTTTTCAGTTAATTTTTTTAGATACATAAATACAGAACTTCAATTTAACTATTTTCAGATACGAAATATGAAAGTCATTTACAACTTTAATGAACCAAAAAAAGGCTAATATTTTTTTCCCAGTATAGGGACAAGTGCAAGTTCCAAAAGTACCAGATTGTATTGAAATCGATTGGCCATAAATCAGATATTCGTCATTGCGCTCTGGTTAGTGGTTCTCATGACCGTTTCATTCAGGGTTGTAAATCTGTCGTCTGAGTCTCCCCGTACAATACTGGATACTAAATTACCTAAATTGTCCATTTTGTGACAGGCTTGAGAATATCTCAACGGACAATATAGCGTAAAAAGTCTGTGATCGGAATATCATATGAAATAACCTCATATGCACATTTGATTTCACATATCCATAACTTATGCCTACATAAACTAATGTATCTTTCATCTCCCGCGGTGGAAAATTATCAAAGAAATCCATGGACCCTCGCGATCTCGTGACGATATTACACGTATCATATTTTTTATCAAGATCCAATGGCAAATATACCGAAAGAAAAAATTGCAGGATGAAACTTCAAAGAAGGAAAATACATATCCAATAGCTTTATAACAGCAAAACACAGAGAATCTTCACAGATGGTAAGAAGCAAAATAACAAATTTGTATATCGTGAATAAATCAAAATAAAAAATACACCTCTTAATAGTAAAAAAAAAAAACTTGTCTATGCTATACGATTTTATATCTTTCCATTTCAAAAAATGAATCACAACTCAAAAATATTTAGTGCACTATGTAGAGTCGTTATAGATGTTCGACATAAAGTCCAAAGTAGCCAAATGAACTTTCGCTCTGGAAGTGCGCGAAATTAGTTTGAAATTCTAAGTGGCGCGACCTATCATCTATCGAGTGAACTCAGGTGAGCTAGTTTGAATCGTACAGAAGTGTCTTAAACGAGAGGATTTCTGTATCAGTTTCCAAGAGTGAACAAGATTTTTAACCAAAGCTTCGCGTAGTCCCTAAACGAATTGATATAGTTAAGACTAAATGAAAGTATCCTCATTTATTTGCAAATTCATTAAAACATTCATTGCAAAGAAAGTGACGTATCCACCATGCAAAATTTTCACATGCTACGTATTAACCAAGTGCTTAACAAGTTTCCTTATGCGTCCTTCACGCTTAATGGTTAAAGATAGTAGATAGAGGAAGTTAACGTGCAGACCGTTGCTATAGTAAAGTTACCAAACTTATACCATATACACTATCCCATTAAATGAAGAAGTTCATGCAGCCAGTGCATTCGACGAGAATGCATTATTCTATCGATTTTCGAAGTGTCTATCCCACGCGTATATTAGCATACTCGATATTCACTTTTAACATTGAAGCTGCACTTATTACTGTTCAGCGACCAATCGATCGATTTTTCAAGCTGTGCAAACTATCGCGCGGTACGCGGTCCGTTACAGAGAACTGCACTCCCGAGTAAAGGGTTATCTCTATATTAACTACTTAAACAAGACGAGAAGCTGCAGTAATTTTCTTAATGGCAATTTATCTATTTATTTATCACCATTTATTTGCACATTTTGCTTTAGGTTTTTTTTGACAATACTAAGCATGGTTAACAATAAAGGAATTTCCATGTAAGCTAAATTCGCATCTTATATTTTTTAGCGATACGGTGATAACGTGTATCTCTCTACACAGATTTAATATGTTGTACGCGATTCTTGTAATAGTTCTGCTTATATTTATTCAATGTGTCATTTATGTGCCACGTTAAGGTAAATGAAGGTTGTAATTAAAAGTGAAGAATTTTATTAGGTTACGAGTATAATTGTTATCAGTGACGTGGGAAACACTGAGGCATTCTAAATTCTAATCAAGTATGTCTTGTACTTTGGATATTAAACTAAATTAATTTAGAAGCAACTTCCTTGACAGAGAGCGAGAGGGTGAGAGATAGACACTTGAATCCCATGAAACAATTCGTTGAGAACCCAGGCGTTGAGTGCCAGTGATAAATCTAAGTACCCGACTACGCGGTAGAAAACGCGTGGAATCTGCGATGAAATTATGTATGAGAATAGTAAATTCCATCGCGCATTGTAATAACATAAAGTTCAATTGGATATTATTGACAAAGGGGAATCGTCTGGAATTCTTGGCTGCCTCTTATAAAATATTGTGATATTCAAATAGCTTTTCGACACTACGTATATCGATACCCTGCATAGGTACATACAGACCTATAGTATTTTCTTGTCATCTTTATTCGAAGATATTCTACATGCTATGTGACACACGTCGTTCGTGTACGATTCACTTTATTTTTATATTCACACGTATATGCATATATGCTGTGTAAGATTCTTATAATATTTCTATTCGCATTCTCCAATGTGCGATTTAAATACCCAATGGTAAGTTCGTATGCTTTCTTAAGACATCTTCATCTCCGTGAGATTGAATACTGAAGAATACTTTAAATTTTATGAAAATATATTTGCCGTCCGTGTACAATTTCATACGTCATAAAAAATATATTGGATAAACTGAATATGTAGAAACCATTCTTTTCCTGTCTTGAATACATGCTGACACTTATATCAAGACAATAATACAGGGTGTCCAATATTAACGGACTTGGTAAGTGGACGGTATTTCAAAGGTATTAAAAGTGACCTTTGCTGTATGATAACTACTTATAATTCATTAACAAGGATCGGCCAAAGTTCGCTAGTTGGGTGAAGAGGAGATGAAAATAATAGAAACACCATTCAGAGGTATTATGTATCATTCCGAGGGAACTAAATTATTATAGGAAACCGGATTGCCTTAATTCCGTAAAGAGATACATGATGCCCACGGCACTTAAGCCTATTATGAGATATTCGTTAGTAGGTACATATATCTCATTGCCTCCAATCCGAATAGATCGGTAATATATATCAAAATTGCATATTGCAACTGTACACTTCTATCTCTAGGACAAACCCACACATTCTAATATGAAAGTAAAATTCTGCAATAATACATTATCCAAAATATTTTATGGCTACTAGACCGACACGCGCGTGACAAGAGACAGCAGCGGTCTGAACAAATAGGTACAGTTGCACACTGTATATATATATTCTAGTAAAAATACAATTGATGTACTGAACAATAAAAAAATTACTATTTCACCACTTATGTCAGGCAAGTTAATAATATTTTGACGAGCGAGAGTTAATTTGAGTGGACGATGGTTAATGGTATAATTTATTGAAAAAGACAAATCGAACTCTGAAGTTTTAAATCTAAATTTTAAAAATAAAGCAATGTACAAAAAATAAAATGCATTGCAATGCAGTTTTGTCCGTAAGATAATAAGTGGTTCATTAGCAAAGCAGAATTGACTGATGTGTGAAAGAACCGATAATCTCTCCGAAAAGCAATCCAGCTTATAAATATGCTAACATCGTTTGGTCGAGCAATTAGTACATGAATGGATAACAAGATCAGAATTACATATTTCTTTTCCCACAGCAATGCAATGCGACAATGTATTTTTACAGCGCGCCGTCATTTGTCCTTTTTGCATACGAGGTGCACGGTATTGGTTCAATCTCGTTAAAAAGTAAGACACTCGCATGTTCCATCTGGCCATGTCAAAGTAAGGCTGCGTGGGACGGCATACCGAATAACAGGACAAAAAAGTACGCTGTGTCAGACACCTTTCCCCTACTTTTCAATAAAACCAAGCATTCATTACTCATCGTAGCCTCAGGAATGCCAGTCCTATGTACCTAACCACTAATTTTTTAACACCGTCTATATATAAAATTGCCTGTGTTAAAACTCGCCATTACAGAAACCGGATGCCTTGTATACCGAAAGCACGAGATGAAAGATGATCAGGTGGCTATGTCTGTTCCGCGAACATAATTAGATTTTACAAGTAATGGACGCCGGCATACAGTGAATTGGAGCACGAAAAAGCTTGAAAGTACAGTTACTATACTATGCTCTGCTACATACTATGTTATACGTGTACCAGGGCGAAGCGAGGAGTTTAATTGGACAATCGGATTAAAGCGCTATCTCTGCCAGCAGTCTGTCTTGCGAATACCAACTACATAGTTTCCACTGGCTACTTCCAACGACGTATCTCCACCTCAGCGCGGCTGTTCAAACACTCAAAATGCTACGTAAGATCGTGGCTAAATTACTTGAAAGGTCCCAATTAAAAACGCATAAACGTTGAACCGCTGTTTGCGCCAGCTTAACACGTCTTCTCTCGTACTGTAAGCATTTCCCTCGCGCAACACGACTCAATTTATAGAACTACGTAGCAATAAGAGTGAGATGCTAGAAATAACACGGCGACACTGACAATGAGTCAAGGGACTCCTGCACGGGTCTCAAACTCAACTGTTCCACATTACATTTTTTCAAGTACTGTACAAGAACTTTTTGGCAGGACGGAACTTTAACCTAATCTACTATACGTAACAGTGATAATGTATCGTCATTTATCATGAATCTTACGCTGTTTTTCGTTTCTAATTACAATATGTTACATACGGTTGTCCCTTTATGGACGTAATATACGTTGTATGACTTTTAGACTCAATGCACTGTATACGGCTTCAACTTTTGGTACAGATATCACTTTCAACTGAAACCTATTTCTAGCTGAACTTTGATTTCATTAAAATAACTAGAAATGAGTGAATATGAAATACCTTTTGAACTATCATCCTTCGTCCTTGTATGTTAATTAAAGCACCGAAGAAAATATTAAAAATAAAAATTTATGCGATGTTTAACGCGTATAAAAATTACGAAATTTTTGAAAGAATCATCATAATTACGAGAAAATACTCTATTTACATAAATGACTAATTACATTTTCAATCAACCGAATTACCACGTAGTCATCGCTCTTCACGATGGGCAATGTAATTTTCATAAATCTTTGGCAAAACAATGTCTAATCTAAGTTACATCGAGATTAATGTAACTTAGATTACGCACCTAATGTCAGTGGTTAACCCATGTTAATCGAAATAAGTAGACGCCGTTTATTCCGATAGAGCAGTCACTGCCATAATTGAAGTCTACCTCGATTTGAAGATCACGAATCTAATTAAAGTTACTAATCAAGTGAATTTTAATACGAGTTATTAGATACACGCGTCGGTAAGATTAAATTTATTAGTTGGATTATTACTAATATTAATATTTAATTAATAATTAATAATTAATAATTTTAATTGCCCATCAATAGATTCGTCAGCGATCAGAAATATTACTTTATATTACCAATTGCAGTAAATTAGTACAGACCTGACGCAATGTACACTACATGGTAAAAGTTTTAATACAGATATACCAAATACACGATACTAAGTGTATACTTTTGACAAGTAATGTATGTCTATATATTCTGGATTAATATTTATAATAATAAACAGACTTTGTCCTCTTAATAGATTTTTCACAAAATCATATTGAGAATCTGACAATAGTTTCCAAAATAATGCCGTCAAATTGCATTACTAGAAACATTAATTTGTATACATGAATACGTATTAGGTATGTATACAGAATTAAGTGCACGCTTCAGCCATTCTTTCTGCTTGCGCGCCATTGGCGTTTTATTGTAAAATTATGGAAATTCGAGAGCGGCACGAGAACGTTTCTAATTAAATATCGAACTTTAAGAGAAGGGTGGAGAACGCACAAGAAACATACCGAATTACCCTAATCTTGAAAATGGTTCTTGATCGGAATGTAAAAATTCGTATATATATATATCGCCACGTAGTGTCAATTTAACGTACTTTCAAACCCTTGGAAATATCAAGAATAAATAAAATAATTATTCGATTGTTCCGATTCGATTATTTTATTTATCAGTACATATACATGCATATATGATACATTGGTTTCATAAAGCATTGTGAAAATCCGCTGTCCAAACTAGTTTACGGTAACATGGCGAGTGGAATAGAAATGAAGAAAGGTAGAACGCGTTTTGCTTCAACGGGAGTGAAAGAAACTACTGTTTAACTAACCCTACCGTTTTCCAAGCCTATACCGCTCCTAAAGTTGTTACAGCGCCATTAAATCTTGCCAGCGGGCTGTTTTAAGACTCGGTATCTTGAGTTGAAACTTTTTTTTTACGAGGCCCTGACTTTTTGTCCCTTCATGGAGAGTTTCACCACACCCCATTGTACTGTGTTTCTTATTTTCAAAGACCACTGGAGTTAAAAGGGTTTGGACCCTTTTAACGAGCCACGCATATACTATACGAGAGCGAAATTAACGTGTGGTTAAAGAAATGAAAATTCATTGTTGAACTGCACTGCGAGCATTTTAGCTAGAAAGTACAACTGTACCTGTCGTGAAATGTGAGCAGATAAATTATATATCAAATGAATAAATATTAACAAAGGTACCTCGTTTGTAATTCGACAAGTCAAATAATTCATACGTTCATTTAAAGTAAACGACCCAGTGGCCGGACATCTAATGGTACAGTCCCAGTCCCCGGACGTCCATAAGAAACCGTATTTCCATCTATCTTGCATACACGCTTTATCCGGTAACTCGGACGTGTCCGGCCACTGGGATATAACGTTAATACGTTATTATGAAGAAAATAAAAATTTAAAATCCAACAGAGTCAAATTTGTTATATGACAAAGATGAATCTACTTACGTTTTAATAACATTGAAAATAAAAGAGAATAATGATTATTTTAAAATTATATAAGAATCGAATTGATTTCGAGAAAATTTCATAGAAACTGACAAATTAAGTGAGATAAAAATTCAGTCGTATTATATTTTTTAAATCATCTTCCCCATTTATCAAAATACAGAGGACGTGAGGTTAAGTTTCGAGTCCACGTAACAGTACATGTTCGCTAGAGGAACAAGATTTTCTCTCGTGTCTTACGAATAAAAAGCTTTCAAGCTGGTAAGCTTTTTCATTTAAGATTCCGCTCTGGATAAGGAGAGATAAGAAGTGGAAGAGCAACTTTAAACGCAGTTTCATTCTCTTTATATGTGGTTCGCTAGCCAAAGCCACAGCAGGAACGATTCTATTGGTTTTAGCTGTGTTCGTAAATATACTGAAGTAACAAAGTCAACACTTTTAAAGTGCACAGATTTTCGTGTATGCGAAGTCGATCGACGAATGAATGTTGCTCGAGCTAGTAAAGCGATAAAGAGCGAGTAAAAGAGACAAAATAGAATTTCCACACGAGCGAAATATAAGTCGACGGATAATAAAGTCAAAAAGATGAGAGTAGATATAGGTAAGCGACAAAAAAAACTTCTGTGCAAAGAAAGTGATAGAAAGTGTGCGACAGAGAGAGAAAGTGAGAAGATGAGAAAAAAGAAAGACAAAAGTGGTCATTCCGATTGCCAAAGGACGTGAAGCATCGTGTCAAAAAATTAGTTCAAGTGGAAGCAATTATAACGTCTTTTATATATCAACTATACTGTATAACCATGTTGGCCAAACGAGATAAAGGATAGTAAAAAGAGAAAGAGCGACCGAGATGAAAAATTTCGAAAGATAGACAAAATTTTGATCTTGGATGATTCTTGAAAAAAAAAAGAATTCGATCGAGAATAAATAACATTCTATATTATTTTCTTATCGCTATATATGTAATATAGCAGTTTGATGTTGGAGGAAATATTTATCCTCTATATATATATATATAAACTATATATAGACGGGACGTCGCTCTTAATATCGGCGAGGAAATTAAAGCGGATGATAAAACTAGGTTGCTTGTCACAGAGGAAAGCCGGTAATAGAATTATTGACGGTGATTCCAGAAGAAATACGATCGCGAAACTTCCTGTCAGTTCCTGACTTCTTCGATTCCTCACTTCCGCTATAGGATCTATATTGGTATCCATAGTGGAATTCATTTGTAATTTTTCTTTTATCGAATATCAGATTACATCTGGTGTAATGTAGGTACATAGGTAGTAGGTACTATACTATATACACATGTATGAATATCTGTTCCGAAAAACTGAAAAGATGAAAGAAAAAATGGCTGTAGGGCTGTCGAGAATTTAAAAAGCCGGAAGGAATGCTTGCACCATTGTCGACTCGATTTTTCTCTCACGGCGAAGAATAGTTCTTCCACATTCAGGCCAGCTCGACAGAGACTGGATAATGCCTTGCTTTGAGTAAAAAAAAAAAAAAGAAAATGAAAAAAAAAGCAGCGCTTGGATTTTTATTCCAGAATTTTTTTCTGGCGTTACTTGGAAGAGGATTTTACGGAGCAATATGCGTAACGACAGATAATTTTTGACACAGTCGAAAAAATATGAAAGATAAATCCAAATTTTGATTTTCTCTCGAAGTATAATCCACGTTGTTTTCTTTGATAAAAAAGAAACAGGTGACGTTTAACAAAAGAAACATAAAAGCTCCTTTTTTGAAATTTCCAAAAACCGCTACAACCTCTCTTGACTTTGTCAATAATCATGTGTATATTCCGTTAGAAAATAAGACTTTTAGTGTACGAAGTCATATACTTATTTTTCTTAATCGTAAACATATGCAGTACACTTATATAATATAGTACATAGTATATATAGCATATGCCTATAGCATGTCAAAATCTTACAGTAACTGTAAGACTTTTATCTGTACCTCTCATAGAAACCATTCAAGTAGAGTTCACAACCCCCTTAAATAGAATCCATCCCCTTTTTTATCGTCAGCAAAGAATTATCATAAATAAGCAAAAACTGAAGTGTACAACTACCCCATGTTATATAGTCTCCTTGTAGTATACCGAATATTCGACTAAGTATACCTGAGTACACTCCAGGTCAGTTCTAAACGCTGAGCTGACTAAGGGTAGTGACAGTACGGTGCTAATAGACAAAGAGTCGCCCCTTTTGAGTTTCAGCTCGCGTACAATGAAATAAAATGAATGATTCATGAGAAAACTGATAAACCAAAAAAAATCAAAGATTGAACAATCGAATGAAAGGAATATCACAAAGACTACGAAAATACTTGAAGAAATTAATAGATTTTGTATTCATAGCTTAATAAGGGTATACGGACTGGATTTCTATATATAGAAATACCAACAGTACAAGATCCAATTTGTTTAATTACTTGGTTAGTTTAGGCCAATGTAAACCTAATACAGGTCAGTGATTAAAGTCGTTAATCCTTGTTTAGAGCGTAGACCGTCGTGCTACCCTCCAGCAAAGCTTTGTTAACAAATCGCAGAAACTCCTTTGGAGACTCTTCGTTTGAGCAGGTGAGGAGAAGCGCGTCTCGTGGAATTAATGAACGATAATAAAAAGTTTTACGATGACTTTCCATCGACTTTCAGAAGTGAGATGAAACTGGGAACTCGCGTGACGTCATGAGGTCAGGATCAAAAAAATTCCAATGTGTTTCACCAGCATCTCTCCCCTCTCTCTCTCTCTCTCTCTCTCTCTCTCTCCTTTTATTTGTTTTTATCTCTTATCTCTCTCTCTTTCGCCAATAGCTCTATAAGGAAGACATCTTTTAGAGACTTTATAGGTACAAGCTCGGCGAAGGGTAAAAGAGTTCGTTCTTATCTATCGTCCTAGACATAAAGGGAGGGTTGAAAATATGAAAATGCAAGTATATACAGTCGAAGGAAGTATGAGTGAACGAATAAGGATCCTAGCGTCGCAAGATTCTGCGGATGTTGAAATAAAAATATTGAATGGCGATTGATCGTCGTGAAGCAGTGTGAAGAGGGGGAGGATGGTGGGGAAGGCAGGAAGCGAAAACAGCTCCGAGAAAGCAACGGAAGTGAAATAAATTGTCAAAGGACGAGCGAGGTAGGAGAAAAATTGCGAAGGATTATTGATGACGTCGAGTAAGTAGGTACCGAGAGGAGTCCTGACAAGAAGTATCCCTGATCACGAAGAGGGAGGAAGGTTGCGTCACGTTTCTTCCTAACTGCCATTTTACTTTTCAGACTACTTTTCCTACCGTTATTGCGTCACCGAAAGCCGGTACGACGACCTCTTACTGTGCTAGGTTAGGTTAGGTTCGGAACGATACTTTTCTACTGAAATATCTATGCTTTTAGGATGTATGCAACTGTTCAGACTTATTGCTACCAACTGAAGTTGGTCCCTCTTTTCGACTTGTATGGTGAAACCACTTTTAGGTGGTTGCGATATTATTGCGGTGCGATATGTCGATGTGAAATTGCTACTTAGCGGGCGAGATCAGGGCGTGTAGTCAGGATGCTGTTTCATAGCATTTGAAAAACGGAATATATATACATATAATTCAATGATATGATAGAATTGGTTGCGAAAGTAAAGTCTAGTGTTTCATCTTGTTACAGGCGAAAATATCAGGTACGATTTTTAATTCAAAATTATATTTGCCCTAGTATATTTTGTGGTTCTCCGATCAGGCAACTAGATAACGAGAGGAATTTAATTGACCGTAGCAGACAAATACGTAAACATTCATTCTTCGCAGATTCGAAATTTACTTTAGTCTATTTATTCTTGCAGATTGAATGTGAACAGAAATTGCACTGATATTTGGATAAAAGTGGGATTAAAATCCATGAAATTTATTAGTATAAGTAAATAATTGGACATATATAATTTTTCGTAGATTAAAATTAAATAAATTTAATTCACAACTTCATTGCAAGTTATGAATCCTCCTCGCTCCCTTTTCCCTATCCACCCTTTGGTAAAAAATTCACGTCAGGTTTTATCGAAGTGTCTGTTGCAGCATTGTCAATGCTGATCTCGTGACTGTTACGGAACATGTCTAATTCATTTGAGTTGGGATGACTGCTAATGTATACACGATATAGTCCTGTACGGTTATATATAATATATAAGAAGGTATACCTGGAAAGACATATGTATGAAACGATGCAAGGCTGCACATAGGAAATTTCAACTTGATCGATTACTCGAACGGACCTACATATGTATATACGCACGCCTATAGTATACTTATTATTATATATACCCCGAAAGGGACAACCCTCGTTTCCTCGATTCATCACTACGCGAGTTAACTCATCTGGCGAACTGTCATCATCGGAAGGTCTTAATAGAGTAGAAGCAATGTAAAAACTTGGAAAAACTCGATTACGGAAGTGTCGACGTAGTGAATTCAATGAGTGAAAATATAATCGGTAACCGATAATACTATGATTTATTATAAGAGGCAGTCGACCACATAAAGTATAGCATAGAAATAAGAGATAGAGTATAAGGTAGAGCGAAGGGAGATAAGGATAGAGTATACAAAGACAGAATTTCTAGTCAGATAAACAGCTTGAATAACAGAGCAGCTCGGGCTGGAACGGTAGCATGTGAAAAGTCTAGCTCAGTTTTTGGAAATACTTATGCCGAGGCAGAAACTGTAGCTTGTGGTATGAAAATGAATTCTAGCGTGAGGGTTACGTCAAAACAGCCGTTCGCCATTCCTAACGCATCCCCTTGAATGAGCACTGTGCGTTCACCCCTTCACAAGCATCGCTGGACACCCCAAAAGTATATCATGATAGGCGGATATATAGTCCAATGTCAGTCAAGGGTTCACATCAGGCGCAAACTGACGCGCAACCATTTCATGGTTACGTGACAAATGTTCTGGAGAGAAAGTAGATAAAATCCTGACTGTTTTACACCGTCCTGTGGGGTCTTGAGAGGGGGTTGTGGAGCGGTTGTGATTGCTGATGGAATTTGGCGAGTCACGGGACTAATCTCGGGAAGGAAATCTTTTTTATTGGGGTCGTAAATATTTTATTTTGAAAAAATGGAAATTTGGGTAAAGAAATTATCAAAAAGCAATGTAATTGATGGGGTGTTTACCATATATATAACGTACTTCGAGGTGGATGCTGATTCAGTTCCATCATTTTACCTTAGAAGTAACTGCTATGATAAATTTTTAGAATGAAAATTCTTAAGTTTACTCATTGCGTCTTGACGTTTTATGAAACACGTCGGATTTATTTTTTTGATAAACTAAAAAATCTTATCTAATCATATAATTAGTTCCGGTATTGTCAATAACCTTCTAAATGATATTTATAAACTATATTGTTTTTAAAGATGCTCTCTCCGTCCCTATCGCACTCTCTGTCTCTCTAGACTGTCTCTTTAGACTGTACCGTCAACTAGATACAAGCATAGTTTACAAGCTAATTAATGTGTACTGAGAAACAGCCAAGCTAATTAACAAACAGCATAGTTCTATTTCAATTATGAATCTCCATACAAAAACTGTCAAATGAGCAGCTTTACTAATCACTTCGGAATTACGTAAAACAATACAAAAAAAAAAGACCATCTTGCCAAAGAAGATTTAAGAGTCGTTGAAAAATGTCACTGAAATCATGTAATACGTTGGGCGATTTAGCATTTTTCGTAATGCACTTTCTGGACGACAATGCAATCTCAGATGCATCCGAGCTACCACGTGAAATAAACCATGAAACGCTGGAATCTTATCGAACGAAAGATACTTGGCCAAATGCAATTTTTCAAAAGCTTCCAACAATACGGTGAGTTTACATTGCAATGTAAGCAGTCACGTCATATCTAGAAGCATAAGCCAGGAAGATGCAACATTTCTAAACTACACTGTATGCCATGTTAGTAGCTTAAAGCAAGCTTTAGATGGACAGATGCTTCTGTCCCGCCATGCCTCAGTCTGCTTTTCTATCCTTGGTTCTGGTCCGAGACAGGTTATGGTGCAGCTGCACGAGAGAAAAGTGTGAGAAAACGTGCAGCTGTCTTCAAGACTGTTGAAATGCTTCTTGAAACGAGATCACTCTAATTCCAAGCTTACGAGACGAGACGCTTTTGTTTAGCCGACATGAAAATTCTATTGTGCTCGCGACACGGTGATCTGTTCCTTTTATTTCTCTACCTCGATTTCTAGCGATACGAACATGATCGAACAAATTGTAAACGAATAAACATTCTACATGGATTTTCGTGTGATCAAAGTAACAGAAATCACTATCGTTTCTTTTTGTGTGTTGATAGTTTCAAACTAATTGATATTACATTTCTTTCACAGTCTCTGATCATCCTGACGGCCTACCTGTCCAGTATAAGCGACACATTTTGATTCGACAAAATTACAATTAAAGTGCTTGAAATTTTTCGCTGACTCGTCATCGTCCTTCGCGTCAATTATATGGAAAACGACTTCAGACTTGCCTTACAATTTTATGAAGTAATTCGTAATATCTGTTCGACAGCAATATTATATATCTTCGGGGTAAAATAATGAAAATACAAAAAGACATTTCGATTTTAATGAAATGACATTATAGGAATCTGAAATTTTAAATGAGTCCTACGAATAATAATTTTTTTTTTCAAAAATCAATTTAAAAATACTCCAACCCATTGTAAGATACAAAGGAATACTTGACTCGTATAATTAAGTATAAGGCACCCTCCTTGCCGAAAATAACCCCTGGAACCTAGTTCTTACTTTAATGAGCTGTGACAATGGAATTTGACACGGGACTGTATCGTGAGATAGCAGAAGCATTATCGACCTGTGTGATTAAGCAGTTATCCCCCTTTGGTCCCTTAAGGGGTGGTTTTTCAGACAGGATAATACATTTTGCTCGAATACATCAGTCAACGAGGCTCGTGTCATCTCATGAAACGTTTTTGGTACTTCGAGAGGTTGATACCAGTGAATAAAAAATATATTGCATAATCTTTCCAACTTCCATCAGATTATCATCGAAGCCATCTAACTACGCGTATATTTTCACGAAGTCAGCCTTGTACGTAATTCCATTTATCTCAAAATGACTTTGTCAGCCAGCTGTAACTCTGGTATTGTAGCACCGTATGTTAGAGTCTGCAATACAGTAGGATACAATAAACGAGCAAACAATTTACCGAGAAAACCCGTTATCGTTCTATTCCCAGTGAAATAACAGTCCCACCAACGTTACCATCATACGTCGCAGTATACACAATACCCTATTTACTATAGTTGATAGGAAATTATTTACGCGTTGGTAATACGAAGTTTTTCATTTTTTTTAAAGCCTCCCTTATCCAACTATCCATATTTTACACCTCGGCGACTCGTCGCCGAGATTCATTCATCATTCGTTCCATCATTTCCATGCAATAATCGTTTCCCACAAAAATGACATTCCACTCGTCTAGAATTAGAGCGGTAGATTCAAAACAGGATCTATACGAAGGAATTCATTTTCACGATCGTTTATACGAAAATTACATCGTATAAGTTCACTATCTCAAACTTCTTATTATATATCGCTTTTGCTGCGAAAGATTGCCTAATATTTTGTCACTCGTCTCATTTTTTTTTTCTTCCCTTTCCTCTTCCAAGCCTCGTTTCTCCAGCTGTTCTTTTGCTTTTGTCAAAACGATATTCGCACTCGCGCACCAGGACATTTCAATCTCGATATGATGGGCTTCCAAGCCTCTTCCAAGGCTGCCATCATTTCCAGATGGTGCTCCCTGGAGAAAGGTCCGTACCTGAGAAAGCCACTCGGGAATCATTTGGCACGAGGAAGGAAAAGACCCGAAGCAACTGTGCGTATTGGTATGCCTCGGCATATTCCTTTGAAGCACGATGGATCGTATTTCGACCCACCTTTTTCTTGGTGGTTTTTAATGAAAAAAAAATATATTTTTTGACTACAATAGACAGAATTTTCAATCTCACAAGGTCTCCTTCTGAAAGAGGTTAGCAAATATTGCAAGAAGGAAATATTGTTTAAGGTGTATTAACCAAGAATTGTAAATAAAAATCAGTGGTTTTTTTCAATGTGTTTTCCACGATCCTGTTAGGAATATTTTTTAAGCCTTGATGTTTTAAGATTTTTAGGGCGACTGATTACGAATCTAAATTCAAAAATCAAGAATTCAAAATTACGAACCAAAAACCCCCGAGTATCAAATTTCAGATAAATCGCTACTATGGAAAAATGTATGCTGCGGAGGGATATAACTTTTTCGTACAGTTACCCCCTTATCGTTAACCCTTAAAAAATATCTAAGCTACATTCTATCCTAAAAATACCAAAATTTGCCTCTCTCCCACCTGTATTTCAGCTTCATAATAAACTTTTCCTGCCATAAGATCTAGGTAGCTTAAGCCTAGCAGGAGTAGCGAGAATATAGTACGAGCGAAAATAAAGATTGTTTGTTCTACGCTGTTCCTTCATTTATTAAATCCGTAGGAGAAGGCACGATGGGGGAATCTTGAGTGTCACGTTTTGAAATCTATAAAGGAAAAAGCCATTGCGCTCATCTTGCACCTCTTCAAAAATTGTCTTTTATTAGACTTCGCGTGAACGTAAAACAAATCCGTGACTATTGTCAAAGAGTTATAACCTTGTAAAAATTAATCATCGTCACCTTCACGTAGATAAATTGTATCTACGTCTCTTTTATATAGTTCAGATATATCGCTACCATGCAATACAATATACTGTATGACAATCTACGACCCATTGCGATACACTACTTTTTATACTTAAAGTTTTATTTACACGTAATCCGTGCGATCTTTATTCTTTACTTCAATACACATAGAAATGCTATAACGGAACGATCGTGACTCAAAGAAAAATACTAGGGATAAAATTTTGCCGTATAAATTTCTATTCCTGTAGAGAACATGAGAATCGAATGTTTGGATTACGTATACGCTCTGAACTGTGTAAAATACTGGTATACAAGTAAAACAGTTATTTTATGTAAAGGTTCTATATATACAAAGCGATGGATTTCTGTAATTTGACTGTATCTGAATAAAACATATCAAGCATATTTTTACAAAATTTCAGTTAAACGTATGTTAACATAGGTACCTGCTTTCTCTTTTATATTAAATGACGAAATTATTATGGCAGTTTTGATAAAATTTCTTTTATTTATTTTTCGAATAAACGTAACAAAACCAATTCGGAATAGTAGCGATGTGGTTTTTGAGCATCGTTGAAAATGTTCTACGTCGAAACTAAAATGGGGGACGAAACCGATAGTGAAAAGCTGACTGAAAAAATATGAGAAAAATGTTAAACGAAGTTAGGCTAATCCATCACATATACTATAGTGTTAACCATTTTTCACTCGTCGGCCGTTTCGTGAATTAGACAGGTTAGATGACTAATGCGATCCACTGCATCACTCATGAAAGTACAGCGAACGTATATCTGGTTTGTTGAATGGAAAGAAAGACAATAAGCATTTTTCTAGTCGCTTAAAAAAAATGCAAAAATCCACTAAGGTAAATGGTAGCTTCAATGGCCTACATATATTTGAGAGTTGTAATTTTGCTTCTACTTTAAAGCTCCTAAGGCTCATTCCAATCTCCGATCAGACTCTTACGTTTAAAGATCCTATATGCAAACAGTACCTACTTTCGTTTCCAACCCTCAACTTTGTCCGACACTTCAATATCCATAATCCATTTCTCTTCAACTTTCGTGTCATTATTGACACTCATTAAATCTTAAGCGACCTATCGAAGGTAAGTAAAGCATTCTGAGAAACTTCAAAGACCCAGTTTTAAGCCTAAAAATTATAAATTGTGCGTTTATCACTCGTGACGTATTTTGACTTAAATTTTGATACAATTGAAATTTGTACGATGAAAAAATTTAATCGTAATTCAATTATTGCATAAGTACCTAACATCTGTTATCGAACAGGCTATGTAAAAGGTAAGAGTAGTTTTTGTAAATAAAACGGCATCTGAGCAACAAATATCAATTTGATTACATTGACAGGTACATTTGGTAACAATTGATTTTATTATCGTACAATACTAAGGGTTGATATAGGCAGATACGACTATAGCATATGAAGACAGACATATAGTATATATCTATGTATGTACCTGTTGAAGAATTCAGTTAAACAAAAATCTGACGTTTTTCTCTATTTTCAGGCTTAAATGCTTCAACGAGTTAAAATTAAACACGGATAAAGCACACGCGAAATTCTTTGAATTTTCAAATAACATTGGGTATTTGACAATATATTTTACAAAATCTTTGAGATCCATTAGTTTTACACGACGGGAGCTTATTCCCTGGAGGAATGCCTGACGTGTTATCTATTAATTAAGTCATTTAATGAATATTCCGGAAGTAAAGTATAAACCGATATCTATAGGTTAGATTAATTCCGATAATACGATACCAAGTTATTGCCCCTCCAAATGGACCGGATGATAAAAACTGTTACCGAAGAAGATTAATGTAGCGTAAAAGTAATTAAAGTACCGATTCCCTTTTACTCTGAAAAACAGATTTAACTAAATAAAAAATCCCAATAAAGCTCCAACGTCGCATCCAATATCATTAAATTTTACGTGACAGGTAAACGAAATATATCTAAGAATTTTTAATCGAATGAAAATAGAAGAATAAAAATATCACGTGAAAAATATCCGTGCCTGATTACATATCAGAATAGATACGATTATTAATGAGAATTTACACTTTATGACGTCATCGACCGTACATAATAAACGCAAGTTACAGCCAACCGAGCAATAAGGTATAGACTGGCGACTAAAATCAAGAGCATGGAAGTTAATGAGAATCTAAAATACAAATTCATTTGTCTAATTAAGAGAGGATAACAATCATCCATTTTATACCGATCAGATTTTATAGTCGAAATTGCATATAAATTTTTTCGTATACAAGACACGATATTTGCAAGACTTTAAAGAAACGTAAAATATTTATTTCTATTCTGTATATCGTGTAGTTTAGATATGCAACAGGATGGGATTTGAAATTATCGATGCGTTCAAATAGAACATCCTAAAGAGAGGATTTAACACCCCAGTAGGATTTCAAAGGATTTGAGATAGGTCGTCAGCTGCTTGTGCCTAAGCTTCGACAACTTGGTTGCTCGTAGTTTATCGTGTGAAAAAAAAATTCAAAGGAGCAAATCCCTGCCTGAGTGAAATACAAGTTTATAGCAGCAAATTATAGCGTACTAATAATAACTCAAATTAATTTGTTTAACAATTATTTAACAGCAACATATACATACCAATTAGCTTCAAATATTCTCCTCTATGTATATAGGTGTTTTTTTTTTTTTCTTAGTAAACGTCATGAATCGTATAAAATTTTCTAACTAATATAAGAAGAGCTAAGAAGCCTCTTCTAATACCCAGAAAAGTAGCTTCCTCGTTATCTCCTGTAACTTCTTATCAATAATCTTCAACCTCATATAAACTTTTTACGTAATGAATAAAATTCTCGATAACGTGCTTCTGCAGAATATTACCAGTATGTAACACAAGCTGTAAGACAACTTGAAAGCATCTTCATCTTTATTTAATCTCATATGAGATGGAGAAGTGACTTTTCTATATTGCTTGTATAATAATAGGGCGAGATTGCTCCAGTTTCGGTAGACGTCAAATCGTGCCGAAAGACATTGACGAAAATGGAAATTCTCAAGGGTTCCATGATTTAGTATTTATATATACACCGTAACGATCAAAAATTTTCGTCGCCTTTCAGCTAGGATCTGACTTTGACTTTTCGATCAAGAATCGTAATTTATCTCTCCTTGCCAGCTATAGTCACGCCATAGTCGAAGCACTCGAAGGATTATTAGACAGAGAAGATTGGACTAATTTCTATCGTTATACAAATTTATATATATCAGTATACGCCAAGGAGTCTCGCCAAGGACGAGAACCCTTATCTCGATCACCCTTAACTGTCCTGCCATTTTACCTAGGGACGTCAAGCAAACGTGTATTATCACTACCGAAATCTAGGGATGTCCACCCGGTACCCGACGGACCTAAAGTTTCGAGCAGTCAACGAGAACGAGAGCAGCCTGCATAAGTTTCCCTACTCCATTGGGAACAATGGCGTAGGTACCAACCTGCCAAATCAATGGACATTGGCGTGATACCGATCATACCTTTTATCGCTAGCGCTTCACATAGTCCAAAGGGACCGTCAGTTATACCTGAAACAAGGATAAGCTGACAAACCCTTAGAACACCAATTTACGGATCGTCTACGACATATAGGGAGGGTCGTCTTCGCCACCCTGAAAGGTTTGATCCTGGAAAGAATAATCGCGTTAAGGGCTCAGTATAAGGGATCCTGGCGTGGATGATCATGCTACTAGAGACCTGGGTATCTGAACTAGCTATGCAGTGAAGGATCCATCTTGTGGAAAGAACTGATAGGTTGGCTACGTTTCCTCGTTTGGCGGTTCATATATCCCACGGGGTAGTTTGCGAGGAGACATTAACGTATCGTAGCTGCGTATAAGTGGCTGTAATGCTTTATTGCGTATCTGTGTAATGTATTTTAATTTGGACACGTGCGCCAGAAAGGCCATTGGCGTAATATCGTAGATCAGGGAACAGCACGTTAGGAGTCCGATGATCGTATTCTCAATATTCATTGGATGTAGTAACTTTGCGAGTAGCTGGCGACAGGGATCTTCCTGATAATTAGCTAATTATTGGTAGACTTTTTAGCTTGTAAAATCACAGGCTTTCTTCTTCATTGCCTTACGATTTGTTTTACGTTCTCGACCTAAAGGACTTTATCATTCAGACTAATGGAGGCAGAAAGCAAACGGCTAGAAACGAGCAATGGACCAAGAGCAGAGAGCCGTTAACATCATTAATTAGCTTCAAAGCATCTTACAGTGATACCTACCTGCGGCTGGCTTGAAATTGGCTTTGGTCTGAACGAGTCAATAGGTATTTTCGATCGCTTGGGGATTGCATTTTCCCAAGCTTTAGCTCTTGAAAAGAAAATCGATACCGAAGGGCACAATTAAGGAGTCTGTGGCTCTATCTTATTTTACTTTATTAAATTATGTGAGTTTTGCAATATTCATCAAATATATATGGTTTCGGCATTTGGTATATTTCAAAGTTACATCATCCGCTTGCATGATCCATCTGACATCCTGAGACTCTGCGTACTCCATTTTTATTTATATATTGTATATGACAACCGAATCTAAAGGGTAAACCGAGTCTACGAGGTGGATCCAAAATTGATCTGAGAGTGATCTTTCCCCATTCAACGAGTACCACTTTCGATCTATGACTTATGAATGATCCATGAATGATTTGCTGAATGCTCTACTTTCTTACTCTACCGGGTAGATCATACTCAGATCAATTTTAGAATTGCATTCACTGTACCCGAAAGACAATTTTCGGAATATCGAAATCATACGAATATCAATGTTATCTGAATAATTCGTAGCCCTTCGCCACACGTGCTTTACAAGTCGTTATCTAGGCCAATACGAGCCCTGGACTCTCATTCCGCAAGAACGCGCACCCCCCGAAGCTTTAAAACTCCCTAAAATATATTGCAATTGCTATTACTTCTCTACGCACAGCCCGTGTCTGTTTCAGCGTAAAGTTGTTCATTTCTCGAAACCGATTCCAACCGTTACTATACCGCTGACAGTCCGGTCCAATTATTGGTTACCGAAACTCGAGGATCAAATGTGAATTGGGCGTAATTGAACCAGTAGCAAACAAACCATTCCTGGATCAGTAAAAACCAGACACGATGGTTTTCCCAGTAGCGGAAATTATCTCCACTACCATTATCTCCTACGTTACACAGCTTTGCACCCCCATTATATCCTCGTCTACTCGTTGACCTCTCGAACATCTCCAAACATCAGTCTCGTGATCATGTTTTCCACCTACGGGCAGCAAACCTGCTCCTTCGAGTTCATCCACCGTGCTTGACTTGACGAAAAAGCTATAGTTCAGAAATATGAAAAGTAAATCGAAAAAAAATATATCACCCCCAATACCTCGATACTGGCATTTGCCTTAATTTTGAATGAATCTAAGGTATCAATATACAGTACATAAATTATGACTCGTATGAAAATACTTACTTGAAGAAGTACGTGTCGTTCGCGTATCCAAAGAATGGGACTGTGTAAGTCAGCATCCATATATTTCCACCCCCACAGTCGTAGTAGGGTTTGGACCAGCGACCATCCTCATACTTCACTGTCAGTATTTCATCCTCTATCCGATCGGTATGCGTGCTTTCATTGTGCGTATACGTATGGAAACCTGAAATACAGTAAAAGAAATTGCCAATAAATTAATAAGGGTGCGGTATAATTATTAACGCAGTACAATTATTAGGTATATGGTCTGATCATGTTAACAATGTGTATCAATGAAAATTGCACGTGTAGGTATTCGATTCCCTGGACTATGCAAAAATTAAGGGATTAATGTAGAGCTTACACCGCTACATTGACGTAATCGGATTTTCACTTCCTGCATATAATTCGATAGAACGATAATATCGTTTTCACGTCATTTGGCTATTTTGTAAGCCCTGACGTATATAGTGTGGCGCCATATTGTAAATACGTATGTACGTATTATATGGACCGATTCATATTTGAGACTCATTCGCGTTCGTATACGAGTTGATGAGAAAATTAATTGAAAAATATGGAGATTTGAGTTACGATCGTTTTTGGTCGATTAAGTAAATCCATCAAACGTTCATTTACTTGCATGGATTTGTTTGATCTTATTGGAGAAAATCGTAAAAATACTACACAATATTAAAATCTGGTATCGTGTATACCTATATATGCGAAAAGAGGGAAGTTGAAATATTTTAAGCTAATCACTAATAACCAATCGCAAAGTTTTGTCCTAATGGATTTAAATCGTGTGCTTTGATTGCTTTGACTTTCATGAAAAATCAAGAATTCGATAATTTCAAGTTTATAAATAATGTAAAGGGCGGGGCTCACCTGCCACCTCCTTATGCGTTCCTTATTCCAGTATAATTTGCATTTCGCCCACGAAATATTCACCGGCGCGTATTTGTCTTCCCCGAACGGATTTATAACGTTGTTCGTACTGATTAAAGGGGCAGAATCTCGACGGGTCGTTTAATATTATGAGCTTCTCCACGAATCACCTACAGCTCGGAGTAAAAACAGAGATTATTTCCGACATCAAACTTCCGCATATCGTTACGCAGAACCCATATCCACGTACATTCGATGTTTTTTTTTTCAATGTACCATTTTACGATTCTCTTTGACCAAAGAAAACCCGTCTCTCGGTAAGGTAAGCAAACATGAAAATTGGAGTTAAGCCCATTAAGCTTATTTTCAATTTATTTGTGACAAATCGATGAAAGGCACTTCTTACATTTCCGAACTCCCGAACATAAGGAAATGTCTCGAACGGCGTTATAAGAAATACTAAAGTAAAGTCAGAAGATAAAAGAATGAAGGTGGAGAGGATTTGAGTGAAAGAAAATTTTTTATTATTTTCAAAGAAAAAAATTTTCTTTAAAACATTATGTTCCTTTCAAATAATAATTTTTTTTTTTTTTTTCGTTTCATCTATTTATGTATTTCTTTTTCATTTTCACCTTCGTGCCTTGAATCGCATATTCACGAGAAAATTCCAACGTCTCCTTACGTAATGACTTCGACAAACATGAAAGGACGAGGAATTAAGTGCAAGTAGAATAAAAAGAAATGTAACAGGTTCGAAAAGTTTGTCCAAGGACACTCAGGAAACTTTAAATTAACCGAAAGAGAAAATCACGTTGAAAGTGTATAGACGCATAGCAAGTACTAGTCTGAAAGTTGCAGCAGATTTCTAATAGTTTTACTGTCCCTTCGACTGGGCTAATTACCATCGCGGCGTGTCATAAAATTGCAAAGAGCGCCGCAGGGACCAGAAGATTAAAATCTCCCTGCCGTCCTCTCATTCAAGCGAAGGCAGAATACTTTTAAAAATATGCTGGAGCTACGAGAAATTACTTATCTAACCGGAATCAAGAGTCCATAAAGTGGGAAAAATTAAATCCCAATTCAAAAGTATCGTGTCAATTGGTCCAGACGAAAGATTCAAGTTTCACAATAAAATTCATTATTTCATGAAAATTGTAAAGTCGAATTTTACGTCCGTTAACTTTTTACTTCATCAAGCGTATAGGGGTGTCGAGATTCATTTGAAATTTACAGACGTTGAAATTGTCTTAGGGGTGTTACACCCTGACAGTATCCAACACAATCTTTGAACCCTTCTCATTCTTTCCCTTTAAAATCACCATCCCTTCATCCTTTCATTTTCCCTCCACACCATCGTACCGACGACAATCAGCCTTCAGGATGAATATTGGATCATCGTTTGGTCTCCACCCCTACTGTCTTAACATTTTATTCCGTCTTATTACCCGCCTCTCTTGATATCTGGTCTTACGCTCCTATCTAACCTAACGTTAAACATAGAAATCCAATGCGATACGCAATTTCCAAGAAATATATAATATAAGGGTTGCTGGCTAAGTGCACAAAGGAGGGTGGATGTCCCTAGGGTGACTGCGGTTTCACCCCTTTGCATAGTATCGTCATCATCCATTTCAAATATCCTTAATCTACAATCCACCCTTTTTGTCGTACAAAAGAAACATATAAAAACAAACGCACCCTGTATACCCATTTAGTATAAGATTCCCGTCAGAGTTATTTAGCCGCGAATCAAAAATATCTCCAAGCTATTGTAACGCTTTTAATTTAATTTTTATTTAATCGCTTTTCCGCGATTCCGATTGTTCGTCGCTACCGTCGTTCAATGCGTGATTATTGAGGTAAAGATATAAAATAATCTTTCAATTCTTTACGAGACGATGGTTCGTCCTCTAATACCGATATATGTAAAATACACTTAACATTATAAATACTAAATCAATTTACTCGGCACTACCGATTGCTAGGATACACGTGTCGATATACCGTATAAAAATGTACCACGTATAAATAAAAAAGTACGAATAAATAGAAAAAAAGTTTCTATATTAAAACTACTAAGGTAGTTACTTGCGAAAGAAGCATAAGGTATGTTGTGCTGCTTGATACGTGAAATTACATATGTGCATGCGTCGGTGTATCCAAAGATGAATGCCCAGGTTCATCTCCTATATTTCTACGGCTTTCAATTTCGTTGGATAGCTTGTTACGATAGCTTTCAGAAATGTATGTAATACACAGGAGTAGTATATGGCTTTGAAAGGACTCAAGATTTCTACCTCTAACGAGCAACAAATAAGCCATTTTTGCTCAGAGTACTTGAACGTCCTCGAGCAAGAACCCAAATCCAAAGGGACAGAACATTACAAAGGTTTCAATCTCAGAAAACAAAATTCCTTCTCGAGTGGAATCGTATCTCGTGGTCCTAGGAAAACCGAAAGGACGTGGTCAATCCATTCTTTTTTTTTTTCTTATTGTTCACAAGGGTGCGCTTTCACCCGATTGCCTTGGGCAGAGCCCTGTTGTGTCAGCCGACACTCTCGCAGCTCTACAAACTGCCCGAGAAGCACTCATGTCAAATTACGAGAAATTTCTTGTTTGTCCAAAATTTCAGATCCGTGAAACTGAATCAAACGAACAAATATACGCCGAAGTAATCTCTCGTTTAGAGTATCCATCCATAGGGATGAGTGAGGAGCGTCTTAATCCTTCATCCCTTCGTAGCTGTACGGGTGGGAGGGAGATGTGAAAATTGTATGAAATGAAAATTTCTGTATAACGATGTTATTAACCATATCAGACACACACGTGCAAGAAATACTTTCTAATGCTCAATAATTATAGATATTATGGCCTCTGATTTATGCACTATGCTCTACGTGTTTAGATGCAGGAGGAAGTTCAGGCGCTATTTTAATTCGTACGAAAAAAGAATAACAGCCGATGGTGAGAATCCGGTGAAAACGTTAATCGACGATATGCAACTTATAACGCTCTGTGAAATAATGATGCGGTCCACCGCGGCCCGAAGGTTTTCATTCGATTTGATAAATGCGAAAATGTCCGTATCACACATTCACGATTAAATTACTTTCGAACGTGGATTTCGGCTGTTCATTTTCACTTAACGACTGACGGATAAAAAATTAACGCTGTCATCTACCATTACGATATACGGGACATTGTTTGCGAGAGGGTCGCATTGTTCTATAGAGAATCACAGCGTGAGGAGACTGTAGGTAACATGATAAACAAAGTAAGACGAAGACATTTTTTATATAGTCGTTGAAGCAGCCAGTACGATTAGTATATCGATACGAATGCCCGCTGCGAAATTGATTGGACAATCTATAATCCATATTCCCTGTGTTACGGTGCAACGTATAAAATATGAATGTATATCTATACTTTGATCAAGAAGTTTGAAAGGGGAATGAAATTCGGCCGATAAGCGATAAGGGATGTTCTATAATAGGGTACGAAGTGAATTGACCCATGAAACACATATAGGATATCAAAGGCGGCTCTCTGGTGCGAAATCGAAATCAGTGTAGAATGGTGGAAAATTAGGTTGTCAGTCTCGGGAGCAACAAGTATAGCTACACCTGTAGACTGATCAGTGTATTATTTATGTCGTAACAAATACGAGCTAATCGATGATACCAAACGAAATGTATGAATTGAGTATTAGTAGCCACTGATAGAACAGGTGAACGATCAAATATCAAAGGTCCATTAATGATCATCACAGAGCACATGGTAGCAAGATATTATGTGTCAATGAGTGAGATAATTATCTGTCGATGCATCAGATTATCTGTACGAGTTTTCTACATCGAATTTGAGAATGACGATTTGCGGTCTACAAATTTCTGAATTACGAGGCTACAAGTAGATACGGTTTTGGTATATGGATCTTCGTGATAGCTGCGGCTGATGCGAAGTTAACCAGCTGAGCTCGTTCAATATGGGAACGAACAATGGGAGATGTTAGCAAAACCAACGCCGAACTTGAGAAGCGCTGTTGATAGCTAGAAGAAGGACTCATCCTTGTATAGTTTTCTGTCTTTAATAGTTTTCTTTTTAAAATCTTGGAGTCTCTAATGTTTTTGTACTTTACTCTGGTGGCGACTAGTCGAGGATAAAGTGGTTGGAACTGATTTCTCTAGGAAAGTTTCAGAAGGCTAAGGAGGATAAAATCATCGGTGACGGCAAAAAATGGGGATGAAATAAAAACGGAGAAGAGAAATCGCGAGCGTTCGACAATTTTCGTAAAGACTCGTGCGCTGTGCTATTTCGTGAATATATGTGGCTTTACGTTAAGCACACGGATCGCGCGTGTCACGAGTGATAAAATACGCCCAGCCAGGCTGCTCTTAATCTCGCTTAAACGTAATGCGTTCTCGCATTGGAACGACAAAGTGTCGAGGCTCACGGTAATTTATCGTATTTCCTTTTATCGTCGATCACTGATTGCGAACAAAAAATAATAATGAAGAAAAATGAAAGAGCGTCAAATGCACGCGTTTGGGGTGAAGCGTGGAACAAAGTGTACTTTGAAGTGAAAAAAGCCTAACCTGTATTCAAGAGTGAATATGGATTATTATTCAAGGCTGACAACGAGAATTGTTATACGAATTGTCAATCACAAGCCAGACAAAGCGGTACGTGTCAAATGCATATATCGATTGTACGAAAACTGACCTCGATGGAAATACGCGAAATTTCGCAAATAGTTCCGACAGAATAACGAAAAAAAAAAGCGAAAAAAGTTCTAAACTGTAATCGAACTGATAAGACACGTCTTACGGTAAAGGAAAAGGAAAAAACTGGATTTAGGGAGAAAAAGTGAAGAAAGGGTGGCGACCGTGAAAACTGATGTTTCTCAATTACTTGACGTGGGGATTTTTCGTGAAGGGGAAAAACCAATTAATAATTAGACAGAATGAAATTGTCCCTCAGGGACATTTTCAGTCAGAGGGTACGTCCGCCGACGAAGGAAGAAAAGGGCGGGTTGAAAAAAATTGACACTCAACCATGAGATAGCCGTATAATTAATTGATCATCCGAGAAACAGACATCTCAATTTAATCTGCGATCCAACAAAAACGAAAATTATGTTACCCCACGAAAATGTAGGACATATATATGTATATATACAGTTTAAAAAATCGATATTTCTCCGGCAGTTTATTGGCCAGCGTAAAATTATGAAAACACTTTGGCCCAATATATATATATATATATAACCATACAATGAGAGCACTATCCCTATATTGCCTCAGAACTATCCCCATTGGACTCTCGCACTTGATCACACCCTGTGGAGATGGATAATATCGAAAAAAGGTTTTTCGCACAGTTCGAATTGGTTGCTGGCACAAATTACGGAAGAGTTTGCGCGTCCATTTGATTCCTATGGGTTATCATTTTTAGGTTAGTCGTAAATAATTCCGATTACTACATACACATATAGATATATCTTTGAAATGTACGTCACGCTAATATAACTGCAATTCCTTTATCCATCAGTCGCAACGTGTAACGACGACATTTCATAGAAATTTCATGACGCCTCATAATAGCCAGAAATATCAGTTTTACGGCCAATATGAGCCGTTCTCGCCGGTACGTATGGTATACGAAATATACATAGACGGTAGAGAATACGCATTGGATACAGGTATGTATAGCTGCACTCTAGCATAGGAAAGAACGAGTAACTGTCCCTCGTAATATAAAGACCAAAGCTTAAGAAATATATCCTTACGATTTTTTTCTCTAAAAGCCGCCACCGCATGGATATACAAGTCCCAGTATCCGCGAGCCAAGTAAATGCCAGATATTTAAAAAGACAGAGAAAATCATACACCCATTGTTTTAACCTTATTGTTACTTTCGATGCATCCGATAACATACTAAAGATTCTTCTGGTATCGATTGCTCCTTCATTTACGAGTATACATGAATTTCGTATACCTAAAAACTGTAGGATTTATAAAAATATATTTATATTTATATAGGACATTTCCGAACGGGACACGAACTTATATGTGATAGCCTGAAATTTTGGGGTTGTTTGCCCCAAGCAAATCACACGTGATTTTCCATAAAACAACGTGAAATGTATGCTAAAATAGGAATGTCAAATACGTTTAGTTCACAACCACGCATATTCACTTCCACAACAAACATTTTATGCAAGGACACGTGTGCCTTGCTAGAGACCTCATTCTTTTCGATCTGTCAAAAAAGGCACATCCAACTCGCGAACCGACTATAGTCAGAACATATTCCAAGTGCGATGTGGAACTTTGGACAAAAATTCTTGTACCTCCCTTATAACGAACCTGCGATAGAAGCTACGTCTAAGTCATATAAGTATTTAAGTTTATTAAACGCTATACACTGCATTATACAATATCAATTTATAAATACGTGTATGTACTCGAAACGTAATTAAACGTGAACTATAGGTACTTTCTATTGCCAAAGACCTTAGTGTCGTTTAGGGGGTTCATATCTCATTGTGTCTTTACAGAGCAGGGTAGATTAATTCCGACGACCTAAAGTGCTGTACTTACCGTTCAACGGGTGAGTACTTATATGGGAGGGGGAGAGGGAGGGGGGGGGGCAAGAGAAATAAGAGAATTCAGCAGATGCGCTCATTCTTTCTCTGGGAATGCATAGAGGCAAAAATATCGTAATTGGAAATAAAATATGAACATTCTTTCCAATGCAGAAAATTGCAACCGCCATGAATGTGCATATGGCGAATTTCGTGGATAATAGGCGGTTGCTCGTATGTTAATTAATGCGCTTCGTTGATAACTTTGACAACATTGTTACGTCATCCGTCAAAAACACTAACGAAGAAAGATATAGACGTGCACAAACCAACTTTTGACAGAAACACAATGAATGTGTCCCACGGGTATATTCAACTGGGAATACGCAAACAGATACAGCGAGAGAGGATTCTGGGTACATATTCGGGAAAATGCATGCGTAGATATAGTAACATCCAAGTTAGTGTTACTTGAGATTGCATGCGGATATATGATAACGTTCGCACCATCCGGTACAGTCTACCCTGCTGGAGAAAGACACTTTGTATCTAACGTAATAATAATTTCCCTATCTTCGTGAAGGTTTGGAAAGATCGCGCAATGAAATTTTGTCGTTTCGTAAAAACAGAGGAAAAGCAATCTGAGAAGTTTCATTCAAACGTTCCTGAAGTTCCGAATTGAAGTACAAAGCAGGCATGCTTTTCGGTCATCCGAAAAGCCAGCCTTAGGCGCATATTTTTTTGGCCGTGTATCATATGTCGCCAGATCACTTTATGTGTCTGTTTTCAAAGGGATCATTTTCGGGGAAAGCTTTACGCGATAACACGGGTACTGCTTGACTTACAAAAATTACCACCCCTCGATATCGACGTTATCGCAACGAATGTCCAGCGCGCAGACGATGAAAACAAAAACATAAAACGGTCTGCCGACTGGACGAAAATTCGGTGCAAGGGGTAGTTTTTCGTTATGGAGGGTGTCTGCGATTTAATAACTTCGTAAATAAAAAATTCGATTGATTCTATCAACGGATGGAATTCAATTGAAAAACGTTGAGAACTTCATCGGTGTATTTTTCATGCGAAATTTTTCAAAATTCAAAAAAAAAAACGACAGATGCCGGTTTAAGGATGAAACAAAAAATTTTTCGAAAATTGTATTCTGTGCTTCACTGCAAAGGCAACGTCTTAAACCATTGAATAAATATTCAAACGGGTTTTGCAACTGCGTGTAATTCAGAAGTTATGCTGTCTTTAAATTTTAACGGCATATGTATATGTCGGATCCGTGGAGACTGACGTTTCGTATGAAATTCAATCAAGACTCCTTGAATAATATGTAATAAAACAATAATTTATATTCCATCCACACATCGCCGATGACTGCTTATAGACGTTACAGCCGCAAAACACGGTTTCCCTCTCCTAGAAAGTGAAGACCGTAAACTAGTACGGAGTTGGTTGCCTCGACGTGCATTAAATGCACAGTGAGCGTCAACGATGTTCTGGAATTTGGCCCCATTGCCACAGCACCGATCGGCTTGCAACCCATTTCCAGGGTGGCGTTGACACTCGCTGTACAGACTCAACGTGAAAGCTCTGAATCCTCTTTGCGGTTCATGTGCATGTCACGCATGACGTCACGTGGTCGTATCGGAATTACCATAGTTTTAACATCTGGTTGCTTCGTAAACCTATATATCTATATATACGTATATACAGCCTCGAATCCTCGTAAAACGCGTAACTGTAAATGGCGAAGCTGGTACACGTGCAGAAATCGGATATTTGACTTTTCGAGAGTCTCCACGAAGTTCAAAGGCTTCGCGAATTTCTATGAACATTACAGAAAAGTCGTTGAAGTCAATTTCAAGATAATCGGTACGTTGTATTTTCAGCATAGGCAGAGCGACGTTTCGTAAATTCAAATTTAGAGCAAGGATTGTGAACTTTTTATACGTGAAACTTTTTACATATGAAAATATCTCGAATACATAAATATTCGAACAAACCGAAAAAAGAATAAGACAAATCGAGTAAAACGCGACAAAAGTTCAAACTAAATTTCCCGGTAATTAAATTCCGCGCAGACGATCGCACAGCGGATATTATATTAAAATTAAAAAATTCCAACAAAGCTCCTTTCCGTAGGACTGAATAAATTCAAAAGATTTGTGATCAATGCAATAGAGCGCGACATGCCTCGTGATTATTGATAAATCCATAGGGACGTACAATTTTTATTTGCATCCACATATACAGATATATTAAAGACGCTCAGTTAAAATCGAGACTACAATGATTGACCTAATTTCGCCAGAGATGATCTACCCCTGCTAGGTTACAGAATTTCACAAAAGTCAATCATCCGACTGCATAGCAAGTTAGGTTGATTTTGAGAAGCTTTGAGCTCAGTTAATTGCGATAGGCTGTTCATCTATTTACACGTACAGTTAGCTGCAATATACTATAGGATTTATGTACCACGGAGTAGCGAGTGTTGTTCTAATGCGATAGTATTACGTTACGTAACACCAACACTCATTCACAGTCCATCCGAAATCCTAAGACCTTAGGCTACCATCTATTATTTTGCATTTGGAAGTAATTTTCTTAGCAGTACCTACTGCGAACAAAGCTAATCGCTATGATAGATTTGAGTAAAAAGATAATTTTTCATATTTATGTAAATAGTCGATAAAAAATTATTTTATTACAATTGGATTTTATGATTTCAAATATTTCATAACTACTGGACAATGGATAGATTGTTTTTTTTTTAATGGATAATATTTATTATTTCTATTTGAGTCGACACCTGCATATAGATATACATATAGCGATAAATTAAATGTCAATAGAGCCAATAGCCGCGTTCGACGTTTCGAACGCTAAAGAATTGATATCGTTGATGTGTGACCGGAACTTACGAAGCTCGCCGATATTTTAGCAACAATTCACGTGCCTGATTAATAGCCGACTTATGTGTCGCTAAATTTAATTTACCTGCAAAAGCAATAGTATTACGTACCGGATATAGAGAAACTACGTACAAAAAGAATTTTATCCATGTTCCAAATTCGACTGATAGGACCAAACAAATCATCCACACAGTATACGCATCCATCACAAGCCAATCACAGCAAAAAATGTCAGTAAGTATGAATTGATAAAATTGTTTTAAAAAATTCAAAGCTAATATTATAAAAGTGAATCGCAATGATCTCTAGAGGACAGATAACTTCAGTAATACATTAGATCCTCCTATTGTTAGTACACGTTCTACAAGCTCTGACACTACGGTACTTGTACATAGTAAAACATGGGATCCGATTAGATGCTTTGAAAATAAAAACGAGGGTAAAAAATTATTAATAAAGAACGCCATTTGCATAAAGCATCCATAGAGGTACAATAGTTGTACACAGGTGAGCGACAATGCAGTCCCTATTAAACCAGCTACACTCGCGCTATATGCATTTCTCTCAGGAGACGCGACTCGAAGCATAAAGCGCAGTGACGTTAGAAATGACACGAGCAACGCCGACTTAAAAGTATCGTAGTAGTTTCTTTTTTTTTTCAGTAGTTATTTTGGAAGGCAATTTGCTCGCCCCTGTACGCATATATATATATATATATATGTACATATAATAAAACATGCCACAGGTACTAAGAGTATACGGGCTGCAGAGCATTCCCTTTATCCGTCACACTTTGCCCTACAAAGATCGTAATATTCTTCAAGAGGAAAGTCTGAGGCGATGAATAAATGTTCGCTCGACAAGTATTTCTCACTTGGTTCAAAGTGTAAGACGCCACATGGCAGAAACAACATTTCTGTATAAATATGTCAAAGGCAGTTTTCAATTTACCCAACCGATCTATACGTTAAAACATTCCCAAGCTACTTGCTCTCCTTGTATATATTAGAGATACGTATTTTTGATTCTGATACAATAAATAATTAAAGATTCGACACATTTGAATAAATTCGCATAAGCACGATTAACGGAGAAAATATTTTTATTTGGAACGAGATTCTTCACTTGGATTGCGTTGTACGTTTAATTAAGAGATAAATTGGTGCCTAATGATTTTGAGATAATTATACTATTGGCCAGCAAGACACAAAAGTAATGATTAACTAATTAACACGATACGCATAAAGCGTTAAATGGATAAACCAAAGGGATCCTTCATTGTTACCAACGTTAACAATAAAGGGTTTAGTTAAGTTAATTAGTTGAAAACCTTCCTGGGTACAAGTCACGAAGTCTTTTGTGAATAAAATAGCTGCTTTATATAAAACAAAGCTCTGCCAATTGACTGACGTAAATCAAATGAATCCGTAAGACGACCAAGGAGATTAATAAATTGTCAAAAAGGTGATATTGCCGGAAATCGAAATTTTATTTTAAAAATACTTTCGTGCAAGTCCCTATATGAATATATTTTTTTGCATCAAAAAATACATAGCAGCTTCATATCAAAACTGAATATTCATTCGATTCTTCCAATCAACCAAAGCACATATATACACCTATGCGAAATAATTCCTATTAGCAAATAAATAAACTCGTCCCGTCATATAAATTCCCATTACACTTATAAATTCGTACGCAGATTGTAGCTTTTCCCAATATCAAAGTGACCCCCGAGTGAGTTTCAAAGAATCTCGATGTAATCTCACTTGTGCCAGATAAAGAACGCACATGGAAATAGCATTAGTCTATTCCGATCGAATTCTGTTTACGTAACGTTCATCCGGAATTCTCTTCATTTCTAGTAAAGGCGCGACAAGTCAATTTTCCTCAATGCACCCAGGACAGTTGCATTTACGATGCGTCTGAAAAGATCAATCCTGATTGGTACATATATCGTTATTTCCACCGATATATTCGTATAGTACATTCTTTATAGTCGTATTGATCACCCCGCCCCACCGCCACCCCTAACCAGTGAAACAGACCGTGACATATCCGTTACATACGTGAATCCGATATGCGAGCACAGTATAAGAAAACTACAGTATATACTAGTACGAGCTATAGTGGAGAAATTGCAACGAGATCGAAATGGAGATTACCCACATCGCACTGCTGCTGTTCCTCGTTCGCCTTATCTCTCAATTTGCCAGTGGGTAGTACAGTGCATATTCGAAGCGAGGAGGGGACAACGTGATCCCGGGCAAATTGATAGCAGGTAATTGTCGCGTTTCCCACCAGACTACGTTATTACATGCGAGGCACAGTGGAATTCTGTTGAAAGTGGTAAGAAGGAAGGACGAGGGAAAATGACTGTAGCCATGTTCGTTGCCAACGAGTATTTCTTCAAAGATCGCCTAATGGCTGTGTCAGGATTGGTGATAGTAAAATTCATACAGATATACACGTACACTGTAAAGGGAGTAGAATGTGCTTGTGAGAATCAGAACTGTTTAATAAAATATAAGAAAATAAATTGCCATTTAGCCGTATGAGCTAAGTCTGTCTGCTAGTTCTATGCTATTGGGTTAAAGAATTATCATGAGACTTGTAACAAGGTATAACGTAGGTGTTGGCTATCAGAAAAATATTTCCGGCAAAATGCGGAAATATTTTTTAGGGGAAAAAAAATACGTATCTCGCGAGGGAGTAAATGGGCGCGCGTAATACGTTCAGAATTTAAACTTTTTTATCTTAGCACAGAAAAAAGGAAACCGCTTCGTATTTCTCGTTTAAAACTGTTTTAGCCACGTGACTGAGTGTCGTGTTACTTGAGGTATGAAGAATGGAAAAAAGTCGGAGACATTTTTTACCTGTACTTTTGTCCAAAGATACGTATTGTTATACGTTGCATCAATGAATGTAAGCTCCTTGGCTAAGGGTATATTCGCGCAAGTTCAACCGTATAAAACTTTCATTTCGATATAAAGGGCTGTGGCTATAAAAGTTGCTTGCCTCGTATATCGAATAATATCGAAGGATCTTGCAGTTCTCTACTATAATGACGACAGTTACCATCTTGAGTTGACGCTGAAAGATATAAAAAGACTGAAAATAAAGAAAACCGGTAATGCACGTAGGATAAATATTTCCGATATACCGGCTGTCTTCTTTGCACGTGCGAGATAACCGCCGTTTGCATCGTGCATGAAATCGTTACGAGAAAAATCAAGTTGATATCTCTTATAGATCGTAAAACGAAAGGAACCGAGAGAAAAGGTTAGAAAGAGTAGAGACGCTGTTTTCTCGTATCCAGAACTGTTGCAGCATCTTTGAAATACTTTTTTTTTATCTTTTTATTCTTTCTGATAAATAAAATATCGCCGATCATATAATTATTTGTAATTGAAGTAAATGCTAATGCACAGTCTTACTGATAAGGTCTTGGGCAAATATTTGTTTTATACAATTATCAACAATGTACTTCAATGATTAATTCTTGTATGGCTGTAAACGACGCCGTATCGAAACGATCTTCGTATACGAAATACCGCAAGATGTCTGGCGGATATCAAATTTCTATTAAATCACGACAGCACGAGGGCAAGCTTCCTGGCTTGCAATTAGATTACGTTGTAAATCGGTTAGACGAGCAGCTATATTGCTGTCAAATTGACAAGTGCCCCAGATCCAAAACTAAAATCTTTTAGTCTCGTGTCTTATCGACCAACTTCAATTTGCATTACATATATGTTATTCGACCTAAGATTTACAGACGTCGATCACGTTTGTGTAGCTGAGTCGTTGTAAAGCAGCATAAAACAGATACAAAGATATTTTTATTAAAATAAAGACAAAGCGACCGAAGCGGACATATTATTTCGTAATGACAGACCGTAAAAAGTTCCCAAACTTTTTTTCGCCATTCGCGTCCAAGCATTTCGCGGACAGTCAGGAACGCAGCTGTTGCGAAAAGAAATGCGATATTTTCAGTCTGGTGCATTTGCAATTTATAAAAAAACCTTGATGAACGTTTTTATGAAATCTAAACCACAGCTCGCAGATTACGTGTAACAAAAATAGTAAACACGGACAACGGACGTATACGGTGAAAATGTTGCTGTCGATTAAAATACAAAAATTGCAGTCGGTTCAAGTATGAGAACTGATAAGAATTTTGAGCCGTTTGGCAATTAGCACCTGGCTACGTCTACTTGTTTAATTTTAGAGCCATCAATTACCGAAATCGATCTCATAAGCCATACCGACTAAGTTATTTGCCTTTGAAGTTAGTTTAACAAGTTCTTTGCATGAACCATGACTTCAAGTATTTCAAGGTTACGTCCCTGCCCAGTCTGATCAAAGCATCGTTCAGAATTGAAAGCATCGACCACATCTCCTTCTACCTTGAGCTGATAATTCATAGTGTAGCAAAACAATTATGATAATAATTTTCACATTACGCAACGTATATCAAGCTAAATTACATTCCCGAATCACGTATCAGATTCAAAGCGGAAGTAACAGAATAATTGTATGGAGTGTAGCTAGCAAATATAATGAAAATAGAATATCGAAGAATCACTGCAAATTTAATGAATAACACATCACTTACAGAAGCAAGGTAAACATTTTGTACCCCTTCACAGAGAAATCGACTGTAAAAAGAAAATAATGTATCACACGTACAGAAGAGTCCTTTTAAAACTGCTCCAGCGTATAGCAAAACAAATCTCGACTGAATCCCTTTGGATTAATGAACGTGGGAATCCAATTTGTCTGCGCAGTCCGTTGATTTTGCGAGCGTGTCTCCCACTAGCGGATAAAAGAAAGGACTGTCGGTTGAGCATTTCGGGTTTGCTAAGGTAGGTTGGGTCAGGTGAGTTTAAGACTGAAGAAAATAAATTAAACTACAAATTCTCGCAATAATTCCCGTCTATGACGTAACCGTTTCCTATACGTTAATGAAGCACTGCTTTTTGGCGGAATGCAGCCTAATTAACATTTACCCTTGCCTAATTCTCATATGAATCGTGCGAAGGTCAGAACTGATTCGAAATTCTCAGGAAGTATTTTCGAGATAAAGTGCTTCTCCACTGGCAGAGTCACGAAATGGTTTCTCGCGCGAGGCTCACGCCAACCGGAACAATTCAAAGAGGATTTCTGTCAAGATAGTCCCACGTTCCAGGAAACTTCGTTGAATAATCTACTATACCGACCATTATGCGAAACACTGTTATGTAGACACATGTAGATCTGCATTCAGATGTGAAGAGATGTACAAATTTTTCAAATATTTCTTACGCGTTGAAGCGAGTATACGTTTCTTATAGACGATAAAAGGTTTGTTTAAGAGCTTCTTTTTTACAGATATAGATATACTATGTATATGAGAACCAAACGTAACACGAGTATATTTGAAATATCTGTACTGATCAATGAAAGTTACAGATTTTTTGTAGCATCTATATGCACTGTACGTACAGACATATGCACTGGACATTTTTTAATAACTCGAATATTTGGATTATCCTGTTGATAGATATACGCATTCCACTCCCAAGGTAATTTAAATTTTCGAAATGAAAAAAAAAAATTTATCTGCGACAATTATGTAACATTTATTGAAAATAATGTGCGAGAGAATGAGATGAATGTAGTGAGAGTAAAGCCCACACACGTCCATACGTCCATACGTAAGTACAACCGCATGTATAGTCTATAGCGTTTGGACCTAAGCAAACGTTATACTATTGTATGTATGACATAGGGCCTGAGCTGCCGCATGCTTAAAGAAGAGGTGGACACGAAGCATCGCAGAAAGAGGAAACTAAGAGAATAGGGCATACTGTGTATAACTGTGTTCTATCTCATTCTCTCATTCGCTATACACGAGCTCGTCTCTTATTAGTGTCGCTTTCTCGTTTCATAATTTTCAATCCACAGCCTCGCTAAAGAAGTATCGTTTCAAAATTCACCAGAGAATTGTTACCAGTTGCATTGATCCATTTTTTACTGCTAGAATATTCGAGGAATTAATGAAATATTTGCAATGCCACCGTGTGCAACTGTAGTTGCGTCATCAAAGAGATACGTTTGATTGCCGTGGTACAAATTGAAGACCGAATATTCCAGACGGCAGATTTTTCAATTCAAAGTATACGCTATTCAGTTTCTCTTTTTTTTTCTTTTTTATCATTCGTACAACATTCGGGTAACACTTTGGTTACACCGACTAGTCACGCCGGATAACAAAGTAAATCCGTACAGTACACAAATGGTACGGCATAATAAACTATGATCCTTATCCAAACTGTTTGCTAGTAAAATCACTTCCGCTCGAACAACGCAAATGTTTAACATCGTACGAATAAGAACTAGGAGCTGAACGAGGATTAAGAAACTACAAACATTCAGCTATATATACATATATATATATGACATTGATTATTTAATCCTAGATTCAAAGGATAATTCTGCTCCAATTTGTACACAAAAGAACTTTTGCACGTGTAACGTATCCAGCTGGAATGCACCGACTGAAGTTGGCTTTACTATAAGAGTCAAGCCAGACCGGCTAACTTCAGTGAGTGCGTGCCAAGCGAATAATTGTGTACGTTCGCAAGTGTTACGAATGAATTAACACGATGTAACCTTTGAATTTAAAGCTTCTCCTAAGTGAATCAGATCTTGTTTCCCTTTGTCGGCGAAAGCTGCAGGAATTTCAGTCTACGTGGTTTAATTCATTTAATAATTCAATAAAACGACTGTTTGACGCGAGCGGTAAATACGAGATATTTGAATTATCACCCAGAACCTTTCCAGACGAATTTCTCTCACGGATGAACATGCCGTTTCAGGAATGTCGGTAAGGTCTGAAAGCATCCCTCTTTCTTAACAGTCTGCAACCCCCTGAAAGCTGGGTGTTTCTTATCCTAAGTATTTTATGCGCTTCGCTTTCGCTCTGGTCTTACTTTAACGTAACGTAGAAAAGGAAAAAAAAAATCTTTTCCTCCAATTCCATCAGAAACGAAGACGTGACTGTGAAGAAAGACTTACTTTATGGAGGTTCATCGACATAACAGACGGGAGGAAGTAAAAGAGGACTTTTCACCGGCGCACAAACTCTTCAACCCCCAAGGCAATACCTTTCCTTTCTGCAACACTTAGTAGCTGCCGTTTTCGTATAAACTTTTTACTCCCACCGCTAATCGGTGCAGACGAATTCTTTGATTTTTCGCATGAATTATTTAGAACGTATAAAATACCATCTGAATAAATTTTCGTCGAGACGTTATAATTATTACCTATTGATCAACGCGTGATAATCACTTCTAGCGTAATGTTTACCATCAACGACCACGTGGTAAATCTGTCAAAAAACTGTCAACTGCTCCAAACGTGTTTACACAAAATATTTGAAATTTTACACAAGTGACGTATAAATCATACTGATAAATATTCTTTGACAGTTTTACTCACGTACTGTCATTTTTACTATACCTACCAACCATCCTCAACGTATATACTGTATGGGTACGAAAATTGAACACGTGTACATACGACATTGCTACGACTCTGTTCCTTTTTACATGTCTAAATACAATTACGACATAAAGGTCGGAATTATAAGGATCTACGAGGACTGCGACAGGTTAATAAATCACACGATATAAATTAGCCAACCACTAGCGATCCCTCGATCACGTTACTGCTACGTTGATTATTCACCTTAATAATTAGTCACTCCTTATCAAACCACAATTCCGGTGACATGAACTCCATTCAGTCCTTCATAAAAATATTAGACCCTGACTAACGACTGTTTTAAAATTCTACAAATTTACAAGAAAAAAACCAACAATATTTTTAACATATAGCCTGAAACTCTTATCGATATTTTTCAGCATTATCAACCTATTCCCAACTTCCGTGTATACAACCATATGTAAATAGCAACCAATATCCCACTGAAAGCTTACAAGAATTGTCCCCATTGGAAATTCGTCCGTCTACCCCATTTACCATGGAAATGTGTGGTCTTACGAGAAAAAAAAAGAGGGGGATGAACGACACACTAGCTTTTATCGGTCGTTATCCCAAACTATTACGACAATCCTACCATAACCTCTCCCCTATTTAGGCTCCCCTATCATTTATTAATTGATCTAATAATACCCTCGAGAATGCACATGTATAACGTTGGGACGTAAATTGATGTCGTAAATTCAACGACGTAGAAAGTCTTTGCACAGAGTGTACAGTTGAGTGAAATATCGAAAGTCCAAACAAAAATTTTTATTAAACATCTTCCGCGTGTTGTCAATTCGAAAAGTATTAGTGTTTATCTCTTCGAGGTAAGTAGCATCCGTCCGGCATTGGTATACAGATTCTAGTGAGTGAGACTCTTCAGGTTCCGAGCGACTACCGCAATATTTCACGCAATAAAGATACCCGCCCTCGTTGCTTTATGACTCTCGTAATGGAGTCGCCCGGAAATGAGATATCACGGAAATTGTTTAAATTGAGATAAAGCTCGTTCCCTAATGAATATTCCATTATCTGCACAATTTCGAAGACAAACTGTCAACGAGCCTTTGTTTTTCGCCCGAGAAGTCACGTTTCATTTTAAAGTATCAAAAACTTCAAGTTGCGTCATATCAATATGGCAAAATGGATCTGTACCAGCATCCCACTCATGTTATATGTGTCGTATATCAAGGGTACTTTGTATTTTCGAATAATATCTATTGCCTTACTTCCCTATACCGGATATCCGGTTGAGTTCTGATTACGTGTCACGAATAGTGATGGATGAGTGGTTTATAGACAACTGTGTCAAGTCAACCTATGAAAGAGTAGCAGCCAATATTATTGAAAATAAACAACGCGCAAACAAAAGTTATTGGCAATGATTTACCGTTTTCTATGTATTCTGTTTCTTTTCCGAATATGAAATCCTTTACTGACAGACTGTGAATATAGGACAAGATTTACTGTACTTATCAAGTACGATGACTGAAAATCGAACACCAGTAGCATATAAAATGGCGGTACATGTAAGTCTAACGTTTACCAGAACTAGTAAGAAAGTGATACTTTTAAGATATCAAAGTCTAGACTTAATTCATCAAAGTATTCTTATCTATGATACAAGTGCAATGAAACAGTGATATGGTAAAGCATGCAAGAGCATTTAAGGGGTGCAGTGTGAAACGAATTTGAAATTACATCTGTAGAGTTTTGTAGTGTACGAGAAAATCACTCACTTTGTATCAGTGCACTTTGCATTAGTGTGAAAGTATAATTAATCAATTAACTTTATAATGTCGCCATTCAGTACTGCCACTGTCACGGCCATATTGCAACTACTATATTATAGCAGTACGTAATGCAATACCACAGCAGTATATGTTAAAAGCGGTACGAAATAATGTTGATAAATAGCACAAATAAATTTATAAAAGTTGATAACGATTTTTCGAAAAACAATAAAGTAGGAAGTACGTATATAGAAAAATGGGCAAAGATCTGAACAAAGTGATTACACTGATTTCGATTAGACGAAAGAACTCGTTTACGTCTCGCTCTTAGGGCAAAACAAGCAAAATCGTTTCGTGACAATGGAGTGATGAGAATCGATTAAGTGGACTGGACCGAGGGAGCTCGAGAAAATAAGAAAATGCGATCGTTTGTACCGTGTAGACTTTGCTGAGTGGAACACGTGAAATCACAGAAGGCAGCAATAACGAAAGCACGAAGAGCAAAGAAAAGCACAGAGAACGCGATTGTCAATGGTATAATGGTTGATGGCAGCCTGAATGTTAAAATTGCAGGTTCGTATAAGACAGCCTCGACTCGCCAAGTGACAAAAATTGTAATTCAACATCCGGTATTCTTGCTTGGTCGACGTGTAAAATGAGCAAATAAATAAAAAGATGAAAGGAAACTTTGCAAAAGATACTGAAGAATTTTCATAGGGGTAATTTATTGTGAAAATTATTCAGCTGCTGTGCACTTCAACGCGGTACGTTAATATTATCGCCGATATCGATTGAATAGAATGCACTGTATTCAGAGTGCATTTAGATAGAACAATTGTGCATCTGGTGGAGACAGGTGCATACGTGTGTTTCAGTACAGAAACTCATTACCCCTATGAGCAACGTGCACATCGAATGCAGAAGCTCGGGCAACGGCGATAAGAAAACATCCAAACCTCGTTGCGCAAAAAATCATCTATTCAATAATAAAGTCTGCAACTAAATGAATATCAATTCCTGAATAAAGGTTCCATTCGATACTCGCTCCAAACACTTTATATTTACCAGAAAAATATTAATGAATCCCCTTACAGCCGTCGCCGCCCTCCGCCAAGTATTAACTATTAAATCTCAAATCTTTCTATAGGAATTTACTATTTTCGTCATTGAAAGCACATCGATATTCGAATAACGAGCGGAGATAAAAGATTTGCAAATTCGATGCGTAACCATCTTCAAGAAAATTAGCATGAATTTCAAGCAAAGTCGTTGGCTCGATTAAGAGCAAGAAAATAACGTGGGAGAGGGACAGAGAGAAATTAATAGATACGTCCTGAAGCGAGAGAGAGAGAGAGAGAGAGAGAGAGAGAGAGGCTTGAGTAAAGGGCGAAGCACCAAGAGAGACTTGGGTTAACCACCTCCATCAAGATGGGCGTAGGTCGGTTGGCCTACCTGGTAGCTATCAGGAAACTTCCTCGACACCTCTTGATAACGTAGCCCCTCTTTCCTTATTCCAGAATCTCGTCATTTACACCCTGGGAGAACATAGCCCTAGTCGTGGGCTTACGTCAGCAAACGTGCACACGCGCACCTGCATAGCTATGCATCATATTCTACGTGAACTTTGAAATAGAAGCAAATTAGGTCCAATATGTTGCTAATATAGTGGCAGCGCATTAATAGGCTTCTGTGTAGCTAATAATATGTTTCAAGAAGACTTCTTACTATTATATTACACAAGAAGCATAATATATTCGACTAAGCTGGTTAACTTGTGTTTCGGTTGAACTAGATATTGTTTCACATTATAACTTATCCCATGGCAGCGCCATAAACTTGTATACATTTCAAAGTGTTAGGTTGATCTACTTGGGTAACGATTTTAACGTTATTATATAATACAAGTGCAGGTCGGGATAAAAATAAGCTTCGGTATAAGCAAAGACTATGCGTCAAGTATAATGTGATGCTGTAGGAGGCTAAGAAAGCAAATCCTTCGGCATGGATTCCGCATATGAAAGGATATTAAATAATAATAATTAAACGTAATGACAATAAAAATAAGTACGAAATTAAATAATTCAATAAACCGACTCCGTCTATCAGAGATTGAGTCAGACTCGCCAAGTTTCGCTATATAAGGAAACAGGAGAGGGTTGTAAGGGGAAAGGTCGGTCGATCCGAACAGTAACAAGAAAGACTTTCTTGGCAAGCAATTGCGTCGCCATGCATTAAAAATGTATTTTCCTCTTACATTGGGGCCGAGTCTTCCGTTGACAATTTTTTCAGTCTTGCCAATCTCATTCATCAATATTCAGAGTCCAAGGTGAAAATGTTACAGACCAATGCCGATCTACCTTGTTCCGTAGATTGAGTTTCGTCCCAGAGCCACCCCTACTGCTCATATCCACATCCTCCACTACCCCAATAATACGATCAGATGGGGAATTCTACCCGAGTGAAATTCCATAAGCAATTTTTTTGTTCGTAGCCAAAACTATATACACACACACACGCGCGCACGAAGTATTGGTGCAGATCTATTTTTATACCAACTGCTACCTACCTGCATGGTTTATCGATGAAAGTAAAAGTGACATTGGCAAAGTAAGTGTAGGTGGTGGGTTTCAAAGAAAAAAAAAAAAAAAAAACAAGGTCGAAAAATTCTACCTACGGTTAGATGCCAAGGTGGTTGACAGGAGGTATAAGGTGTACTTGAGTTAACGTCACAATGAAAATTTTATGCGGGTTTAACTTTTGAAATTTCAAAAATAGATTCTTTTCGCGCCACACCCATCAGTACCAACCAAACCCACACGTAGTCACCTCCCTTAAGGTAAATCCACTATCCGAACGACAAGGGTCCTTTTTACGACTAATCCTGACGGATTATCGTTATCAAGCTGTCCGACCTTTCTAGATACCGATATCTTGAAAACGGCAAGCTAAAAAGGTTCTTAACCACAACCCAGTGTATGGGATATATCGATCGATATATACTCGAGTGAATCTTTGACCAGGATTCGATATGCAATTTGGATCGAACGTACGAGAAAGGGATTCGAAACGAACTACTATAGGGTCAGAGGGAGCATTATTGGCGTAGATAAAGAATCCCACCAAAATTGATATGCGACTTCAGTGAGCCATACGTGTATATTAGCATAGGTGAGTGAGGAGGGGGACGTTTATTATCAAACCGCACTCCAGCTGTTTTCAATTGTAGATCTCTATTTTACATCTCGTGCGCACCCTTAATATTTTCCATATAGTTCACAATCAATCTCACGTCTTGCTCCTTTATCGCTGTCTTTCCAGTCTCGTGTCAAAAACAGCAAACCTCCACGAGTTACGGACTAACGAGAATTTCTTGAATATTTTACTGATCACAGCACATGTCGTTTACGCGAAAATGAATAAATTTTAAGGGTGGATAATAGATATAGGAGCAATTAGTCCTCGCGATAATACACGGTAAAAGCGTTAGCACCGGGTATATTGCAATTAGTGTGAAATTACTGTGCTACGATAAAAATCGCATAACGTAATAAAAATATTCGCGTACAAAGGACTACAGATATATTGCAATAGATTCCATAAAAATTGTACCAACTATGGGACAAAAAGGTATTAAAAAAAAAAAAAAAGAATGTCTTCCAATGATACGTCACCCCGCGAACTATTCTGATTTTCGAGTGGGGTAGTTGGCGAGGCTGACACCATATATTTTAATAACGACGCTTTAATTTATTTGCATTCCTATCGACCCGAAATCTCAAGCTCGCGTGATAGTTACGACCCTAATTCCCTCGTAAAGACTTTGGCGTATACTCATTGTGTGAACTTGAATTTTATTAATTGAATGTTCTGGCTCTTATGCGAAGCTGCCAGCCCACCCGCACCCTCCTCCCACCGAGTAACGAGTTTTTGACTTTCCTTGCAAAAGCTAAAGCACTAGGAGTTGCAAACAAGATAATATTTTTCAAATACCTCCGCACGGTACGTTGATCCACTTGATATTAAAATTCTTGCTTTTCATCGGACTGTACAATTTGACGTAACGGACGACACAATGCAATTTTGACGAACATAACGAAGAAATTCGCGACAGTTATGCGAATTTATTATTAGCCACTAAAAACAAAGGCAACATAAAGGAAAAGACATAACAAACTTTACACTGCGTATCGCTTTGATATCTATGGTCATTTATTTCCTTTGATTAAAATAAATCAATGAATTGTCAGTTTAATAAAAAAATTATGAATTAGAAGCAGCAGCAGCAGTGAGTTTCAGTCCGTAACAAAAGTGTCCACCTTTGTCATATTTGTCGCATCAATCAATAATCCATAAATGGGCGGATGACATAAGCGAGAGAGAGTGCACCTCGCGAAAAGATTATTCGATTAATCGAAAACGACGTTAACGTTATTATCTGACGAATTGACAGTATCGGCGGGAGGGACGCCCCGAGGCAAATTTAATTTCATAAATTCTTCGGGTGCCACATGAAATTTTATAACATGGCACTCAACGACTATCCCATAGAACCTGTGTACTTTTTCCGTTAGCATTAACTATATACACGTATACACGTCTCCACGTAATAACACCAATCACAGATGCACGCGCGAGCGTTTAACATCGTTTTCGTCGAAAATGATTTATCAGCTCCGTCGGATTGCCGGAAATGAGAGGCGGAATATGTTCAAGAGCACGAAAACAAACATTCGCATTAACGGAACGCGGTAAAATACGAGTATCTACGTAGAAACTCCCTATAACGTAAATTATAAATATTCATGAACGTCCTGGGGAAATAATCGAGCAACGTGAATGCCGACAGATCGAACCCACAGGATCTACGTAGCAGCGCATGAAATTCTCTGAAAATAGCTTCCTAGTCATATTAACATCATTGTTTTAATGGTCTAACGCAACAGTAAGATTTGATACAAATTTTTTTCAAATCGAATAAACGTCTTCGTCTCTATACTCCACTCAGTATACGACTGCGTGACCCGCAAGCAATCTCGTAAAATTTTCCATTTCGTACGAAAGTATAATACGAAATATAAAAACGAGGTGAAGAACTACTAACGTCCGACATTTTGCATCTTTCGAAATGCGAACGAATCTCCATCGCACTGCAGCATCTTCCTCTCGTCTCGACGTCACCGAGCAAAATGAGTTCCTCGTAATAGAGTTATTTCGCCTGCAGCGACCCAGAGTGCGAAAAGAAGTATTAGAAAAAAAAGCATCAACTTCCCCGTAAAGTCATCATCAGCAAACTATTTGAAAGAAGCTTCGGAAGAACCCAGCCCCCCCTCCCTCGTTCATCTTCTTCCCAAGAAGATATTACACACACGCGTGATACCAGGATACAAACGAAACATCCCTAGCGTTGGATTCGTATCTATTACAAGAAAGTCGTTTTGAAAAAATTCATTTACTCTAAAAATACCTGACGATACGTTATATCGCGTGTGTAACGTAGAATGCGATTATTCCTGGGTTAACTGCTGAATCCACCTACATACATGAGAGCACAGTACATCTTAAGATAGGATATATCCGATCGTTCATCCCTTAATAATTTTCACATCGGGAACACCATGTCGATATTGATGTCCGCCGTAAGGGTTTACGAAGACATATTCACGCCAGTATAGAAATGTCATGGTGATTCAAAGGAACGCAATGAAGAACCGCAAAATCTCTTTCCTTCTCAGGCTTCGAAAAACTTTATACTTCCGATTACCTCTAACCTAAACTGTCATCTACACAGAGGGTTAACAGTTTCAAACGTACATATATATATGCTTGATTAACAGTTACGAGTAAATCTACCGTGAATTAAGTATCGCGTTATTATCACGGTCATTCGCAGGGAAGAATTGAATGTTTGTATAGGCAGATAATAATTAACGTGAAACTTATACAGGGAGGAAAGTCAGGTAATGACGTTGTGTCACGTTCCCAGGGGTACATGCATTATGAATGAATTTTACCGCTAGTATAGTTACCACTACTTGCCAAGTAGGGGTGGTGGAGGGAGCCAAGTAAGTAAGGGTTGAACTGGTTAAATGTTTGCGATCGCTTACAGACTCTGACACACTTTGTCGAGTTGTCTGTAGTATATACGGACTTATGTGCTATGTATGTATATACATATATATAGACTTTATATATATATGTATATACGTAAAATCAACAACCTGTAGAGGCAATAGACGAATTCTAAGTGCCTTGAATGCATAAGGGATTAAGTATATTTTGTGTCTTTACCCTTGTCTCGTAGGCGACGTTAACATTTACCATGGTTCGAGATATCACCAATTGCGAGGGATGATGCTTGAGATTTGAAGGGTTGGTGAATTCCGAGGTTAAGGGTTGATGCCTTATTCATCCAACTTCGAATGTTTGGTGTCAAAACGACGTACCCTCGTACCCCGAAGCAATTAGACGGAGACGGTACAGGGACGAGGCAATTTGATCATACTTTTATTTTATCACGGGGTGATATGTTAAGGGTGGTAGAATTTCAAGAGGTGTAGTACTAATGAGTGTTCTTTTGTATCGCGAGTGGGAAAGTAAGCGAGATATCGATTTTTTGTATAAGATGTATTCACCCCTATGATCCTTGATGAAAAATAATTGTTGGTTACCCTCGAGATATTATTAAGAATTATTAGTCATTCGAATTACGTAGACGGTATTTTGAGATGAACATATTTCAGGTGAATCTGTCCGAACGTATCCGTCGTGAAGTCTGCTGATGAAATTATGGATAAAAGAAGTGGATATTTAATGTCGAGTTGTGCTCGACGCAACATTATTTACTATAGCAGTTATAACGTATTGTAGCCTTACGCCGTAAAAATAAGTATAAAAAAGCCTATAATATCAAATTCTTATTTGCGAATATAACGATAACAAGCATTGAGATATATAAGCAATATATATGATAAGTTCGATAAAAACCGACAAGGTTACGTGCACTCGATACAACAGCCAGCTTGATTCTGTGCCGTACAATCTTTTACATAATACGCAATATCGATTCTATAATAGTCATATTTCTACTTTATCTCGCATTCTCTCGTTCAATCGTGAAATAACTCATCCCGAATCATCGATCCGTCCCGAAATACGGGACAGCAGTCAACCGGCCACTCGAAGACGACAAAGTTGAACGACATGACGAACAGTCATATACCAAGTGCTAAATAAAAGTGGGAGGAAAAGAATAAGGGAAGAAAAGAGAAGATGAAAAAAATTCCAGATAAAAAAGTGAAGATCAGTCGACAACACGTAGTCGCGAGCGAGAAACTTCGATTATACGATTTTCTCTCGATTCTTCCATCTTCAGTTCCAGCCTCGCTCTCCATTTCTCAGAGTATTCAAAGCGGCAAACCGGAAATCAAATCGTTCGGATTCCGTAAAAAATTCATAAAAACAACACGAGCGCCTCGCATCCTATTTGCCATTACGTGCGAAGAAAAAGAACATGCGAGTATAAAAAATGTCACGCTCGAAAAAACAGTGATTTACATTTAGACACAACTCGTTTCGACTCTCGCGACAACTCGTTCTTCAGATATTCGTAAAAGATATTTCGCAATAAACGTGTTTAACCCAAAGTCTGATTTGCCAATTGCGGAATTGCAAAAACTTTTCAATTATTTGACATCGACAGATGATAAACTGTGCACCCGTAGCTCGTTTATACATAACCCAGTGTACCTTCGAATAATCTATTTCATTAGGAGTCTGTAACCACGAGTCACTCAGTGCTTCGTGGAGATCGAGTGCGTGTAATGAAAATGAAAATGGAAATGGTTGACCGCGATCGTTACTGGCAACACCCCTAGTTCGGATCCCATTGGGATCGTCGAGAGCACCCGGTATACGTGAAAGTGGACGAAGCGTCAATGTGCCGTGAGGTCGATAGCAGGTGGGAACCGTAATAAAGAAAAAAAAGGAAAGTAAGTAAGGGGAAAGATAAAGAAAGGGGAAAAAAAGACATGAAAAAAGAAAAGAAAAACAATAAACGTCACAGTATAGTTGCAGCTAAATTACCCGAGTCATATAAAAGCACATTTTCGCCTCTTCCTTATCCCTCCATGATGTCTGGTTCTCCAGCGCTTATGAAGATCGAGGTGAACAGTCCCGATAATATATAACACAGCGAGGTCGGCACTATCTAGTCAAACGACGCACTGTCGTTGTTCAGCAGTTGCGCAAGAACCACGCCGCTTTACCGGCTATCCTGCCATCCGGATGTCTCGTATTTTCCAATAAATTGCTGGTTCAAGTCCCGTGGAACTTGTATAGCAAATACTCGAGTACGGGATATCGTTTAAGGAGGCTGGTGGAAACGCTACTGAGAAAGTCCAGCAGTCTAGAATGACTTTGGTAGTGGTCGGCCATTCCTAGAGTATTGGTATTGCAAATAAACAAAGCACAATGGTGATGCAGAAACTAATGCTTTCGAGAACAATTTGCGGAAGCTGCCGAAAACTAGAGTCTATTCTAGCACAGGTCTATGAAGAAGGTAAGCTTATAGCCCGGATCCAAATTTTACGTACGGGATGGATCACTGATCGATCATTTTATACGGTCCATATAAGATCCCGGATAGATACGTCTAGTGAAACTGAGCCAAACTTCAATTTATTTATATGCTTCATAGCAGATCATGCTTAGATCTATTTTTTATCCATTCCCTAGTCTGAGGCTATTCTTCGTATTGAAAGTGAAACACGGCATAGTCTCGTTAGACGTACTGTGCAGGATCTTATATGGACCATGTAAAATGATCAGAAACTTTTCTTATGAAAAATAAAATGAAAAATATGAGTAAAGCACCAAATATCGTTCCCATAAAATTCATCGGGTTTCCCTTTATTTTGAAAAGTCACACAGTGGTAATATATACTTACGGTATCAGGTTTCTATAGATACTTTAAGGTATCACGCCTTACAATTCTGTACTATACGAGAACCTATAAAAATGTCTAAAAACATTCTTGAGTCACAATATAGTACCTGATATTTTTTACGCAAAGCATCTTCCAAAAATTCTTTGCTAGTCATATATGTAAGTACATTATATAGCATCGATATGAACCTACCCTATGATATACCTAGAGAGAAAACGATAAGGACGGATAAGCTTGCCGGATTTTATTGGAGAAGCTTCGCAGTTTCAATGTTGCAGACAAACAGGAAAGCAAACAAACAAATGCCAAGTATATTCGCTTATATACAATTTCCTGTATCGAAGATGTAGTGGTATTTCGATCTACGAAGAAAATCAGCTATCGGATACATGAGATGCTGGCAATAAATACAATCTGTTAAATTACGATTTTCTATCAGTTTGATATTCCTTCGAAAAAAGTTCATCTTTAGATCTTAGAAATCTGACAGTAATAATACAATAAAACTTGCAGTCCGTGACTACAAAGATTGTCCAGTCAGTCGTACATTAGAGACTGACAATGAGGTTACGAGTTTCTATACGAACGTTGAAATCTAGGTGATAAGACAAAACTATTAGATGGACATCAACTGAATCGGAGATATCAAAAGAAATTGAGAATATTGATTTTCCATACCTAATAGATGTAACGATAAAGTCTTTATTCTCATATAATTTATAATATAATAAAATTTTGAATATCGGTACTCGGTATTCATAGTGAAGGTGAATTTCCTGATATCAATTACTACACGAAATGTCCTAATTTGAGGTGAATTAAGTGAATTATATTATTACAGTCATAATGAGTTAATGTGTAACTCTTCTGCAATTCTATTTAAAATACATCCGTATTTGCATTCGAGTAAAATCTGCTTATAGCTGCAACACCTACTGGCTCGTATTGTCCTTAACAAGACAATACGACAATGCATTAATAGTCATTGTAATGATACGTATTGTACGCATCTATTTCTCCCCATTAACATTCTACTGTTGATACACATAATTACTTATGAAATATCAAATGCTCGTCAACCACGTTAATTATTCATAATGAACTCCTACAGTGTCTTACGATCAATAAATCTGCACGGAACTTCAAAACACTCCATGAAAATGCATAAAGAACATAGGTAGAGAATTCATATTTTGATAGCATATCGTGAAAACATGCAGTTTGGTGTATGAGCCAAGGTTACGTCACGAACGTGTAATCATATAGCAAATCACTATGCAAACCGTATTGAGGAATTTGCACAAGCGAAAATAAATAAAAAATTACGTACAGCGAATGCATTAAAATTATAAGAAATAATCATAATAATTTATAATCACTTTCCGTGACAATTCATATGAGTGATTCTTAGCCATAGATATACGGCTTGAGTACTACGATGCATCCATCAGCATAGAATCATACATATTTAGGTATACTCAGTAAAGCTCGTAATGCTTACCCTCAATCCATAAGCTGGAAAGCTGTGCAGTATTATTAATTCTGCACATCCAGTATGGAATCAACATTTGTGCACTATACGTGATTAAAGGTATCCTATATGTTCTCCATGGCAGGAGAAATGGTATCTTCGAAATCCATTTAGTCATTTTCCAGTCTTCATCCAGCGAATGTTGCTTATCATCATCCTTGCACAGAAACACGTGACTGAGATTCTATAGAGCTAATTTGTAGAGCTCTCATATTCAATAGCTACTTTTACATGTCGTTTGCAGGAAAATAAATAGTTTTTGCTTTATGTGGAACAGATCAGTGCTTTACGAGCTAAGCGACGGACTTACGTTGTAAACGCGTGGGAATATTTGGAATGGAAAATGAGAGCCCATATTTTTAGTATCTGTGTAGTGGGTAGAGATCAAATATGTATGAGTTGCGTAAAGCTATTATTATTGTATAAAGTTTCATGCAGAAGCATTAGAGGGACTTAATTTTTTGTTTATGTACAAAAACGATTATATTTTAAAGCAGACATTTTTATGTTACGTATATTTTATGCCGTATTGTTATAAGAAAGCGTACGTGGTTACAACTGGTTTGTGAGGAAATAGTGAAATGTTAACTTTAAAGCACTCATACTTTCCGAAATAAGACAACCCATTAAAAACGGTTTTAGATTTTTCTGACAGATTTTTCCGTCGAACCCAGAACGTCCCTCTGATACTTTCTCAAAGAACGTATACTTTTTGCATTAGTCGGCCCATTTTTATTTCTAAAGGTACGCTCAAGTTAAATCCTCAAAAAAAAGGTACTATTATCACAGCAGTTATTAGTATATCGTTATATAATCGGTATCTGCCTGTATATGTACATATCTAAACTCTTGAAATCCGTTAAGCCAAAAATCCATCGTCCTAATCACTTTCGAACGAGCTATCAAAAGGCCATATAACCATCCTCATAAATATTTCTACGGAAACCGAGTCAGTCTCTTAGACGCTAGTGAATCTTGGCTCATAAAATCTTATAGTCTTCTCGCGCGCACCGTCGAATATCGACGAGCAAACGAATGAACTTTTTTTCGTTTACCTTTGTAAAATGTAATCGAGGCTCATCCCGTCAAACTTAAATATTTCACTATAACTCGATCAACTTCAGACAATAAGTAAAGACGGACAACAGTTTGATATAAAAGTTATTCCAACTAATTGTAAGAGTTTCTGAATGAATATTTTCAATTACGAACGTGCCTGGTGAAAATGCCTAATATAATTATTATAATTCTGTTACAATTTAAATACTAATTTCACGTTTGATGTGAATCACCTGAAAGTATGATTTACACTTTGTATTAACCCTCTTGCGATTTTATTTTATAGTATAGTTCATACTTCAATGGTATTTACCCCGAGGATACTCGGAGTAACGCTCAAGGAGGTTAAATTCGACAAGTCATTTTGCAACAACAGTTAAGCGGATACATAACCGTAATTGTGACTCTGTAAATCCCAGTTGAAACTCCTACGACTTTGCCACCAGTCTGTAGGTAAAATAGGTATGTATCTAATATCGCGAGAGTGCTGGTTATTCCAAGGGTGGAATCGACCGGGACTCGTAAATTTTTAAGGATTGCAAACTTCACAGGGCAAGCGGGTCAAACGCTTGGAGCAGTGAGATACTTTTATTTGCAAAAGAAACCGAGTAATCTTTCGTTCAATAGTAACGACCTCTCCTTTCCGGTATTCTCGCCGTTCCACCAGTCTCCTGCACGTGGCGTAACGACGACAGTAGACCGGTTGAAATTTATTGCACGAATCAGGATCGTGGACGGGAATCGAAACTGATTGAAATATAGGAACGTAGGCGTGGAGGAATTGAAGCCAATATATTGGCTTTAAATGTAGCTATAGCTACGAAACGTTCCTAACGACAGTGTGAAAATGGGATAGTCAAAAAGTTTGTTAGATACACTTCACTTTCACGAGGTTATATTCATCAGGTTTATCAGTAAATTTCTATATGAAACTGCCCACGTAGGTCTTTAATCCACAATTGAAATGCAATTGAAATATAACATTGATGCGATCGCATGAATCTGAACGTGAACGATGATGGCGTAGCTTATAAAATTCAGTATAAATTAATTCAATGATTTTCGTGCTACTCTTACAATTAGACATACAATACGCTAAGTACGACTAGATCGAATGCATCCAATATGCGTGGATATTAGCCCTAACTGTTATAACTCTGTGATATAGCTTCAGCCATCGAGAGAGAATAGGAAATGAAACAGTGGCAATTTCCAGGCGATTTTCCCAGCAGCCGATGGATTAATATCCGCGGGCACGTTTGGAATTTTCAAGAAGTTCCTTACTAACCTCGAGAACGCCGGTAATGAGTCGATAATGGTTGCTGCTCGACATCAAAGTTCATACACGAAACACATTTTTCATCCTCCCAGCGGTACTAAAGGATGAGATTACTAATCCTTCGGGAAATCTTATTCACACGTAACCCCAAAAGGTAAAAGTCTGGGTGGAAAACACTCGGGAAACTGTCTAAAGTGGAAAGTTTCTTTCACTCGTGTTATCCGTCCAGGCACTGTATTTTTCATATTTCTCGTAGCCTTGCTGTTCCTGTTCTGCATTTTGCCTAAAGGGAGACGAACGTCGCAGGTGAAAAAGGAAACTTTTCTCCTGATGGCAAAAGTACGGTATATATAGACTACACACACTACTCGCAAGAAGAGCTCATTTCAGACTAATGGGTAGTATCGGTGAGTTCGATTAAATGACACTGGAGCGCTTGCGGCGCTAACCGTTCATCCTTCAAAGCTTGTGAGTATCTATAAAGTATATAAACTGCGAAGCATTGACGGTGTTAAGTGATAGATTGCAGTTCATTATTCGATACGTATCAACTCCTGGTTTTGGCATAAATTATTATAAATCGATTAGATGATTATCAGTCATCAATAACCTGATTGACGAGGAAATGCAACGCAGGACAGGCTTTCGAAATGTATGTACTTGACTAACATTTTTGACAGGGGAAAACGAAGGCGTAACGGTCTGAACAAGATGAAACGCTTTGTAGCTGACTAGACAGAGGTGAGTAAAATATTTGATTTCGAATAATTGAGAATTACATTTTTAACCTTCTGAAAAAATGAGAAATGATAATACCGAGTGGATACAGTACGGTGCAAAACATATCTTATAGAAAGATATTATTACTATTTAAAAGCATTCGAAAAACCATATTTCAATTAGTTTTTAATAGTTTCCAATAGTAATTTCGAGCTTTAATAATAAAAAGATTATGTTAGGTATCTGTATTAACCGTTTAACCATTAACACAGGGAAGTTTAAAAACTTTTACAAACTGCAACAGTACAAAACCGTAGTGTATCGTTTGATGAGAAAACGGTAGATGTACTCGTTAGAGTTGTAGCACTCTCGTAGATTAAATTCACTGTATAAGGATCATAAAATTACGAAAACAATTTTGCAAAAGTAGTTATAAAAAGCTTATTCTCCATAGACCATATTTGTAAATATTGTATACAGTACATCTGTTCAGTATACATATAATTAAAAAGCAGTACGTAAATGAAAACTATAATTTAATATATTTATGTCATTACAGCATACACGTTCTCGCTTGATATCACGTAACGTATTTCGCAGACTATGTTATGACTATGCAGTTATACTTACTGTTAGCTGCATTCAAAGTTTGCTGATACCGAGAAATGTTTCCATAATTGTAGCTTCCACATTGCAATCGGTCTACACGTAATAGTAACATTGTCGTTCTTCATAATTGATTCAAAGTTTACGTGGATCCTGGTAAGTGAATATTACGTGCTCGTAATACATGATACAATTTACAGAAGCTGATGTGGTACGCTTACTTATTATCACGGCATTTCATCATGTATATATTAATCATTTGAACGTAATTACTTCGGCAGAAAATAGCAAATTGTGTGATACCTGATACATTTCACGTAGCTAGTTAATCTAAGCCCTTTGGTGTTCATTTCTTCAGCGGAATCGCCTGGGAATAAGTTGCCTAAGAATTATTATCCCCTCCTGATGGTAATTCAATTTCTTTCATTTCGCTGGAACCTTTTTGCGCCAATCCTAAAAGCTTGTCAATCATATTTTCAATTTCCTAACGTAGCAATAATCCAGTCTAACGTTCATCTGGTTTTCTTATCATTGCACAGCATTGCCCTTCCGTCTCTCACGACACTGAACGCAAACTGTCTCCATGAATTCATAAAAATTGACGTAATAATTCGGTAGCTGCCTTTACATTTCCAATGTACCTCGATAAATACCCTTGTGGACATCCCATTATGTGATCTCCAAGTAATCTTCAGGCCTTATTACTACGATCTAGGTCAAGTCATATTACACATGGTATATAGTCGCATAAACCCACCTTCCTAGGATATCAAAGTTATTAAATAATTAAAATGTTATACGAATATTCGTGGAAGATTAAGATGAATTATATTCGATTACTATGACATAACGAGATACTTCATATGTCTATAGTTATTATTATATACTGTATTTTATCGTTGAAATTATATAAATGACTGATAACGAATTAGTCAGTGATTTAATAAGTCTAATTTCGTACAAGAATCAATAAAACCAAACTATGGTTAGATTTACGGTAATAGCACTGCGGGTCAATGAAAGGTCAGGAGGACAGAACCAATTCCGTGGCAGGTATCGAAGGAACAATGTACATATAAACTGCATCCATAATCTTTTTACAAGGGAACCGAAAATACGCCCGAAAAATTCAATCCAATTTCAGTAACGTCATAGGATGCATTCCGATGCTGTGCATTGAAATATTAAAGCTCCTAAGAACCTTTAATATTTCATAAGACAATCTCTATTTATATGTCAGCAACCCTACATCTAATTCGCAAGCAACGTAAATCAACCAGCTGTTACTACAAATAATTTGGGTAGCTCTTAAACTTGTGAAACATTCGAGACCGGCTTATATGTCAGATAGACACTGAAATGTTTGGGTAATCCACAGACACCTGATGCATAACTACGTACATACTATTGAAGACCCTCGGCGAACCCATCTCAACTCTAAGCATTAAAGGTTGTCGAACAAACAAGATCCCAAGTCTCGTTTCAATTCACCTTCAATTTCTGCACATCTACCATGACATACCAGAAAACCCAACTTTTTCGATTTTGAGTAATCACTAAACACAGACATTTCGTCTGAATATCAAGTGAAATGGATTTACTTATATCAATGTATCACGATACGCACAACCTAATACATGGTCCAGGGTAAATTCGTGACAGTCTAACACTGCCCCATATTCTTTCTAACCTCATCTCCACAGGAGAACCTTCGAGGACGCACAATAACCTTTACCATTTTTCTTGTAGCTTCCAGGACCACTTATACTCTATGAACTACGTGCGAAAGGAAGATATCAAAACAAATGTCTCCACATTGCTCAGAAGAAGCTGCATTATATTCTCCACTTGACTCCAGTATTCTTATAGGAGCTGGGAAATACTCGACACTGGTAATAGGCAATTGATTAGATCAATACGGTGCAGACTATGCGAGGGACTCACCGTGACTGAACTGGTTGTTGTTGGCTATGACTCTTTCTGCATTCTTCCTGGCGATGTAAAACCACTCACTACTGTTGCTCAGGTATTTGTACTCGACGGCAAGATCCTTGACGAGGACACCATCCTGATCCTGAAGTCGATGTGCGAATGGACAATATAGCCATCTGTCACGATATTGTAACTTGTCGTAACAATTCCCAGCTGCGAATATATCCTCGTCAAACTCGACCATAGAGAGGATACTGGCGTGAAGTAGATACTCTGACGACAACATGACTTCCGGTGCGTATTTCCACAATCTCGTTAACATATTGGCACGATTCACAGCCAGATTTGCTTCCAGACGAAATTTCTCCTGGGCATAACGATCCACGACGCCTTCGCCAAGATTGAGATCCGTACCGGCTGTACAATTTTCACCTAGAAGATGTTGATTCTCTATTATCCTCAAGAATCTTGTGACAATGTCTACTTGAACGCTTTGTCTCTCGGGGCGTTTTGTGACGTCACTTATAACCTCGTCGTAATCGCCATGCTCGTTCGACGTGTTCCGGAAGTCATTATCGTGATAAATCATGTAATCCTCCGTGGCTGATTTTCCAAATATCTCGTCACTACTACGATCGTTTTGCGAGGTGTGAATTATCGTTCCGTATTCGTAGGTCGAGTTCTCGTTATCTTTTATTTGTACCTGCACTCTGTCCTTTGTTATAAATTTACGAAGCTTACTCATCGAGTCGTTGTTCTGCCTTATGTTTGCAAATTTACGGATCATCGCCTCCTTACTCGATGATCCTCCGTCGCCTTTAGGATGTATTTCTTTTAAAAGTTTGTTCAGCTTCTTTACTGCTTGTTCCTGCACCAAAGTTCTGTTCAAACCGGATGCGAACTCTTCCTCTGTATTATCTGTTGTCTCCAGTTCAAGTTGTGCCGTATCGTTTCCCTCGAAAGTTTCTTCCGGCTGATCGGACATGTTGTTGAATTGTTGTCCTCTCTTGACTTTTGGATCTTGCAAAATCATCTCACTCACTTCGCTACCGTCTAGCTTGATCTGCCTTGAAAAATGAATTCGGGATCGACCGTGTCTTATCTGAGTAGTTGACTTCTCAATGCTCCTTTCCGGTTCACCGTTATCGAACTTTTCCCTAGAGATTATCAGTGCTTTCTCTTGTTGTCTGTATGAATCGGATTCATCGTTTTCAGCAACGAATGATCCTGGTCCCAGTGGATCGGTTATTTCACTTGCGCTACTTTCAAGTTTCAATATCTTCGAGTCGATCAATTTACGCTCTATGAACGGTGGACGGCGCTTCTGCTGATGGCGCAGCAATTCCTTTGGTTTTTCAATCTGCAACTCCGTGCAGGTGCACGCGAGGAATTCTTGCAATAGTAAAAATAAAATAACGGCGTATTGGTAAATCTTGACCCACATCTTACGGAATCTTCACGATAAGACGTAACTAATCTACCATTTTTAACAAAGACTTTGAAAGTTCGCACGCGATCACGACATCCTCTATGAATCTTCGCTGTATTATACGACACTTCAAAATTTTTAATTATTTATATATACATGTAATATATGTTTTCCGTCTCTTTTTTTTTTTTTAATCGTTAGCTCAACTTTTACAGCAATGAACTTTGGGATTTGAGAAACGATCCACTGCGCGAATAAGCGATTGCGCTATGCATTAATTCTACACGTTAAATAATTATTATCGTTATGTTGGTGTTTACTGTTTTAGCGACATTTATTCTTTTTTTTATTTCTACGGATTATTTATTCATTTATTTATCACTGGGAATTTCACCGTTGTGAATTTTACTATATCACAGGCGCCTGCTATATCTAGTTGATAGTAAAGTTTCAAAATTAGCTTCATCGCTGGTAACTGACGATCACAATCAGTTGACGAGTATCACGTTTACTTAATTATGACATTAATACAGATACATACAGAATGTAAAACATCAAAGTTGAAAGTGACAGGACCCTCAATACTTAATCACATTGAATTAATCTGAGCCTAGGCACTGCGCTTGCAGAACTTATTTGCTACCCTAAAACTGATTTAGTCACCTCCTGTCATCCCTCATAGATTTCAAATTCCGAGCCGACGCGAAACATTTTCGAACCGAGATTTCGTATTTTTACAAATTTAAAAAATTCAAGATCGCTTATGATACCGAGAATGATTCGTCAAGAATAATAAAGTAAAAAAAATAAATGATTAACGTCAAAACTGACTTCCGGGGATTCTCAAATTGTCAAATAATTTTTTAATAAAATCATAATTATTCTCGTTCTCAATTTCATTATTTTTTCTCAAAATTCTTAGAACGTCTCTTAGAATTACGCATACGTGGTATCCCTTACGCGGAAACTCATGGTACTGTTCATAAAAGACTTTTGAAAAATGCCGTCCACAAACTTGAGCCAAGTTCCTAAGATTTCGCAGCAATTCGCTCTGAGGTGGTTCCGTGGTTGCACGCGGCGCCAGACTGAGGGATGAAACTCGCCACCCTCTGAAATATCCTGCGCGCTTTGGTTAAAGGCGCATGTCTCACCCAGTACGTTTCATTGGGACAAAAGTTTTTATTTATATAATACATGTGCCTTCAAAAGATTTCGCATCGTACATAGCAGACGTAATTTCGTACGTAGCCAAAAAAAAATCAGAGATCGGTAGTCAAAAGGAAAGAAATAAAACGAATTAAAATACTGCGGCCATTTTTAACATTAACAAATACATAATTAAATCTACAAATCGACAATCTATATAAATGGCAAGCACCTATTATATTTATTGAAAATGATAAACTTTCATTACACGTAATATTAATATATTTTACCTGATACTAAATATCGATCAAATTAGAAACGTGATACCATATTGGAAAATCATGTAATCACGATTCGGGGTAACGGAATACATATATACTCGTATTTCCGCGCTTCTAATTAAATGTCCTTGCCGGATAAAAATACCTGGCATTTAATTACAGCTTCAACGTGTGGACCACGTATAGAGCATTGAGAGCATGTTTATAGAAAGTTCACAGGGGATGCTGCTAGTCAATTCAGTTTACATTGACTAACAGTCAGCGAGTCATAATTCAAAAAAGGTCATGAACGCGTGTAAAGAATCACGCTTGGGAAATTAACATGACAGTCAGTCATGAAAGCACGTAGTAACTTTGCCCATTTAAAGTTAAAGGTTTAACTCGCTGGATTTGACAGTACAAAATACATGCAAAGCCATTCAGCTCGAATACTCAAATCACACCTGACAGCTGTCATGCGATTGCTTTGGGTAAGCGCGATTTTGAAGTACAGGACAACCGGCAGTGAAATTTCGAAACGTCCGTTAGAAATTTGCACGAATATGGAACGACGTATTATTAGACTTTTCTCTCTTACACTTCGTGTAAGTAAGACAAAGACACATACATACGTATTATGGACTCTGAAACACGAGTTTTAACCATTTGTGGAATTGACTGTGACACGTTTTTTATATTGTATGTCCGTAACAGTCAACGTTCAGTAGTTATAGGTATATTGTTTACATGTACACGAAATTATGACGTCACAAGCCAGAAATGCCATTTTACGTAAATTTGTTTAAATTTTAATTAACTCGCTGTTTTCATATTACGTGGATTATGAAACAACTGCGTAAGTTTGTCAGATGTCAATTCGATAAACCACATGCTTTAGGTAGGTTGGACACGCGTGTCTGTCTCGAAACTGCAGTCAACTAGTTTTCACGAACTCATTGTGTACGACGTAGTGGGTATGTTCGGAAATTTTACTCTTGCACTCTAGAGTATCGATCTGTCTCTGTTTGCGAAAATGCGTTCGACAGAGACAGAACTATGCTCTAGCGTACAAGAGTAAATTTTGGAACACACCTATGAACTATTAAATATAATTAGGTGTTAACTAACAGTCACACCGGGTAGCTAAGGATGTTTTATATTGTGAATCAAACGTAAAAAAACAAATGTCAAAAGCACGTGGTAACTTTTCTCTGTGTAAAAACTACGAGGATAGAATTTTCCATGTCACGTCAGAAATCAAATGACGGATTTCGTGTCGCACGAGAAGAAACGTGTAGACTCGTTTTGAAAGAATGAAACGAATGACAAATACGGAGTAATTGGATTGAAGTATAAATTTTTCCAATGCATGTCAAACAGTCAAACAGTTATGGTAGTAACGCTTGCTGAACTCTCTCGTAGTGAAGATGAAAAGCAAGTTCCTTGAATTTTATTCATATATGGCAGCTTTTTTATCATCTGTATGTCCATGAATCATATCAGTAAGTTTGATATCAATAATTTTTCATTACTTACTTCGAAAATTGAGGGTCAGGGATTTATCATTACATAGACAATTTTTCTTTGATTTACTTTTATTCAAATGCTACTTTATCTCATGCAGGTTATAAATATCTGACACTATCGAATTACCATGCTACTATAGTTGTTTCGCATTGTATTAGACACGGTTAGTAAAAATTAACCAACGTGGTGTTTATTAAAAAAAAAAAAAAAAAAAAAAACACCGTCACGTATGTTACTGGAATATTATACAGTCATATTAGCACATAAGTTGTATGCACACGTGAAATTTGTAATAAAATGCATATTCCGGAACTTGTATGAAAAAAATTCATAGAACGGAAAATTATGTTTTTATACAGTAAATGTTCAAGGAGAGAAAGAAACGTCTGATAACACATAGGAATATAGAGTTACGACTGAATGAGATTAACTCAACTAGACCGATTCGAGCGTGTATTATTTTAGCGGGTAATTCAATAGGAAAGAAAAAGTACTTATTCGTGAAAAGGCCAGAACAATATATGCACAATATTTATCCACGCACTCAGCTTTACTTAATTTCTACTTAAAATATTTTTCGAGTCATAACATTTCGGTTCGTCCAATACAAAGCTGATTCTTTGTATCATAGGATATCTGATTAAAAAAAAAAAGTCGTATACCATCAAAGTAACGAAGAGAATGAGAAATGATAAAAATTCAATAACTATACATCAGACGGGATTTTGATTAAGATATGAGGATAGGAACGAGATAGAAAGTAAAGTAAAGTTTCCTCGGAAAGATTTTTTTTTTTTTCATCCAACTTTCGAACACAAAGACTACGAAACTCGTTTTCCCAGGGGTCTATAAAATATTAAGCGTACCGTGCTGTATTAAAACTTTTCGAATATTGCGATCTGCTTTTCGATAAAATCAGTTCAATTGTCATTCCCAAATTTGAAAAACAACTGCCGTCATTCATTATATCGATTATCTCAAGTTTTTTTTTTTAATATGATACATGACTATTTCGCACATACGTATACATAGAACATCTGACATCCCTACTGGTAATTTTAACATTCCCGTATACCGTCTAGAATTCACCAGTTTTAATTAAAATTAAGCATACGCTAGACACACGTGTGTCATTTAGAAGCATTGAGTATCTCGTGTACGTGAAATAATCGGCGATATGATTAATTGTCGGATAATATTAATTTACAATAATAGTATACTGCTATTATTATTATTTAATTATTTAATAACATTGCTACAAAGTATAAACGAAATATATTAGGAACAACCGTACCAACTATTGTTGGTTCTACCATAGAAATTAAATGAATAGGCGAACTAATAGGCGAAGCTGGTGACCGTAGATTCAATAAATCCTCTATATTCCCTAGAATGCATAAAGATGTCTATCAAGATACATAGAACCGAAAAGCTAACACACGCTCGGGTTACATGAGATATTAACATAATGATTCATCTAACAAGAACATCAATCTCATCCAACATATCTTCCTCTCAGGTTGGAAATCTGGCGTTACGACTAATTGCAGAATACAGGAGTTACGGCGTTACAGCCGTGAAATTAATGTAGATTTGAAATAAGGTAATCGCAAAAGGGATTGACAGTAGGTCCAATAAACAATTCATATAGTCGCGTTGCTAAGGTTAATTTTCTATACAAATTTACTCGCGCACTTTGCTTCACGATGAATTCACAATGCAATCTTGAAAGTGATTCAGCGTTCGTCTCACGAGACAATGAACTTTTTAAATGAACTTTTCGCGACCAGATGAAATTAACAAAGTAGAGAAATACTTACGAAGTACATACGATGTTCGTGTAATTTTTACTCTAAAAAATTTATCTGATTCACGTAAAGATCTTCCTGTAGATTTGTTCATCAGACGATCAGAAAATGACTGGTATTATGAATTTCTTATTATACACTGAAATAATATGAAATTTCTATTCGTCTTTATTATTTCCTCGTATTTAACCAAGCATCCGATATGTACTTTGCGAATTAACTAGAGTATTGTGTAAGAGTAAATACTGTACCAAAGTACACGTTCCTAATAGTGATCTAAAATTTTAATAGATTTGCATGACAATGAACGACCCAGGTTCATGCTGTATACTCACGTCAGTACTTTCGTACTACCTTTCTCTATTTTCTTTTTTTGCCCACTAGTGGACGGACTAAAATCACTGTTGTACTATGTACAGTGTATACTTTGCAGCATCCCGCTCTGTTGATGCTATACGTGATATTATATCGCATAGCGAATCAAAACGAGAAGTAAACACGATATAGATATACGCTGTTATAGAATGGAATTGCCAGTATAAGAGATTGCAGATTGTTACAGGATTTGTATTATGATATACGACAAAAATATCTGTTATAATAGATTTGCCTTGACATCTTGAATTTCATGTTATCATTTCACAATACAGAATTCATTTATTTCGTGCTGGTGAAATATTGAAACCGGAAGTGCTGTATGTTTTTAGAGGTTACCGTTCTATTTATATTCGGAGCTTAATTTCTCGTATAAATTTCAACACCATACGCTGAGTGGGTCACCAAAAATGTTGAATATGGAAATTTTTGGTTATAAGCAAACACAATCATGTACAAACATTCCTTTTTGCTATGCTGATTCAACAGGACATTCCTATACGTTCAATATGGACGTAGATAAATGGAGATATTTATTGTTTTTGTTAATTTTGTATTTATATTTATTAAATTTAATTATTATACTTATTTCATTCTCATAGTTTCATATTGTTCGAAAATTCATTGTTAAATGAACCTTGATTGATAATGAGATACCTTCTTTCATAACTCAATTGAAATTCAAGGGTTAGGAGGTTTATGAAGTTTAATATTGATTTCGTGTTTCATGGAATTTCACAAATTACTGAATTCGTTTCATCACGCTCGGAAACCAAATGAATACACGGGGATGAACTTCAAGTTGAAATTTAATTTGAGATCCGAGATCACTCGTATCCGTTCCCTAACTCTTTTCAACGTTAAACTCATTCTTTCTTTTTACTATAATATTTTTCTTTGCATTTTCTACAAAAAGACAGATAGATTATATAGTTCGATAAACGTTCTAAGTTACGAATATTTATAATTATATTGAATTTTGTAAATGTATCTCTATATCGATATATTACATTCATCATAAAATATATTTGCTACTGAAAAGACGATTGAATATTCAATACTGTAAGATGACATTTTATTATTCACTTTTTGTATATTCTTATTCCCATACAATAAGCTTTTACTTTGATGCTGATTTATGCATATTCTAAGGAGATTCGGTGAGTTTATTATAATCTTTTAGGACTTAAGGAAAATCCAGGAAAAAAAATGTATTCACGTATTAAGCGTCGCGTAATCTTACTTTAAATTCACCCCTTTAAATACATACGGTGAAGCGTGTATATAGTTGCAGTCACTTGGAAACACCCCAGAGTACACTTTGTTTTACAGAAAAACTTTTTAAAGCCAACTGTACCATGTACATGTATAATTGCTTAGGCTAATATACACGAGGGTATATATTAAAACTCTCGTACGCTCATTAATTTATTTAATTAGTTAGAGTAAAGAAACGGTTTTCGTGTCATTCAAGGGAAGCTGTTTTAGTGTAATCATGTTAGTCTGAGAGATATCGAGATTGCTTATTTTATGTCCTATATCGTAAAGCAACCATGCTTTTGGGGCTTTCCTTCGTTAATATTCTCCATTAGAGTAAATGATATCAATAGAGTAACGTAATCACTCAGGAGGCCATTTTAATGAACATGCATATACGTGATAGCAAATTCATTCAGTTACAGTTAATATACGTTCAGCTTGTCATCTTAATATCAAGATATCAATATAGAGGATTACCTATAGTTTTGAATAATTGAACAATGCCAAAAGCTTGTGTTGATTAAATGAAAAATGCTTGGTACAATTTTATTAATATGCATTAGTCGAGAATGCACTTAATCAAAAATAGATCCATTATCGTATACCTATATGTCATTAGAAACAAAGCAAATTATAGCTTCCAATATAAAGTTATAATTTCTTATTAGAGATTTAATACTCTTTGCATATACTTGCTTTGGCTAGTACTTAATTATTTTAATCGCGCTGTTTATCAATTATTATATGTATATTATACGCAAAGTACCGTCTCACAGGATTATAACGAAATTAGTTTCCCGGAATCCTATTATTTCACAAATAATCATTTCGCATTGATCGCTTCGAGTACTTTCTCCAGCATCATTACGATTTAATCTTCCGTCCATTCGCGACGGAACACATTCTATTCTATCGCCAAGACGAGAACGAAAATGAGATTAAATCCTGATGAAGGCCACAAATGTCCTATATTTTAGGAGGCTTAAATGCCGAACACTGGCCAGACTTTCTATGGGAGTTTGCCAAACCAATTTCGATGGTATACTGCGTCTGTACTGTTTATGAGATTAGAAGGTTAAGAAAAAAGGATTACTATACGCTACTTTTATCAGAATAAGAATTGACATTATTCAGGCATTCGTAAAAATTTGTCATTAACTTTTATTTATATTTGATAAATTAAATATAATTGGTAAAGGTTTGAAAATGGTAATTCCGATTTTTTTTTTAGAAAACTAAACATTTATTTCTGATATATAAAATGTATAGTTTCTCATTAAGAAGAATTATTTAATTACTATTATTTCTTTACACCAGAACGTTCCAATTTGAACTTGCTTACACGTCTAGGTTTCTCCGTAGGATCAGCTAACTCCGTTTTTGAAACTTCGAGTTTTCTTTCCTGTATATCCTTAACGACCTGCATGATAATGTATGTATCAATAAGAAATCATTCTATCGTTACATGAGTATCGACACAGTTTTTTAGATAGGAGACTTACTATTGAGTATGTGGAAGCACCTGGTAAATCATTATCTTCTTCAATTTCTTCGTCTGTGCTACATTCCAACAATGACGACTCATTATTGGTTGGGCACAAATCGTTTGGCGAACGTTTCAATATTGATTTTGGTTTATCAAATAACCTATATACATCTCTTGGATTTTCTATAACGTCTCCTGCACTAATAGGAATTTCTGGATTAATATCTGAATGTTTGAAATAAATTTGAACCACTTCATTATCTTCCTCCTCATCCGCTTCATTTATAGAATCTTCAGTAGGATCATCTTGTGAAGGTAATCTTTGTTCTATAAATGATACACGCAATTCCTTAGTTAATGGTTTCTCATCATCGCTATTACACTTTTCCTGCACGTTTGGCTCAACAAAAGATACTCTTCGTTCTTTATTTCTTGGTTTCTCACGTATATCATTGGTTGGGTCTACTGTCTCAGTCTCTGCTTTGGAAACTACTGGTGACTGTCCTGATACTTCATTGATTATGATTGATGGAGATTCATTAAGGAGTGTGCCGTCTGTATTCTTTGTTCCTTTTCCCTTAACAGTTATATTCAATGAAGAATCAGAAGGAGGTACTGGCAAAGCTTTCTGCATTCTTAATTCCTGTAGTTTTGCCAACTCCTGTTCTAATATTTCGTTTGTCGCGTCGTCTGATGAGCTTTCCTTCTCTTCTTCAGATTCATCATAGACTTCACCTTCCTCAAGTTCCTCTCCATAAAAATTACTACGTTCCTCCTGCAATCTGTAAAATTCAATTGAACATAGTGTTATATATGAGGATGAATGGTTTAAAAATGTATATTAATTATATATGGCAAACCTATCAATTTCATCTTCCAGTTCTTCTTCAAGTTCCAGCTCATTTAATCTTTGAAAAAGATCTTCTTCTGTCTTGATTTCTCTTTTCTCTTGCTCTTTTAATTTGGATAATTTTTTATGGTACTCTTTTTCACGCTGCCTGTGTTGAACTGCAATAATAAGTTCCAATTGTAACATACTTCCAAACTGTGCAGATAATTATAGACATTTTACCCCTCCAATCTTCCAATTTTTGTTCATCCCAGTGTTCAACAAGATCTTTTCTATCGCCATCACCAAAAACATCCTGTTCCAATGGTAAAATCTGCCGCATCTCATATAGATTTCGTTCTTTTTCCAAATTGAATATCATATTATCAGCTTCTATTAAAAGAATAAAAAACTATGTGAACCATTACTCATAATCATACTGAACTATTATAAATTAATGATTGTATACTTTTTATCCTGCGATTGCATAATGCGATAGCTTGTGCAGCAGTGTATTTTGCAAAGTATCCTTCTCCCAAGCATACTAATACTTCATTTGTATGTACTAATTTTCCTTTCATCAAGGCCCTTTTACCAATAGGAACCATACAGTTTGTTGATAGCTCTAGCGGTAGGATTTCTAAACCTGATATAACTTTCTTATGACGCTTTTTATATGCAGACCATACTTTAATCTGTTCCTCATTTCTTTTAATTCCCTATAACAATATTGAATTTTGTAGGTTGAAATAGCTGACATTGTAGTATAATTCAAGGGTTATGCAAGGATTAGAAAAAGATCTTCTTTAAATTAATACATTTTCATTTCCCTTTATTATTAAATATAGATAATCATTCGTAGAAATATTTTAGATTTGTAAAAATCAAAAATTTTGACTTATCGTTAAATACTGTTTTGTTATGACAATATTAACTACTTGCCAAACTGAATTATGTACCTCTGTAAGTGCTTGATTGAGTAAACTTTGTTGATACAAGCGTAGTTTTTGATAATCCATGCTTCTTAGTGTAAAGTACTCCCAATTTTTACCAATAAAGAATAAATCTCTATCTAAAAATAAGAAATTAATGAAACATGTGCGTACATCACATTGATACCTATATACTCAGATACTTCAAAGTCACAACGCAATTTAATATAAATAAAATTTTAATGACCATAAGATTCATTTATTCTGTTAAATAGCCATGCATAATTATTACTTAATAAAGTAAAATTACTTTATGAATTGTAATACATGTGACAACCAAGCCCAGACTTTTTGGAGTGTTTCTGAACAGAAATTTCTCATGATTATTAATGCCATATAAATTAGTTACTTACACGTAACTTTTTATTGATACTGATACTGATATTCCATCAGATGTTTTATACGTTTACCTGTACGAAAAAATTTTATTATAATTAATAAATCCACTGATTCCAGTGCGTTATATCACTCATAGAGCGCGTTGCAGTGTACCATTGCATTAAAGGCTCAGCAACATGGCTGGTGACAAGACTACTTCGAATTCACAAAATATTGAAAACGGAGAAAAAGTTAATGATAATGGTGATTCAAATCTATACATCGACCTGGAAGATGACTTTTCTGATGCCATTGAACATGTATCATGTCCAGAGTTCCAGTTTTTGGTTAGTTCGGTTACATGACACTCAATTTCATACTTGACAATTTATCAATGGCCATTAATTAATTATACTTTTTTTTTTATATTTTGTATATGCAACATGCAATCGTTCGTTTTACGAAATAAATTTTGATATATATTTTCTTTCAGAGAATCTGTTTTTCTATCAGTTGTAACTTGTTATGGGTTGGGAAGTCTTATTTTACTTTTAAAATTCTCCACAAACTTTATGTATTAAAACAAGGATTCTATTCAAAGCTATGTGCTTAGATATATCATTTTATTATATGTTTATATTGTTACAGACAACAACTTGTTATATTTGCAATGGATATTATGGACCTTGTTTTGAAGAACCAGTCTGTGCAACGTGCCATGCATTCTTATTTCCTGATGACATAGGATTACTACAAGTACCAATCTTTAGCGAGGTATGTAAAATGTATGCCTAAACAACAATCTCATAGTTTAATACATGGAAGGGTTTTGTGTTATTCATAGTTTCATAACATTGTTTTGATAAATACTTATATATAAATATATTGCTCTAAATAAAGCTAGTCAGTTTATGCATATCACTATGTAAATTCAATTATTATTAGAAAGTCCATTCGAATTTGTGATTAAGGTTTTAGCCTTGTATACTGTTATACATATAGAAAAAAATAGAGTCGTTAAATGATTATTATGTTACATAAAAGGCCATAGTTTTATTGATTGATAAATATTCAAGTTTATCAAATGTACTATTCTAATTATCATAATATGATTTACTACAGAAAACAGATGACGAAGATTCAGGGAATGATGAACCTACAGATCTATTTTATAATGCAGAACGACGGATTAGCCAACAGCAACAAAATTCTCCACAGAATCCAAACTCTGTAGTTCCAAATTTACAAAATTATCCAAATCAAAATTTCAACCTTAATGGATATCCTTACGCACCAATTCAAAATTCTCCTGCATTGCGGGACTATCCAATACCCCAAAACAATCCAAATGTCAATTGCACGAGACAAGAACATACCGGACCTCCACAAAATATTCGCAGTCTCAATGCTGTACATCCTGATCGCCAAAATGCATCGAACAATTATATAAACGATCGTTCACGAAATCTAAATCAACAAAACCCAAACCATCAACTCCACGACCCTGTAGAAGAAGATCTGCTCTCACCGGAAGGTGTAGCACCACCCAGTGATGGAAATAATTTCGAACATCCAGATCAGTACCATCATTATCCTTGGAACTGTCGAGTACATGGAGATGCTGGAGAACCATCCAGACCTCGCAGCTTATCAGAACGATTAGAACTACTGACAAATCACAAACACATAGAACACGAACCTGTGAACGAACCAGGTCTTGTAGAAACATTACCACCAGAAGTTCTTCTAGCCGTATTTTCTCATCTAGACGACGTAAGCCTTTGGTCAGCAGCTAACGTGTGTCGAAGATGGTGTGGATTATTATCCACACATTTAACTCCCCACCAATGGAAACATCACGTAAAGCTACGTTGGCCTTTGTACAGACATATTGGTCACGTGGGTGACTGGTACAAGGTATACGATTACCTAGCATCCTCAGCACCTTGTAGAACATGCTTGGCCCAGACTTCATTGCGTACACGACGACCCAGAATGGAAGAAAATTCTTGGAGGAAGAATAGATTGCGTAATGAACTGAAGAGTTTGAGAATTGATCCTCCAGAGGGTATCGAAGCCACCCCCTTAGATAAGATGTGTTGTCAATGGCAAGCTACAATTACAGGACCTGTAGGCAGTCCATACGAAGGTGGACTATTTTATCTATATCTTCAAGTTCCCTACAGGTATTTATTAATCAATATCACTACAATTTGTTACATATTTTAATTATTCCAGTTATTTTCATTTTTGGAGATATCTTTTGTTTCAGTTATCCCATGAGCCCACCAGTTGTTCGATTTCTCACCAAAATACTGCATCCGAATGTCTCAAGACATGGCGATGTTGGTATTGATTCCATTCACCATAACTGGTCTCTGGCCCTTACAATATCGAAGGTCCTTATTAGTGTACAGAGTCTACTCACGGATCCTTATTGCCAAGTAAGTAGCTTTTTATATCATTAACTCTAACATGTATCATGAAGAATATTCTATCATATTTTTCTGCAGAAGCATAATTACATTATTTCTATACAATTATATACATCCCATAAATATTGAAATTGAACTTTTTTATTTTTATGGCAATGACATTGGTGCATTGTCAAAATTGCTAAATCAAATGTTTAGCGTGCATTACAAGTGTACTATGTTGAATATGGCGTTGATGGAATACATATTTTCTTTGTCCATTATACGCTACTCGTATACTATATATATGTATATCTGTTAAATATTAATTCAAATTTACGTCAATTCTTCAATTGTAAATTACTCAGGTATGTATGGAACCGGAATTGGGGGAAATGTATTTGAACGACCGTGAAAGATTTGAGGAAGTGGCAAGAGCGTGGACTTGGAGATACGCGATGCATGACGTTATGACACCTTCCTAGTTTTAAAATGATCGAGTGAACTGTGAACTCAAATTTACAGTATCAGTGTCAGTCGACTTACTACTCAGTTCATCCACAAAACAGCTTGGTAAATAGTCATGCGTATTAGTAACTTCTTGGTACACGCCGGATTTCCATAACCTTCGCAAAGAACCAATTACTTTGGTCCAATAGCATTGTATGGTAGCAAAAATGTGACGTGATTATCAATGCAATATTTTCTTTTGCGTAAAAAAGGGTCTTTGATCACGCGGAATCATTGGTTTGCCTAAGAAAATATGCTGACGCCACGATAGTTGAAAATGCATGCGATAAACAAAGGTTAGAAAATTGCTCATAAAAATTTTGTTGAAAAAACACTACTGTATTTATAAATAATCAGTATAGCCATTTAGCATCAATTTGTTGATTAGTTAGTAGACCTTAATTAAATGGTCTCTAAAAATACAGACAATGTGATTCCTAATAACCGAGACATACGTGATAATTATTATCATTTTCTCTGATATCTTAGGTATTGCGAAAATGGAATTTTTCATACAATTTTACCGTTTCCGTTTTGGTTCTGAAAAAGCTGCTTAGAAGTCCCGATGGAAAGTACGAAGGGTCTTCAAAAACTTCCCAGAAAGGTGTCAAGGCTGCGATATATTTTCCCTATATTGGCATTACGGGAACATTCTGAAGACTTCTTGTATATAAAAACTTACAGTAGATAATCACAGCAAATGAATTTGTGGAAGCTCCGTCGTTCTCATTATTCCACAAATTAATAAGAGTCGTGTAGATCCTTACACTTGTTCAACTCGATGATTCTCATATGTGAAAATAAACTTTTCATGGATTTTTATAGCCATTGATTTCTGTGATTTTTCTTCTTCTAAAGTACTGTGATTCCTTCTTTATTCGAATTAAAATCCTTAAACGTGATTAGAATTACATTGTGATAAACATTGCGTGAACAATGTGAGCTTACGTGTCGAAGATCAAAGCGACAATTATTATCAGCTTAATAAGTCTCACGTTAATGAGCAATCGTCCGACTAGAGTAACTTTTAATGATAACAAATCATTACAAGATGATGACGGCAGACTAAAGTTGAAGCTTATCATCGACTCGCAATTACTCACAACGTCATCGCGGCTATGCAATCATGCATAAGAATGACATGTATCAATAAAAAATTGTGAGACCAGACATCATGGGAGTTCACATGCTTGTGCACATACATTCATTCAATATCCACGTGTACGTCAATTCAAGAATTCTGAATCATTACAATAATGCATCTGTCATAATTCACAGTAAATGAATTCCTTTATATCGAAAGTTCCTGAACTTCACATTCATCCGTTACACATCCTCTTTATATCGCTAAAAAAAACTATTCTTACCAATCCAATCAATTCCATCAATTCACATAAATTACTATAGAAAAAATACTTACTTACGTACGTATGTATATCCGAGTGGAATTTAGTTTATTATAAGGCACAATAAGTCATGTAGTCTATAACTATTAAGAACCAATGTGGCGTTGTTGCAGTCATCACCATGAACTAGAGGATTGACGAAGAAAGAAAAAGGTACTAATAAACAGTCCCGTGTATTCATCTACAGTGGGTATAAAATACATATGGTGACCGATCAGAAGAAAAAGCAATTGTTACTTGAGTCGTAAGTCCGTAAGCCATTATCGTAACTAACAACGCAAAACGCATTCGCGTTTCACATATGGCTTGCGAAACCTTAATCACACGCACCTTCGGACTTGAAAGAATTGATACGTGTTCGCAAGTACGGTTCACCGAACCGTCCGGTCATTGCCATTAGGATGAATAAGAGTCCAGCATGGTAATATCATTCTCAACAACACTGGATTACGACACCATTGTTAATAAATATCTACTATCAAAAATGTGCAGATAGTACATTCAGGTATTCAAGACGACAACACGTCGTACGCAAGCGTACTCGTAAAATAAATTTCTACAGTGTCGATCGTGCTGTCGAGTTTATGTGTAATTAATATTGATTATTATATCACCTGTTCTAAGGAACCCGCATCGAGGTCTACTTACGAGTGAATTGTTATTCGAAACCGGTGCAACGCTTCACAAAAGCTCAGGAGGTCACTTATCATACGCAAAGCCAAGATGGAGGATGCCCCTGTTGCTGTAATCGGAGAGCGCGGAATACGAAATGCAAAACACTTGAAGATCTTACAACAGGGTGCACGGTTACCATTGAGTTTATCCATCGACCCTGGGAGAGTGTTTTAAACTGTCACTTTTCTCGATGGATGGCGGACCTACCACGGCTTCAAGTGAGCACCGTCATCGAGATCATCGAGGAGGATGTTATTAGCGTGGGAAATGACATCCAATCAGGATATTGACGCGTTGGTAATTTATCGCGGCAAATATTGAATATACGTAATTGGCGCAAGACTACCTAGTCTCTTGGTATTAGAGTCTGACGTTGATATTATTGATGGATAGTTGCAAGGGATCAGATCCTACGAGACTGAATCAGTATAAAGAGATTTCATGAGATACGATTATCCATGATAGGTAATTACGAGCAAGCTCATTTTTAGTGTAATTGAAGTCGTGTTAATCGTAATGTTCTAGGGAACGTGTTACTGTAATAGAAACGTTTGTACGATGACACGATGATCTTGAGACGCGAGAAAGTTTTAGGAAGAATTTTCATTATTGTAATCCTTTAGTTCTGTTTATCTTGTTTGCTTGCTTCTTCTTCCTGGTGCGAATCGAAAGCAATGTGTCTGCCCTACTGGTTCTGGAATGACGTTATTTGTCTCGGATAGAGTGACTGTGCTCTTTCTAGGATCAAATGACTTCTCCAGAGTTTTCAAAGTCGTTTCCGCGCTACTTGGTCCTTTGGAATATCTTCTGAGAATTGTGTCTAGCTTATAACTGAGGCCAACGTCGTACCGAGTGTGATGGATGTTGCGTGCGTTCAAGATATATTGATGTTCTTCATAATGCTTAATGTAAACCGAGACAGATCGATCTGGATTATCACGAGTAAATTGACTGATAAATCCTATCAGTGGGCGAGGATTGAAAGTGCTGTATTTACTAGAGTGCATCGTACATAGCTAGATAAAGGGTAATGCATATGACTAGAGTGGTGCACTTTCACGTGGTCCGATTAGATTAACTAACCACGGTAGTAATTCGCTGTAAATAAACTAGATTCTATTGTAATTAGGTATCGATTATGTGAAGGGGATTAGATCAATTAAGACTTTTAAGTGAATAATATTTAAATGGCAGACAACCGTACTAGTTATCTATATTGGAATTTAAAAAATTTTTAATTAGACTGTATCCTTGTTACTTGGTCTAATTTCATTTAGTATCTTTTTCTTATTCTTACTATCGTTACGTAATGTCATTTTGTTTATCAGAGTCCATTGGAAATCGTGTTGAGTTCGCGCTATGCTTGAGAAGCTCGAAGTAACACGGTAGATAATAAAAAAGGATTCGAAGGGGCGAGCAAATCGTAGGCGTCGAGATGAAACGGGACGAGGTGGCATTCACTATTCTTCTGTTAGTCGACGGTGGTCGGCATGGGGGGTCCATAACGTCGTTTTGCTGGAATCTTCCGCTTTCTTGCAGTCTCCCGAGACATTTTGAAACGGTCAGGCCATCGCTCGCGCTCCCATCTCCGCGATACAGGTGGTTTTAATCATACTCGCCTTTCTGCGAGGCAGCGGTAGCACTTTTCTTTTATTTCATTCCACCCTTTTTATTTGCCTTTTTCCAAGATACCCGTGAGTCAGCGGGACACGATACGCGTCAAGGATTACCAAGGGAGCCATCCGTGAGATTCTCCCTTAGGGATTTTCAGATACACGAAAGTTTCTCTCGCTTCTCACTATCACTCGTCCGAAACAAATGTCAAGTTTCATACGAGCAGATCGTTTCTTATTATTCGCACAAATATTCTCCTAGACCTCAATCCGGCGGTATCTACTAGCGCAAGAAGAGCGCGCACTATTACCTACGCCTCTTAACTTTCTTCCGAGCAATCAACTCCCATGATTACGCTCTTCGCGGTGGCAGCACTGATGCTTGTGTATATTCAAGTTCCTCGGCAATGTTGCACCTGCGGGAAACCACGAGGTGGACCGACGCAGAGTAACCAACAAAGAAAGTGGCAGTATAGGTAGGCACACATTGATCATCAAAGGAAGATTAACAGACTCGCGCACGATGCACCCTTGTTCCTCTTACTGACTCCTAATAATACAGAATTTACGAAGACCCTGTCAAACGGCTTATTTATATCATATCACGACACGACGTTCCTGGAGGCTGGTCGATTTACTGCCGATGTCGCAACTGGATGTAAAGGCCTGCGTATCTCGGCGGGTTCAACGATTTATTATTAAACCACTAGTCAATCCCTTACTGGACCTAAAGCTAGGTTACACAGTCTGAACTTAAAAGATACCGTTCCCCGAAACGGGTACCTTCTTAATGATGATGACGACGAGCGATCGAGCCTATTCGTAATTATCACATGGACCTCCGTGACCAAGATTCTACCTCGATCACGTGAGAGCCTTACGTAAAAGATAAAAAGAGAAAAGTCCGAGTATCCAGCATCATCGAGTATCCCATATAAACGATTAAAGTCAGTCTGTCTATATTTACATTTATTACGTAATTCCTGGCAATAAAACAAATTCACCAAGGAATATTCCCCATTTCCAGAACAATCATTACTGCGTTATACGGCTACAGGATATTAATTGGGGGCAGATCTTCAATAGATGTATATTCGCGTCGTCAGAAGGTAACATCCATATACGATCTTCTTTAGCAACCCTGGGGCAGACGCGTAGCAAACCTTTGCGTATCCAGTGTGGCGCCATGCGACGTAAGGACGCCGCAGAAGCCAAGATAATTAGCCTGAAGTTCGTAATTGGTAAGTTCGTGCCTTCACGAGTGTCGATACATATTCCTACTTCCGCTCGACACTCTGATCATCCCTCCTTGGCAAGTAAAGAGGAGGTGGGGACCCTCCAGGATTGCGGCAGGCATCCAACTCGGGCGTAATTAGCCCAGGAGTCTGGATCCAGAGCGCTCTTGCTGGAAAGGTAGAAGAGGCCAAGACATTGCTGTCTTGGCGAGGACGTGCGGAGCTCTAGTCGAAGTCGAGGTGGGTGGTCCAGCGTAGAGCCTGCGGGCTCCTATGTCTTGTCTCTCTTCTCCCTCTCTTTCTCTCTTTCTCTCTTTCTCTATACTACACCAACAGCTTTTCGTTTCTCTTACTCTTTCTCTCCTTCTACCCTTCTCGACTCTTTCAATCTTTTCTACGCTCCACTCTCTCTCTCTCTCTCGTATCCGCGGATCGCTTGTTCTCTTGCTACGTGTGTGGCCCACACCAACCTCCCTCCTATCTCTCTCTATCTCTCTCTCTCTCTCTCTCTCTCGTACACGTGCTCAGGTATACAGTGTTTTTCTATATCTTTTACTGTGCTCTCTCACTCCCATGTACTTTCTTTGCTTTCTCTCTTACTATTTTCCTCTCTTCTATACTTCATTCCTCTCCATCAAACGTCATCTTATTCGGTGCTCTTTCTCAATTTACCCCCCCCCCCCCCTCTTATATTGCCACTTCCACCACCTTCCTCTGATACCATACTCTTTCGAACCTCCGAACCAAATGCACCTTTACGAACTATAACTTTTTCCTGTTGTCCACGAGATGTCCTTTTCCGCAAAAATGGAATTTGATTCTACACGAATTCGTATAGTACCCAGCACGGATTTCAGTTTATAAGAATTTTTTAATCTTGTACAGTCGTCTCGTTGATCCACAGTGAGATCTGCATGTACATACAGGGATACTGGTTAATCTATCTATAGGGTGTTTGTTTAGCGGGGAGGGGGGTGTTCAGTTTAGGGTCTATATAGGGGGCTGTTTGTGTTCGTTGAACTTTAATGAGTGCTGCCTTCGTGCATGGATGTCTTACAGTTTCTTCATATCTAGAATGTAATTGCGTTGTTTTTCTCTAAAAATTACAAACCATGGCTCTAAACTGGAACAACGTTACCCCAGATATTATGTACTAGGTCTAGTTTACAGGCACTAGGCACTAGGTATATAATATCGAAGCTTCGTTAGAGAAACCGACGTGTGTGGTCAAAGCATGCTGGATCCGTATACTTGGTCCACAACAACAGCTGATGCTCAATAGAAGCCTACAGTCCGCCAGCCCTCACTGTCCTTCTTCTTTACCTCTTATTTTCTTACACACCCTCGTCCCATACAACATCCGAGAACACGGGCTGTCTTATACACGGTGTACCGAAAGTGTTTCCGCGCCAGGAACAGAAACGGTTTTCTTAAAATTTAAAGCTCTGATCGTGCAGTCTACGGCTACGTGATGAATAAACGAATAAACTATGAAATCTTATAGTGATGTAGAGTAATAGTCATTGTTCAACGAGCAAGATGAGCATTTTTGGCAAGAAGTATTTTTATTTAAGTTAAATACTCTCCGCATGTGTTATCGTAATACAGTTATAGTATCCTTAATAATTGTGCAATTGTCCTGGTGATGTTTAATAATTTATATCGTTTTCAATTGACAAAAGTCTGGCAATTTTCACGGTGGAAGCAATTGGAGCCGAGATAATTTTTCTGATGAGCATTTTTTTTTCGAATCATTAATATTATCGCGTCTTTACGTCTATTTCAATACTGATTAGTTTCGCTTTTACAGTAGCTGCATGCAGTTAATAGTATCGTTTATTTTCAATTTATTTTCCTTACCGGTAACGTCTACGGTTGCCGATAAGCGGCGCATTCGAAAATCAGCCAAAAAATAACTTATCCTGAAAATCGATCCGTAATCGATAACCAGTGTGCGCGTCGATTTACGACGAACAGGAACCACCGCCTCCTTAATTTACACGCTTAATTTATTTACACACGCATCACGCACACGCAATCTTACTCTCGAATCACTCGTTATAAATTATAAATTATTAATAATCATTATTTATAGCTCTATTATACACTCAATGTACAGTGCTGAACTCGTGCTTTAACGTTCTTCATTTTTCGAATTTTTTTTTCTTTTAATTCTCCAACTCTACTTTTTTGTGGACATCCTCTCGCAATGACGCAACAGCGAATGAGGTTACGGTTGAGCAAATTTCGTGCTCTGCCACATTCTATTCCTTTTCGATCCTGCATCTTGATTCATCCCTTTCATATTTCGCCAAGTCGCACCAACTGGTAAGTTTTAGAGTCTTTGGTTATTCACTCGCGGAATACTGTTTAATGGATTCTCCTGACTGGCTACTTCTCACTGTCAGTCTGAAAAATACAAAAAAATTGTTCCCCTATTTATTTGACATACACGCATTCCTTAGGAACCGTAAGTCTGCCAGTGTAACAAAAATTCTGCCATACGATAAGAAATAGTTGTAATCTTTATGAGTTATTACGCGGACCCGTCCAAGATGAAAAGTTCTTAATGGTGACTGTACGCGGAGGCTTTAAGCCTGTAATAGATGTGTCTCGTACGAAATGTAGTCCGCGCTGAAGGAATTAACAGATTATGCACGGGACATAAGGTATGATACGGTGCGTTTACTAAGAGAGCCAAGAAAAGGAGCCAGAAGATTCTTGACCAAGTGAGTCTTGTCGACTGTGACTGTAAGGAAGAATGAAGAAGACGAGTCTACTGTACGTTATGTATTTTTCTTAAGAAATTGATCTATGATCCTTTCGATGATTCAATCGTACTGTAGCAACGCTTGATACTTGGAGGAGTCTAAAATAAAATAACTAGACTAAGACAGGAGAGTCTTGCGGAAAGCGAAAATATTAAATGAATTGTAGGAATATGAATTGAACAGTTCAAATTTCAATATTATAAGGTGTCGCTGTGGTCTTTTACTCTATAGAATTGCATAGGCCTGAACCTTGGCTATCAGTCAGAATGACAATTCACATCCAGTGTACAAATCGTGTTCAATCGGTTCCACTCTGTCAAACGCCACACGCTCCGCTTGGCAGCAGTGCGCGCTGTCAAACGGAACTGTCAAGACTGACTCCTCTCCGTTCTTACCCTATTTGTTGATCTCTCTTATTTCCTTTCCAACTTCACTCCAAAAAGGAAACATCTGGGGCGAGTCGATTAGCCACCGGCAATGGTTGAAGATCGTTTCGTGTACCCGAGACACGCGCCTGGTATACTTTTTTTTGTAAATTCTCTAACTCTGATTTCAATTACAACATCGTGGATTTTGGTATCTTGTATAATTTGGAAAAAATGCGAATCTACGGTCACGAATCGTACAAACTGATAAAGTCGTATGATAAATGGGTAATAAAAAGTGAGGGAGTCAAAAAGAATGATAAATGTCTGATAAAAGGGATGAATGAACGTAGCGGGAGTGATGCTCGTGGTAGCGGCAGGTGTTCTACCGGAAGGGATGAATTAGAGGAAGCAGGAATAAAAGAAGAGAAAGAAAGAAGAAAAAAAGGACGAGAAAGGAGTGAGACGGCTTCCAAAATAAGAGCAGGATATCCACGAACGGATGGACGCACCAAGAAAGGGGTAAAAAAGAGTCTCTTATATTCCTGGCGTAGTGACTTGCCTCGTTGAAAGAAACCAGAACTCCCGGGACACATGACTATTTCCGTCTTATTCCGTTCCTACTGCGTACCGACGATTTCTTTTATAAGTATTTTTAATCTGCAGATAATACGACCACTAAGGGGGCGAGTCTTGATTTACGCCGTTTCAATCTTGCCGACGGAATTGCGTTGACGATACTTTCTTTGATTTATCGAACCTATCAACTATTCTCATCGAGTCAGACTGGTATTGATACTCATATGTTTCTTTGAATTTTATATCTCACAGCGTAGCCACCCTACAAGACCCGTCATTCATATACCATATACTTCCCTTTTATAGCTACACTTATAATCAGCTGACTTTTACACATTTATAAAATTGTTTGTATCGCCACGTACAAAGCTGCTAAATTTTTAACCATATTTCCAAATGGAAATCTACAGCTTCGAGTTATACGTTGAAAACAAGCCAAATGCCAAGGTATCTTGTGTTTCAAGATACAAAAGTCTTTTTCTTAATCGTTCCAAAAATTAATCATCGATTCCATCTGAATCCTGATCCATATTTACCTTGCCTACTAAGCAGAAGTACAATGATAGCTAAAGCCAGCGTTACTCTATTGACCAGATTCCGTATCCCGTCTCCTCGAAGATTCGCATCGTCCCTGAGTATCTCGTTAGTCCTGGTATCACCTATGACCTTCTTGACCTCGTGATATTCGTGATGTATCTTGCCAAAGCAAAGAGCATTCATATTGCGATGTATACCCTTGCAGTCATAATCCTCTGTACCATCGCAGATGCACGTATTCAATTTTGCAGCTTTCTCCTGACGTCTCAGTATGGCAATCGAGTTGTGACACCTTATAAAAAATACATCGATCAATGAGCATCCCATAAAATCAACACTCAAGGCATCTACCATCAAAATATAACAAAATTAACAATCGACTCTTCGTTTTTACCTGTGACTACATTTCTTCCCGTTAAACATCTTCCAGCAGTAAGCATTATAATAATCCATAGCCTTTGAGCACAACGCATCCGCAATGCATATCCAGGTGGCTATCCTGCAGGACACTCTGGTCCTATTCATAGTCATGGTGACGGATGCCCTGCATATTTCCACCCTCTGCTTCGACTGAAGACACACGTAGTCGTTGTGCGCGCACTCGCACTGGAGTAACGTGAAAAAAAAAAAAGAAAGACCAAGATCAAAAATACATAAAGCGATTATACCATAAGGGAGAAAGACAGCAGGCCTCGTATACGAGACTAGTTATTACTCGAGCATTTCAGTTCTACGTTTACTTTATTATTTTACCAGTAGACTCCGTAGTCCTTAGTCCTCGTAAAACCTACCGTCATGAGTTCCTTGCCCTCGTCCGTGCTCGTTAGTGCAATAAGTGCATGCTGACAAGTCTCTGGGCAATCATTGACGTCTCCTTGAAGCACACCCGAACACCCCACGAGATATTGCTGTAGTGCCGCGCCACATCCACTCCTGTAAGCGCACTTCATCTTTATGTCGTTGCAAAGTCTCGACGAGGAAGTACGGCTCATGCAGAGTATCAGCAGTACCGTCAGGAGTAGGACGACGTCCATTGATTTCGCGCTGCCAGTCATCCTCCTGTCACACAAAAGCAGACAATTTTATTTCGCAAATTATTACGTCATAAACCGAATTTACACTACAACTGGGTTATTCTCAGAGACGACTATTACCTCGTACTATTACGACTGAGAAACTACGTATACTCTGAAATCGTTCGAAGAACTTCGTAACGATTGGCCAACAACTGAATATGTCTACGTGTTCCCGGGCACGACGACTCGTGATAAAGCCCCGGTATACGTTAATGTCATTCGCGCTTTCTTATCAGTGCGTAAAATTGTCGATGCAATGAAATTCGTCTGAGATTCTCCTAAACTTTCAGTTTTATCGAGTTTCACTTACGAGTGCACCGGATATAGCGGAGCGATAGGAAGATTTGACTATGGACGAGATATAAGGGAGGAGTTGGTGGGAGGGAGGAGGGGGCGGTTATAAAAATCTTATTAATTTCAAAAAATAATGATCTTATCTTTGACTTTCTACAATGAAATTTATCCCAATTAGTATTTCGATTTTTCAATCAATATATTACGTTTTCGTAATTAGCCCGATGAAAACGTTAACGGTCTTTTAAGATCCTTATAAACTGCAAGAACACGCGCGTGTCGATTGTCCGCTGAGCAAATTAATCTGGTCATTGTAGCCCGCGTCACTGTAGAGATGTAATCTGCCGGTACGAGTAAAACGAGAAAGTAATTTGCCTGCTTTGGATCCAGTTTCGGTTTAGGTGACTTTTACACATTTTTTCTCGTTCACCGCGGTCACTCTTCTCGTTGTCGAACGATATAACCTTGCATTACGTAATCACGCGAGTTGTGTTGGGCTTACACTATATAATAAATAGGTAAGGAACGAACTGCGTCATTTGTCTATCTGTCACGTTAAATCAACTGGCATTTGTCTTGGATTTTGCTTTTACGTAATTCTTATCTATTTTCGTTACTTGGATACGAATCATGGAGAATGACACGTATATTACATCGTACGCGACAGGTATATATATGTATACAGGTATATACAGTATGATAGTATTATACAACGTGCATACGACTGTCGCGTAGGGTGTATCTTACGTTTTGGAAATACGTATACCGATCTATATAGTCTCTGGTAACTGTACTATAGGTATATAGGTATAACAGCCAGACACTTGAGAAGTTGCGCTAAAAATACTAAGGCCTCGAATAGACTGCGGCATCGTACACGTTCGGAATCTTTCCTGCCCACCATCCTCTTCTCATATCCTCTCAGTGAACGTTCTCGCAGCCTCTGCCCGAGCAAGGCGAAAGAAGAGTAAGAGTCATACGTTGAGAATTTGAAGAAGCAAACGAGCGCTTTCGTTGCTTCGACGTGAGAGAAAAGATTTTAAAACGTTCGTGCCAATGGATATGTGTATTTCTATGAAGACGAATGGTTGTCTTTGCCGAGCAGTCATAGAAAAACATATATCGATAACAGGTTAGCTTATCGTCTGTATGGACTCTTAAGAAGTCATTTATGATACGGTATGTTCAACTTGATGATAAGGGAGAATGTTGGAACGAATCAAGAAGAGTGAATGAGTGACGTCACGAACAGACAATAAAAAGACGAAAAGGTCAATGAATGAAATATATAGATCATATAAAAGATATAGCAGTGAACCTAGCAAATAATCAGAGGGTAACCGTGACACTGTTGTTGATTAGATTAGTCGTTCAGGTAGTCAATGTATGATTTGGTTATAAAGAGAAATTGTGTCTGGTACTTTTTCTGGTAATAATTGATGCTCCTGTTATAAAGTGATCATCTTAAGAGTCTATTATCCGTATACACAGGGCAGTGAGGGTAACTGTATGTTAAAAGTCTCATAATGAATTTTTAGGCAATCCCTGAAGTCGGTAAGCTCGTTAAAGTCGTAAGCGAACCGATTCCGCGCGTAAATTCAAACGAGTTGAATTTACTGCTTTCCACTGTGACACGGCTGTATAAACAGGTCGGATGGTGGGTTTAAAGAGGAACGAGGATATTTAGTGCTGCGGAGGGACGGCTTTCTCATTCTGAAATGTGAGACATCGATATCCGTAGCAATTCGGAGAGGACTAATTCGTTTAGAAACTTAGGGACTGAATGATTTTCTGAAAGTAAGTAATGAGATTTGTCGGTTGGTTTTAGCTAGATTAATTTCGGGGAAGAGTATTTGGGCGAGGTAAAGGAGTCGTAAGCAATTTAGTAGTGCGTCTTACGAGACAGGAGGTCTGCAATGATGTATTATTTTGGCGGACCACGTGCACTGGCAATTGGCTGCCATGTGTTTCTTGACTCGACTCAGACGTGTCTATGAGAAAGAAAGAGAAGGGAGAATTGGGCACGAGCTTTGTCAATGTTTATGTGTATAGACAGCTGCTCTCTCTCTCTCTCTCTCTCTCTCTCTCTCTCTCTCTCTCTCTCTCTCTCTCTCCTTCCTTTCGAATTTCTATGGGAGTAAGGGAGCTGTCCCATTTTGTACAAGGTCAGCATTATGGGCATTATGGGCATTATGTGACTGAAATATGAAGACATTAAGGAGGCTGTGCCGAACCTGGCCATTTGTGGCTGTGGGTTTTACGTTTCGAAGAAAGACACTGTGTTTAAAATGTGGAAGCATAGTGACTTCACTCGTAGGGTTATCTAGTCAATGGATGCTGGTGGTCCTGAGAGAAGAATGGCACAGAGCATTCAGTGATACCATTTGTGTACAAAGATATATAGTCACGTTTCCGCAGGAACTGACCTCCTGAATGGATCTGCATCCCTGTCGGATGCTGCGGCAAAAAAAGAGGACGAGTTGGAGATCACTGAGTTAACGAGTGCACAAATGCATCCCTACGAATGAAACGAGGGCGAGTTGGAGATCACTGAGAGCCATGGGGCCTACCATCTGTCCCTCGTTGCCACGTCTGTGGCGTCCTGGTGGGTCCGTTTTGGGCCTCTCTAGACCGCACGTTGGGGTCTGGTCACGTCCTCGGGGCCCGAGAAATTTCCCAACGTCGCATGGCAGACGAGGCCCCGCTTACCACGAACCCCCAGCTCCCTGCTAAATTGCTACCCGGTAGCAGTTAGGAGGGGCCCCGCCAATTACATTACTGCCCTGATACCGTTTTCAAATTATACAGTCCAGGTAAACGATAAACAGCCTTCACTTATTTCCGACATTTGTCCTTTTCGGATGATCATGTATATTCTGCGTTCTGACAAATCTGAATAAGTGCGACGTAACAATACAGAAAATGAACAACCACTTACAGTCAATGGTCCTGAATATTCATAGGCTCTTAAGAACATTGAAAATAAAATTGTACCAAGATCTTATACTGCGTACATAATTAAAATCTCTTTATGCTACTTTCTTATCATAGCCACGTGTAAGCATTTCTGTAAAATCTTTTACCCACAAGCAATTTCGTTATCTGTTAACGTTTTGCGACATTTAGACTTACATTCATCTCAGACTGAAGACGACTCTCGTGATGTTTACTATTGCCTTATGTTTTACAAGGTTTGTCCAAGAGGTTAGCGCCGGGTAAATATTAGCTCGGCATGTGGTCGTGGGATACTAAGGAATTAGCTACTCGAGCTGCTACACGAGTGCTGATGAACCTGATTGGAGCGCAAACAAATCGTTTTGTCTGTTTGTCTTTACAGTGTGAGGCGATACCACTTTTGGTTTCGGTATCCGATTTGCCAAGAGCAGCCACTTTGGCCTCAGGCCAAATCGATCGTATCTGTATTCTATACCACTCGTGAAAACCACGTGGCTCTGTTGACAGCCAACGAATAAAACCGCAATTGCCTCACTCCTTCGTGCAGCCTCCGTTTGTGGTTCTATAACCCGTTAGACATAATAGCTGTATATATATATACACACGCGTCAACGTTTAGGCATGCGCATCTTTCACTAGGATCATCGGATCGCAATGTCGGCTCCTCCTCATACTTTGACTTGTCTTCCTCGTCTTTCTGGAAGCTCTAGTCAAGCAGATGCGTCCGCAGATCCATCCGTGATGAGCTCCCTGAGTGGTCATTAGTTCTCTTTCTTTCCTTTTGCTCTCGTGGCTCAACTGTCTGAACACTTCAGCTTCGAAACGAGCCCTCGTGATCCTCGGATGCAGTTGGACAAAGACTTCCTTGTCTACCTTCTCGGATGCGGACGAGACATCCGACAATTAATCACATGTGCGCCTCATACGCGTAAACACGAGTCTGGACACTTTTAGTTAAAGTTCTTTTCAGGGAACCTGACGAATCATGGGGATGACGCTTTATGCGGTTGGGTTGTGTCCAGAGGTACATGACCACGACTGCTCTGTTGTGAATTATTTGTATCTGAAACTATGGCGCCTTCTTGATCTTACTTCGTGGTCGAGTCATTGCGAATGATCATTGACCTAATTCATCAGCGTGATATAAGTCGTCATTCGTTTTAGTTTATTCGCAAATAAATCGTACGAGTTCGTTAAGGCATGTTGTATTCGTTCGATTAATTTGAATTAATTAATGTTGCTGTTGCTAATTAGATAGTTATTATCCACAGATAGTCTTTTCAAGTGAATTCTTGCCGACGAGTTAATGAAATTTTTAACGAGTGCCCAATTCCGTTGTATTTACACTGACACATGAGTGAGTGTAAAATCTTGCTATGGGAAGTTTTTATGTTTCTTAAAATTTCCATACTAGAAACATGTGAATATGTTGCGCCAATAATTTTCTTATGTTCAAATATTAGCAAATTTTGCATATTACATAAATCTCGGAAATCTATTTTTTTCGACTTCGCTCTTCTGTACGTTGAGCCTGGTGTACCGTTAATGTCAGGAAGTTTCTGGTATAAAGAAGTCGGATCATCATTTCTTTTTTCTAGGAGTGGCACTTGGCAGAATAATTATTCAACTTTACAGCATTGAATCCGAATGTTTCATCATGAACGTCAAGTCATTTCTGTCCAATAAGATGTTTTTTATTGATCAGCTAACCGCATGAATAAATCATAGTTAATAAATCATAGTGAATCAGTATAAAATTTTGACTCGTAATAAATAGAATAATAAGTATCAAATTAGCTAATATATTGCTGTAGGATATAAGATATAAGTATGAGCCGACGTACATATATACTGCGCGATAAATCTTCTCAACCAGAAAGAGAAATCATCGAAAGTCAGCTGAAATTTTTGGAAACAAATTCCTGAATACGTGGTGATAGAGGAACGCAGATATTGATTATGGACCTCAGACATTCATACGAGAAGAAACTGATCATAGCCAACTATGCAAAATACCTTGAGGACCTTAAGGACTTGATACCCCACAAGCCTTCTTGGCTAGTAAACGAAGAAAGAATATGAGAGAAAAGACAGTATACGACCAACATAGCACTGCTGCATAATGATAACATGTAACCTCATGTGTCATACTGGATTTAGAATCTACGTTTTTCAAACAAAATTTTGACTCCAGTCGTCCCAGAGGCTTGGACCTAGTCCTTGATATCAAACAGGAGCCTTTTCAGGATCAGAAAATACAGACATAGTTTTATTATGAAAAACAAATGACGCCGTGTCTATCAGTTAGCGCCATGGATTACCCAAGAGCCACCAGACCCCACAAACCTAACCTAATTGTAAAGACCTGTTCAATACCAGGCCACGTGAGAATAACTTGAACATGTTCCGAAGAATCAGGAAGGCCCTTTTCCGTGATCAAATGACAAGATGCAGCGTCATTCCATGCACGATATAGACACTGGCGAGAACGTGATCTTTGAATGCAACACTGGTTCTAACAGTCACGACATGCCTTTTACCACGACATTTCTTTTTTATCCTCGGCAAAAGCGACTAAGCGTTTGAATAGATACCGTTTCCATCATGGACCACGGATGCTGAATAAACGTTCGTGTCGCACGATAAATTTTATCTCTCACATTCCGTATTAGCATCGTCGACACTCAGATTTCATTTCCGTTACACGAGATAAACGTCTTCAGCATATATCGATAGCCATGAATTTATTTATCAAACATTTTAATACAATTCTTCATTTTTTATCTTCCACGCAATACCGAACGTCTATGCAGATGAGTAAATCTAGATATACGTGAGGTCTTACGTATCCCCGTTAAACCTATCGAAACGTGAGTAGCTCGAGATGTCACGTGTCGATTTGAAAAATCCAAGAGACGTCAAAGCATTCCCACGTGGAATAGTTTCCGGCAGAAGTCGTCCATAATTTTACATACATTGAACGTCAGTCCGCACCCTGCCATCGTATGCACACGCTCCTTATAGTTCACAGCTAGGCCAACAGATAGCGCTCACTATGGACAAGAAGGAGCGAGTTTCTAAATAATGACGTATATTATCGACATCAACCAGTATCCTAAGTCGCGGTTAATTGAACCCATTAGGATGTGCGTGACTTTTGGAAAATCCAGCATATCACATGAACCACATCGTACGCATATACGCGCTTCTACCGCGTCAAGAATTTATAAGCCTCTTGTACGTCGTCTTGTCCTCTAGTACTTACACGGTGAGCATTCGTACTTTATGGATGCGGCATAATGATTTAATGACGAATATCATCATCGGCGGACGGCCGATCGGTCACCGACACACCCGGACCACCAGTTCACCTGCACCGATCGTGCAATTTCTCTATACCTATACGTGTACGCATACACACACGCGTGTAAACAGTGACAATAAGAAGAAGACGAGATGAGATGAAACAAGTAAAGAATGAATACTCGTGTCTACCTAACGTCGTTGCGTCTTCTTGAGTTACCGTACGTGTTCGTTACCTAGAAACTCGTTCCCCATGGATAGCAGCAATAATTCTATCCGCTCTCTCCGACTACGAAGAGACCAAAAGCAATGGAAGAGACGAGAAAAAAGAGATGAAGAGAAAGAAGAACAAAGGAAGATACATTTCCGTCCTGATGATCTCAAAGAAGCTGGCGACGATGATCGACTGAACACCATCATTTTTCATCCCTCAATGGAGCTCGGGATGCTGTTGCCGGTATTGATAGAGATATTGATGATCGATGATCCAGCATCGACCACGTGGTTAATTCATTTCAAAACTCAAGTCTATCCAAGTGTGTCCTTGAGTGACGTCACTCACCAAATGCATACCAGTAGCGATTGATTTCTTAGTACCCCGTAGTAATTACTATGGGAAATATTTGTCATCTGTCACCAACGAGATAACAGCTCGTGACGGTTCAAACATACGTATGCGTACGTTATGATTGTAACATTGCCGTCAGGAATATAGTGTTACTATACTTACGTATATTTATTCATGTTATCTGTTTTGTCGAAATCGATCGTGACGTAGAATCACGATCATATACAGAATCTCATGAGACGTGACTCTCTTACTGTATCTTTATCTATATCGCTTTGTGGCTATTTACGGGCAATGTCCTAGGCGCAACAAGTACGAAGCACTGTAAAATGTTCTTTGCACATTCTCATTGGTACTATCTTGCGAGCCCGTGTATGTGTAGGCAGGTACTACTCTTGGCTTCTTTATCACGAGTCAAGAACCTCTTCTAAGGTTTTGTATATCTTCTAGAACTCCCTTGCACCGAAGAAGACTCTTCTGTATTATCGCGGTGTACCTGTACCAGAGTGGCCGAACGTAACCAGGGGGTGCATAAGTAATGTCTTAAGCGCTGCTTGTCACGAGCACACGAGTCACGAACGAGTCACTAGCTGGTGCCCACGAGTTCATTAGCACGAGAACACATAAATCTATGGCACGGACCATCTTCGCGCTAACGAGCCAACACTGCCAACTCCGTCTTTCTTCGTTCGCTTGAATTGTCTCGGCTCATTGGCATTCGCATTTACCGACTGGAAATACGGGAGACACTTGACGGACATCGGAGGGGTTAAACTATAAGTGATAGTCGTGTACTGTGATTTAGAATTTTTTTAATCAATTTTGACCTGGCCTTTTTGTAGTACTATTATTTTGTATGGTTCTTTTTTATTTATGTATTGCTTGGGTTTAACGTGCTGTTGAATTGCGAGGAGAATGTCTGGAGGCCTTTTTGCTCCGGTCAGTTCAGCACATGAGCCAGTGGCGACACGTGTGTTGCGTGTCCTGGCTGGTTGATTTTCACGTTGCATAACGAGAGTGTGATAAATTCTAACGGAAAGTGAACTAGGTGTGTTTACGTACTGAGGTACGACTCTACGTTTGGGATTTTCAATCAAAAGGAATTGGTTGTGTTAGAATATGTTTTGTTGGATCATTTTCTTTATTAAGGCTTATTATCTTGATTGCACATTTACGGAGTTAATGTCGGATTGAGACTTTACTAGGTTTTTAGTAAGCTTTCTGCGTTACCGTGCAAACGTTTTTTTTTATGAGCCGACGGGCTGATTTGGTAGTCGGAGAGGAAATCGATTTATGACTGTTGATAAAAGGTAATTTTATATCTCAAATGACTTCCTCTCAGACCCTTCCGCTGCTTCTTAATTACTTTCGGTATTGAGAAACGTAATGGAATTCGATACCTAAGTAATGTTTAATATTGATAAGACAATAACGTACTATCCGTTCTATTCGATTTTTGAAAAAGTAAATTATATTCTCAGTACCTATGAATTATTCGAATCATTCACAAATAAATCTTGGCTAACATTGTTAATGTTTATTTGATAATTCGATTAAACGTAAATACGCAATTGTTATAACGTGACGCGAAAGAAAGCTCGTCGAATTGGATGAATGCTAAGTGCGAGCCTTGAGGTATATGCGTAGCGCGTAACAAAGAATGAAAATGACGATGTGACGATGACACTGACTTCGATCGAATTTTAATTTACTGTTTGACGTCACGTTTAACGCTGACCAATAATGAATTATGATGCAATGTATTAGCGCCTATAAATAAATCTAGTATCTGCGCATAATCCATTTAGTCAATGATACGATTTACCTTATCGCCTATCATAAATTTCTCTTTCCTACCATCTGTCAGCCGTTGACATTACCGCGTAGGCAATCACTGATATCATAGATAAATTATTTTAAATAGACACAAATTCGTTTCGTTGGTCGATGGTCGAAATGCTGCTACCTACTTATGAGTCTACCGAACTACCTTGTTGATAGATCATGGCAATTGTGTATGGTATAATGTATTAAAGAAGCTTCGTCATTGCCATCGTCATTTTCAAGAAGTTCGATAAAAATTAATTTCGTAAATATTCTTTTACAAGCTTTCCCCGGTGTCATTATTACAATAAAATTAATCTACGCTCTATTTCTAACTGTATTATCGAAATATTCATACCTCTGTTTATTGTCTCCGTGTCTTCGCTATCACATTGTTTTCCCAATTCACTAACACGAATTATTCACACTATTCACTTTATTGGATAAACTTCGTCCGTATCATAAATATGTAACGAATCACAGATTGCAGATAGAAAATTAACGAAGAATTCGTAATATCCCTTGATATAGGATTTACTTCCTAGATACAATCCTTTACAATGTTGTTGTGGTACAATAGTGATTATTGAGGATGGAAACGTTTTATACCGAATATTTCGTTCGTACTCGGTAACAATTTCAGTGCAAATATTCCTTCGAATGATCTAGCGTTCTGTGAACAAAGTTCTGAAAATTCTAGCAGACTGACTGGACCAGATCGAGTCTGGTTGACGTTCGCGCACGGCCCCAGCCTCTGAAGAACTATATTGAGTTGTGACGGCTCCGGGGCCGAAGGCCCCGTACTACAGTCCCCACCATCGACCCACAGGGGTCCAGGGCACCCCAACCTGCGGTCCCTGCCTGATTGAGATACCATCCTGGCTCCAACACTCCCTCTCTGGCCCTTTTTCTCTCTGTACCTCGACCTCACTATCCGCCACTTCTCTCGATCCTCCGCCAGCCTCTAGATGAACCCTCCTTCGTAGCGTAGGGGTCCTGTGGCTCTCAACTCCATTCACTGAACCTTTTTTTAATCACCATACCATACAAACTTGGACATTACATTATTAAATAGAGTGCATACAAATATTGTTTAAATAATGATATAACAATTGAGATATATAATATAGAATTTGTATATGAAAATCTATCTATAGATAAATCTCCTAAGCCTGGTTTCGGATCGAACAATTTTTTGGGTACGAATAACATAAAAGATATATTTTTTGGGTTATTTTTCTTGGGGCTTTACGTAAACTGAGGTTCTCAGCTTAATGTTGAACATCGAAGTGAATTCATGGGTCACTATTAGAAGATGAATTGAGAACCTTGAAGGCCCTTCTATCTTCTTTTGGTAGGGCGTAGGGCCTTCGGCAGGACAATGGTCCCGACCGAACCGAACCGAAGTAAACCTTAAGTAAGAACCGAGTGGAAGAGGGTTTCGAGAGTGGAAGGTGTCTGGTCAGGCAGCCTAAATAAACCGCGGCACGCGTATCCCAAAGCCTAAAACCAAACATGCTTAGTATATGCGATAATCGCTTGGAAATTCTGCTACCGAGCTCCTCCCGTTTACACGTATATTATACACATGCATAAGATTGCATAAGTGACCATAAAAATTTGACAAAAAGTCACCATCAACATATCCGTTTGAAAGAATAAAGTTTCGTATGCGTCAACGAAGGTGGGAAAAAAAAAAAAAAAAAAATAGTTTCCAAAATTATAACAAGTCTTACTAATTGTTCAAATAGTACTTGAAAATTATCTAACAAGCATCAGCGTGATCTATCGCACTTACATCAAAACTACCGGGTGGTAATCTTCACCGTCGCAAAACGATCTATATACCGCTACTTGAATTAATGGGTTAATCTATAAATCTACCATTGGCTGGATCGTGTGGCCAATCTGATATGAGAAAAAAAATATAATCTTCAACGTAACGCGATACATACGTCCATTATCAATGGTATCTCCAATGAAATTCAATAGCGATATCATCCAAGGATCTTCCTCTTATACGAATGGAGTGCGTGATTCATTTTCAATTTTCGTACTGTTCTACGTTTTATCAAGCAGCGTCCTCCATTGTCGTGAATTATAAATGACTATACTATGAATAAATCACGTGCCATGGAAAAAGACCGGAAACTAGAAAGTACCGTTATCTTATAGTTTGGTTCTTGAAAGCTCAAGTCTTCCCATTGTCAGCGAGACAACTGCTCAGGTATACCCAGTGTGTTCGGTAGATCTAATTGGCATACGTGTTAACGATAATTACTATTCAAAGCCTCGTCAATTGATTGACTAATGCCACTCGGTGTAGGTAGAGACGTAAAATACGACGAGCCGTGTGCTGATTCCGTAAGCGATCTAAACAGGCGCTGCTGTCGAATGATTGTTGTGCTCCTATGCATTTTTAAAAACGACTATCCGCGTTAGGAATTCTATCCTGGGAATAAACGTAGCTCTTGACCAAAGGCGTAAAGGTCTTCGTGGATGATATTTCTGAGATAGTATTTTTTCAAGATTCTCAATACTATTAGTCGATTCTGACTGATGACGATGATGCACTTTAATACGACACATTGCTGGGTATCGAATGTGTTATTGAGACATGCCAATTAGGTGTGAGTGTTATGTCGAAAAAATGAGCAAATATCCATCCGGTGCTTGTACGGATTTTACGGAACTACGCGTATGAGATTATAGGAAGCTGCAATTTGCATGGCAACGTTATAATTTCGAACCATAAATCTTCTATCTCAAATCTCTAAGTATAATTGAGACATAAGAGCGTGGCGGGTACCTTCGTATAATTATATGTGGCTTTTCAAGATAATCGGGCCAAGAGTTCAGACCGGCTTGGCTGGTGCGTTTAAGTGCCGCTAGTCAATATTGGTATAATGATTCGTATTCTCGATGAAATCGAACGAGAATATCGATGTATCGTCTACGAGCTATGATCTTTTGGTATCCGGTATTTTTGTATTTACCGTAAATCTAAAACAGGACTAATAATTTATTGCAGTATTCTATTCCTATGATAAAACAGTCTTTATATACCTCGTACGAATAAAAAAGGACCTATACGTTCTCGATCCTACGATCAAATGATCGAATGAAGATCGTTCGGCCCTGCAGGGGTTTTTCAAGTGGAACGGTCCAGCCAGGATCGCCGCGGGACTCGAAAATTCTGTACGCTCCTACACAGATGTTATCTTCGACGTGGAACAGTAAGAAGAAAGAAAAAAAGGTTTCTTAACGGCTCAAGCAACTCTCACTGCTACCAACCACCAGTAAATAAAAAGCCTACATCAGAAATACAAAAATTCATATGTCCCTATACCTACAGTACACTCGTAATTTTTGAATATTATTTTGGTACTTATCACCTGCTTATCACGTTTGTACGCTTGATCATGGACATTGTTAAAAAAACTTGTATTAATAAATTTTTTTTAGTAGTTACTGATAAGATGTATTCAACAATTTATTGAAAATCTGTCTGCCGACTGGTCTCAACGTTCCATCTTACGTCTATCGGATCACGTCGGATGAGAACATAGGGCGAGAACGCGTTTCCCTTTTCAACGAACGTGTACGTCGTCGAAGAAGGATCGTTGTCGACTCTGGTAAGAAGTAGGAAGAGAGAAGTTGAAACGAAGGTAGAATATCTCAACCATAGTCATTTGAAGAGGTGAAAAGGAACGTCGTAAGTCGTAGAAAAAGGACACAGATACATACGGTCGGTAGAGACTGTCTTGCAGACACCTCTGGACAAATCCTGTAACGCTGTAGGGGTCCTTCGGGACCCCAGTGGCTCCTGTCAAATGGGATTCACCTCAGGGGGTTAAAAGTTACGAACCCATGACTCCACCCCTACTTTTCCATTCTAAAAAAACCGCCACTGATCCTAATTTACTCGAGAGGAAGCCAATTGGCACTTATATAAATCTATATTAAGTGTCCGATAAATAAATATTAACTAGCATTCATAAAATGCACTTTATATGCATCCTCAAAGACTTCTAATACAACTTCAACAATTACTAATCTATATGCTCCGATATGTAATCAAGCGTAATTACTGTATCTCACAGTAAAACCACTACACGAGGCGTGTTGTAAAAGTACAAAACAACAAGGCTATCCACATAAGTACAACATATACGTTTAGCATTATTGTAACGTATATTCTCAGTACGTGACCCACGTGCATTCTAATGCACACGTGCATAACCAGTGCACTGTGGGTTTTATGACAGGTAGACTTAATTGTCCCATTATGAGTTTCCAGTACTCCATTGGCCTCAGGTTCAGTATAACGTTATACGATTTAGCTACTTACGTACATAGACGTTAATCAATCAGGCATAGTCAAGTTTTGAACGGGCACGAATGAATAAAAGAATATTAAATGATCACGTTATGATCTTTGGGTAATTAACTATTGTAGTGATGATAGTTAATTGAAATTTCTTTATTTTTTTATCATCGGTTCTTACACATCTCCGTATGTCATTCTACGTCAATTACCGTTTTACTTTATTCTGTCGTCTTTTTTTTGTACGTTAAATTCCTTCGGTGCTCCTTGCGACTGAGTCACTCGGTATGCGAGCAAGTACTTTGTTACACGTATGTATATACAGATTATACACTCATCTTGTTTTCTTGCACTGTGTCGTGTTTTGTCGCGACGAGTCTGATACCAGGTTAAAATTGTAAAGGATCAACAAGATTTGATTTATCCGATATGTATTTTTATATTTATTATTTTTATCTTTCTCGACCTATTCGTGAGACGATTTCAAAGACTATGATTTCTCATCGTAGTAAGCTGGATCTTCGTGCAGCTGAAAAGATGGCTTCGTATTTTTTATTGGTAGACTTTAATGACCAGACAATTATTATTGTGCATCCAGTCACGGAATGGTAGAAGAAAAGGAATGTAGTACATTTTCATATCGGAAGATGCTGCAATATGAGGAGTCGTGGATGAGAAAGCAGCAGAACGAAAAATAACGTATGCTGCTGTGATAAATAATGACTGGTAAAATAATATTGTTCGAAAGATGCAATTTATATTTTCTATATAATCTTTTTAAATGAGTCTTTCGATAATCATAACATATGAATGAACCATCACGTGTTATCGCGGCACGATAAGCTCTTGCAACAAGATGGCATTGTTACGCGTCAATGATAATATTGTACGTGGAAAGCGACAGGTTCTGGTAAGAAAAATTTGTATTAATTTTGAAATTCAAATTACTAAATAGAAATAGGCGGGAACTTTTGAAGATGGACGTTTGATTTTAAACACTTTTCGGTCCATTTTTTTTTACATTGGATGAGGGTTCTCCTAAAGTGACTCTCGCCGTGGATATCCAAGAAGAAGATTTCGTCTTAATTTATTTAGGCGTCACGTCACTGCTAAAGAGCCATTATTATTCTGTTGGATAATTTCTTACGTGTTTGTAGACGTTAGGTATTGTGAATGTTAGGTTAGTGACTGAGAGTATATATACGATTTACTATATTTAATTGTGGGTATAATAGAATAAAAAGTATATATAGGTATATAACGTGTGTATGTATATTGATCAATCCGGTGTTTAATGAACCGCGCGAATCTTACTGGTTATTTTTTCTCAAAGGAAACCGGTTGAAATTGGTCAATGATCCGAGGATCGTGAATGTCGTAAGATATATATTACTAGTGTTAAGCTGCTATTTTCCTAATTCGAGAAGCCGTGATTGTTACGTCAAAATTTCTTTTAGTGAACACGGAACAGAGAAATGGATGGAAAAAAATTTTAATGATATAGAAGAAACATAATTTTATAACGAACGTCTGCCGGCTGGTGGATTTTACATTTCTGACAAAGTGGCGTGAGGTAAGGTTAATTATCCTAACGGGCTTGTCTTTCAAGAAGTCTCTACAGATCTTGGTGAACTTTTAATAATCGTTTTTGTAATCTGAACAGTAAGAGTTTGTAGTATATAAAAAAAATGTGATATAAAGAAAAACCACTTACTCGGATACACGTGAGTGTGTTAGAAACTTTTTAATCTTTAAAAGAAAGTGTAATTCCTCGAATTACGGTAACGTCAGATCGGTTTATCTTAAAACGAAATAATGACTGGGCAAGTGTAACAGTAATCAAGGCGACTGAAGAAAAAGAGTAATTTAAATTGTATGGTTCAACATTAAATAGCTGCATCCTGAAAATATTTCCATCGAAATTACATTCCCAGGTAAATACATAAGGAGTATTTGTTTTTTTTGTTTGTAACAAAAAGATCCTCATTTGTTGCCAGTCTGCAACAAAAGGTCTTCCAGGAATATGAATCAGCATGACTTCCGTCTTCTACGAGGGAATCATCTTTTCTAATAGTATTATAAATAAGTACTAGAAATTTCACTCCTGAATGTCCTTATATATAGTTTTTTGGAAAAAAGATTATTATCCACACTAATTACTCCAAGCGTAATACCAGTGTCTTCCACGTAACAACCACAAGGTCCCATGTACTTTTCTTCAGCTCGTAAGTACAACTTCCATCATCATCCGGTACTCCGGTTGCTGGTATCATAAAAGGTGTTCTGGCGCCTTGGATGAGTTCTCCTCTTTGTTCAACGACCAGTTTTCTCCTCCACGTCCCAGGCTCCTTCAGCCCTGGACAGAGCGTCGGGATAGCCGAAGACGAACCCGAACCAGACACGCCCCAACGACGCCTCTCGTACACCGTAGATATCTCGGTTCTCGAAAGGCCTCCGCCTCTGATCCTCTACAGCCTATTTCTTGATCGTTAAGCCGGCTCCGTGTTCCTGAGGGTTCAGTCGTGATTGCTTCATTAAGACGTCAGGGAATTGGGACCCGATGGCTCGGCAATAAAGTCACGGTACGTATACCATTTACGAACAATGAAAACATCCCTCAACAGATTCTGACCCCGATTGAGATAATCGGAAGAAGCAGGTACCCATTTTAAAGTGCTTACATATAAAAGTATTAGATCTGATATTTTTTATGTATGACTATTTTTTTTTATATTAAAGGTTTTCGTATTATTTAGAAGCTGGTGAGTGTTCAGATTTTTATACAGATGCTCCTGATATTCCTTGGTTATTATCGGGAAGGAAGGAGCGTGTAGAAAAAGTGGAAGGAAAAGAAAAAGAGGATTGGAGCGAAGGGTAGTGATTACACGAGGCGTTCATTAAGTCGTTAGGTCATAACACCTTTAATCAACGAAAATTGTTCGGCAAACATAAAACGTACCCCTCGGCTCTCACTTGTAAGACCAATACCAATGCTTGGTGCCTCCTTCCCAGAATCATCGTAGGCGTAAAAATTTTTGTCGTGAGGACCCAATTTGCGCAAGAACCAAAACTCGAAGCCAATTAGGACGAATTTATCACGCCTGGTTCTACCCTGCGGGGTTTATTCTTTCAGAGTATTTTCTTCTCCTCTTCCTATACCAATCTTAGTTTTATTAGGTATAGACACTCACTACCGGCATTTCATCGAATCACCGACTCGCAGAGGTAAATTGGAAACGTAATATTAGCAAAATAAGATAAATCAGCCAAAATGAAATTTGTTCAGTATACAAAATAAAGAAAATTCATGCAAATAAATTCGCACGGAAACAAGTGCAATTTAAGTGCATCAAACTATTCTTGAGTCTCTTTCTTTGTTTCTTGACTCGATTCCGCGCCCCTATACCTGTAACAATATTATCTTTCCTCGTGAGCGCCGGGGCGGTCAGGGACTTGTGGCTTAAGAAAACGCGCGTTATTTCTTGACAAAATAATCGCCTTAATCGTCTGAGAATAAAAAGAGACGAGCGTAAACTACCTTACGGATTTCTCGGACGCAAGCTGCTGGCATCGGCGTACCCGACGGATCCGTCGCGGCGTTGCTCATCGTGACAGAGAAGCCAAGTCACTCTCTTATATTGGAGCTGAAGGAATACCTTTATTTTTATTCTTTCACTATCTTGCAGCCGATCGATCCGACGACAGACTGAAAAGGATCGCAGCAAGGTCCTACTCTTTCCTTTATATTATTTAACTCCTTCAATTTTACGTTCAACGTACAAGAGCATCGCGACGCTAAACTCATTCCCTTTAACACGCTATGTTGTATCAGAAAACATAGATATATCTGTTATGCAGCAAAGTTCAGAATGTTAATTTAAATATCCCAACAGCCGACTAACAAATCCTTCAAATTTACTTACAACCCCACTGTCCGTCGTCCCAAGATGGTCGTAAATGCTACACTCTTTAATAAAATTGACTCGATGACCGAAAATATCTTTTTATTTCCACAATAATATAAAAATAAACACACATGACGCCCAAGGCCAAATTTTTATTTCGATACGTACGTAACGCCTATACTCAAACCGATACCAAAAAAATCTCATAACCTCTTTCGGATCCCGAAATAAAGAAGAATAATCTAACCGTATAGATTGCTAAGGATTGTTTTCCTTTCTCCTACCCACGCCAAACCACGTGCATTTACAATGCACTCTCCTCGTTTCGACAGTGCCTCCTGTGATGCAATTTAATAAATACGTTTCTTATCTAGCCTGGTAACTGTTGGGAGCGGTCGACTCCTTTCCGCCCACGTCGCTCTTGCATCCGCAAAGAACGACCGTACATAAACATCACATTACTCGCGTAGGACGCGAACACCAGAGTCCACTGTAACGCAGCGTCTTATATCTATAGAAGGTTCGATGAGCACGAGCCATAAAAAGTCTTGCTTGATATAACATTAAATGGTTGTCCGTATCGATTTGATATATTCAGTCACCGATTTTTTATCTCTCTCTACTGGTCATTCAGCCCTGTCCTACTTTCTTGAATTACCTTTTACGCAGTATGTTTATTCTTAGGTAAAAAAGTTACGACGGACACACTATATGTTGCCATCTATAATTTTATCTCGTATTATATCTATATATGAAACAGACATGGAGCCTCTTCCGCAGGAGTAGGATTGTTAACGTTTGCTGGAAAGCTTCCTCGGGAAGCATTAGTATTTTTTTGCCACTACCCTGGCTACATCTGGCTGTCGAAAGATAACTGGCCGTAAATGCTTCTACGTCCTGGCGTGTCCTGCGGCGACAGCCAAGCAGCCAAGCAGCCAAACAGCCAAGGACTACTGCCGACGTTTGAATGATACGCGCACAGGTCCTGTACAGGCTTCCGTAGCCCCTGGGTCGTTAAAAATAATCATGGCTTCAGTCCTGGCAGTCTTTGGCTTTTTAGTGTCTCGTTCCCTTAGACTCTAAAGGACTCCCCTTGTCCTCCCTGTCGTGTTCTGTGTTGGAGCCCAACTAGTTGTGTTTCTAGTTTATGGCACACGTATCCAACCTTGCGTGCTGTGGATGAGACAGATTTCAGTTTTGTTTCTTGGGCATCTTTGTATGTAGAGAAAAGCTGGTTTGATTTGCTTTCATATGGCTGTCGTATGACTCTGAATGAGTATTGAATTAAAAATAATTTTTTTACTAGCATTGCCGTCGTTGTTAATTATATCGCCGTGACAGGTAAGATGCAAGGAAAATTAGTGTAATTTAAAAAATATATATGCCAAAGCTTTTGTGGGTCGCGGTATCGACTTGGGTTGCTGTGAAATTTTGATTTTTTTTTTTTCAATACTTTGAAATTTCAAGGTTACTTTTTTGCTTCGTCGAGTCATTACTACCTATTCTCGTTCACCGCAGAGTACACAAAACTCCTCTCACTCGTCAATTTTCTACGGATCCTCGGTTACGGGTTCATCGGGAAGACAAATCCTTTTGATTCGCCGAAACTGTTCTTTTGGTTTCATACAGTTCAAAGGAACGATTATTAGTTTTGAGCTTTTGTCAAGGTCTTTGTCTTGCACGTGGCATCGACTCGGACCCAGACTCCATCATCTGCAGCTATTCTTTTCCTTCTCACAAATTCCACCATGGAATCAAATCCGTCTTGCACGCCTGACATTTACCAGAACTTGCTCGAGACGTCCTGCTGGTTTGAAAGATTCTTTTCAAACTAGACGTCAAAGACAATACTAAGGTCCTTTCGACCCTCTTACTCGGGGTGAAATTTAAGATCGCTCTGCTATCGGATCCCTTTTCTTAATCAGGTCTTCAAGAGCTTTGCAAAATGTTCTCAAGATCCTCCCTCGCCTCGTACCACTTTACTGCCTATTTTCACGAGTATAAAATTTACCCAATAAAAGTACAATCACGTGGTCATTTTTCATTAGTAATACAGCATACGATACAAGGAAAAATATTATACCTGCTCGTATGGCCCTTTTACACCCCACGTTGTTAGGATGTCTAAGGGTTTCTAAATTACCAGTTGAAATTTTTCAAAGGGCATTTCTCAATAAGAAAAATAATCCTCAGTCCTGTAACGTGTTGAGGGTAGAAGTACATGGTAGAATATTATTGAAAAACTTCAGAGTTCTTTTCATCGAAACGTGTCTCGTATCCCTGTCGAGATGGACATAAATTCCCTTAAATCGTAGGTAATTGATTGTTCGTTGTATAGCTTTACAAAAAGACTTTAAAATCCATAGCCAATACCCTCGTCCAAGTATAATTCACGGCAGTGAGGATTGGACTTTTATGATTTCTTTTTTTATATTTTACTTTTTTCTTCAGCAAGATGCAAAAACGTCAAGTTCACGTTAAATATATAATATTTTATTGAACAAACTTTTCACGGTCTTATAGTATAGAAATGGGTGTAAAGCTTTTGAGGCGGCAGGTAATAAGACGTTAAGTCCTAAGTCCTTCGGCATTCTTATGAAAAACTTCAAAGACTCTCCCTTTTCCGTAGTGACGGACTCTTTCTTCATTGGTCTCATTGTCAGCATAAGACTCGAAAACGTTTCTCGTATGAAACACGATTTGACGTCTCTATCGAGACATCCTCGTTTCCCATTGCCGAACGGATGCGAAAACCGCATTCACGCAAGGTTTAACGTGTTAAAGATGGATAGTACGGCCTTCGGCTCTTTTCAACACCCACGGTCAGACGGCCCACGCGGCCATTTTGAATGTCTGATTTTGCCAGGTTTGTTGCTCTTGTTCGGCGCTTTGTCGAAAGAAGGTAGTTTATTCCGTGACAAGTTTCGCGCTAGTCCCAAAGGCGCAGGCATCCCTAGAATCGATAAACAGTTTCTCCCAGCATGAGACCATCCAGAATACCTGTACCCAATCTTACCTGCACGTACCTTGTGTATTTTTCTAAAAACCTCCTCCTCACTTCTACATTACATTACGAGGCAATTTATTCAAAATTCTTTTTTTTTTAATTTTCCAACTTCATACTTATAAACCCCAATAACTTGAATCTCTTTATAAATTTCATCTCTATCGCTTATACACATACAGATACGTTCTTTTCTAAGCATCGGAACTATTGAACCCGCATGCTAGAAATACCGTGACTCACGATATTGTGACGTGAAAACGTGCGAAGTGGAAATACTCAGAGTACATTCGCGGAGTACATTCTTTATCGTGAAGTCGTGCAATAAAGAGCAGCCATAAGTTCGCAAAGAGCAAAAGCGAATGGTGGACCAAACAGGATGTGTCCAATCGGAGCGCCGACACCGCTGGTTAACACATGCGGTGAGCACGGCTCTCTTTGCCTTGCCGTTCTGCTGCTCTCATTCTTCTCTTTAGATTCTCATCCTGCATACGCTCGTTCTGTACCTTCCTTACCATCCACTCGTTCTCCTTCGCTTCCATCTCTTTCTCATCTTCCATTTCTTTCCGTTCATCTTGCCTGTGGCGAACGAGTCGTTCGAGCGAAAGATGCTCGGAACGAAATATCGGCGCCTCTACCCGTGTATACGTTGGCACCCTAGCATCCCTCTCTGGGTATCGGGAGAATCTCCATTTTTACATACGTAACTTCTACCACTTTCTCAGACATCCTATTCTCAGCTTCATTCCTCTTTCCTTCGTTCAGCCTTGAACGTGGATATTGTGTATAGTATAGGTACATACCTGGGTAAGATGCATATATATAGCGAACTATACAATTCTTCGAAATATTAAACAACCTCCAGTTGTCGCAGATTCTACTGGTACATTAATGGGGTTGTTAATGGGGTGATCAGTATTGCCATGCAGGATGCTCATTTGTCCATTGGGTGTTCAGGTATTATTCTCTAGGGGTTGACCATTCCGAGAACTCATGTTTGGCTTAATTGATACTGAATAGGAAACAATGAATGCCACTTGTGTTCTCGACTCGTAAAGTACCTCATCCTCTTGGACAAACATAATTAACCATCACTCATATGCGGGCTTCTAATGAATTTATAGCGCTTTCTACTTGTCTTTGGTGGTTGGTCTTCATGAAGATTAATACCGGATCTCCAGTGTGTTTGCGTTACGTTTTAAGCTTGTTAACGTATCTAACAATATGTCGGTTGCGAAAGTACAGTTGGATAAATCATTGAATCGTTTTGACATCGATATTCAATAAAAAATGATGTGATAGTTTTAAAAAGACAAATTTGATCATTAATGATTTTTTTTTTTATTTTAAAAAAGAAACCTTCGCGTATGACAGTTCGTGCGATAAGATTTGAAAATCATTTTAATGTATCGATATAACCGAAATCGCTTCTCACGATCATCCGTCTAGTTATTTCTCTCGGGACAGCTTGTCGTCGTACGTAGCCCAAGAATTTTGGAGGTGAACCTTTTTTATCCTTTGAAAAACATGGCGCTACGTGTAAAAATGTAAATTACAATCCCCCTGAGCTCCAACGGAGCGTATGTATGCCTACGACCCAGCGTCGTTTTTATGAACCTTTCCAGTCAGGTTTTTCGTGCCTCGACTTCAACCTCCTGACTGACGTCTTACTTTACGAGACAGGGTAGGCAGGGGACAAATCCATTGATTTATATCCTCCGAGTAGCTGACTGCCGCAGGTGCATCCTTTGAATCTTGAGAAGGGCTCGGACGTAGATAACCGATAGATAAGTCAGCACGTCCGTAGAAATTTCTGAAGAAACTAATCCCTTCTTTTTGCTCGCTACCAAACAAAAGACTCGAATTTAAAATAATTATTTTTTAAACTCAAATTTCATATGCGGTATAGACTTTTTACGTATTTACAGATGTCAGTGCGATTCCTTGTAAGACTTAACAATGCGATTCGTTATTGTACGACTGTTAAATTGCAATTTCGATTTTTGTGCCAGTGTGAATCTGCCTTTGATGCATTCTAGCTGCGTGCATCCGCCTCTTGCCACAATAAAGATGTATCTGTCAGAGTAGCCTGGTGCTGCAGCATCTCTGTCCATATCTTCAGTAATCTTTCTCCTCACTCTCAACCGTTTTCTACCCATCCTGATCCCAATCCCCATTCCCATTCCTATTCCCATCCTTATTTTCAACCTCGTAGCCAACCACTGCGTAGCCCTGCGGTTGATGCCTCCTTCATTCTTAGTAACTATTGGCTTCGTCGAGCCTCCACTGTGCACTGTTGCAGCGTCTCTTGCATCACTGTAGTGAAGATTGAGGTCGATCAATATAAAAAAGGGTTGCAGAAGATTGGAGAACAAAATTTGATTGTTTGGTAATCCCAACAGTTGACTTTTGTTTTTTAATTAAATATAATCAATTCATACCCATGTATAATTAAGATATAGATTTTAATAATAAAAATATTAACATGACTATTGTCGCATTGATCATGAAATTTTTAGAATTTCATATTTATTATATAAAAATTATACATATCAATTAATATGAATAATAGTAACACATTTATTCAAAGATCAATCGGATTTTTCAAAAATTAATTATTCATTACACTTTATATATTACATTGATTTTTTGTATATTCAAATTTATAACTCTGAAATTGTCTATTGTCAAATTTTCAATGTACAACATTTATACCCAAACAACCCCATTGACAATGGAATTTCGAAATACTTTTTATACAACTTTTTCCAAGGACAGGAAAGAAGAACTTCAGATTCTGTTATCTAATATATTACAGATGCAGATGCAACGCTGCGCACCTGCCACCTTGTCCGCTCATATATCATATCCCTATGTGTGCGCACCTACCTTACCTTTCGTTTTTATCTACTCACATGAGATTTATACAAAAAGTAGAGAAAACGACATAGATAACTATTTCACGATAATTAGAATTTACGACTAGATATTTCGGCTCTTAAGATGCGAGTACAATTCGGGTTGCTTTTCTCTGACCAGATATAAATTTTCCAGGCTTACGTGGTTTCTCTTGCCTGAAGTACCCCTAGCCCAAAATAGATATCCTTCGAGTCAACCCACGTCTCTAGGACGTTTACGTAACATTCAAAAAGATGTTCACCTCTTCTTCCTCTTCGCCAAAGAACAACCATTGTACCTTCGTAACATTCTAACAATGTCCTACATTATATGAATTTTCCACCTTCTCGTCTTCTCCGAAAATTTCAATACCATACGAGTTTTAGTACCAATAACAGTTTCTCTTCGAAATGTACGCAAAGACTGATTTCTCAACCCGAGAGTAAAAAAAAATAAAACTCATTATGCTCGTTCACGTTTAGTACAGCTAAAATTCTAATGTATCTTCACAAAGGATCTCGACATTCTAACCATGTACAATAGTTCGTTTCATAATAGCGAAGGGCCAAATCATTAAGGGACACAATTTTCAAGTCCAACTGCTTTTGTCAGTAAGAATAGGAAGCGTCTCGACTAACTAGGACGTCTATACAACAGATGGATATAATAATAGAGTAGAACCAACTTCTAGGTACAGGAAGTCCTCTTAAATAATCACATTATAAATTGCTCGTACGTTGCTATAAGTCTAAGAATTCTTACTGACTGCAGTCGCCGTCGCATCTCCAGCAATTTGTGTAAACACTTCCTCGAAGTAAAGAACGACTCAGAGTTTCTCGGTACGAACAATTAGATAGCTGATGACGACTCCTCGGAAGCTTGCCTCTGTAAACGATCTTTGGTTCAGTAGAATGAATGCGCGTCCATCTACACGTGTTTCCTGGACAAACCTTTTTAACGTTTATTTCGAAACTTGTTCAAACTTAAATTTCAACGATGTACATTACGGACTTATACTGTCATTTAAATCGGTTATAGCTAAAGTAGTATGACTGTATGTATTAAAAAAAAAATGATCATCGAACACATGTAATTTTCAACCTCAAAAAATTTCCAATCATTTTTATCCCGTATACAAAATCATTTGAATATCCCTTCTTCAGGATATCGTAACCGTATCCGTATCGAATTTGAGGAAAAGATATTTTTAGAAAGCAACCTATAAAACTTGTATACCTACTAGTACATGGTCGATATATGTATATGTATATAGGTAGATCAGACTATATATGCCGGACACGATTCATGATGAACGCGGGGCATTCGAATTATTTTTCAGAGACTATTTAGCTGTGTGAAACAGTTTGTATATCTGGTTACACTTATGTGTTTGAGTACAGTACGTATACCTATATACTTGGAAGTAGATATGAAACCGACCACGAGCCGCCATTACCGTCGCGATCCTCTCTTTTTCTTCGCTACGCCCGAGGCAGCATCTTAACAACTTAATTTCTGACGATAGAGAGAGAAGCCGCTCGGACGGTTCTTTTTTTTTTCTTATCCTCTTTCCTTGCCTTCGTATACCTTCCCTCTTTCTTGCTCTCGCCTTCTTTCTTTTCATCTAGGTATAACTATCCTTTTCTCTCTTCATTATCCATCTTGTTTCATCCAGACCAGAATGCTCCTCCGACTTTGTCCTATGTCCTATCGGGATTTTCAACCGATCCATGAGCATTGGTTTCAGATCATTCTAGGTACGTTATGCACGAGTAGTTAGGAATCTTTTTTTTAGTTTCTGCTTCACTTCCGTCAAACTCTTTTGTCTGGATCCAAGAATTTATTTTGGAATTGCTAAGAATCATAACAGGATTGTTTTTAGGATTTTTATGGAATTTTACACTTCGTCGTTTAGGCATTTTTCAAAATTATACAGGACTGTGATTCTACGTATTTTTCATATAATTAATGAAATTGGACAAAGTAGAGCGATGAGTGATCATTGCTAAATAAAAGCGTGGATTGAAACGAGATGCGAGAACAGGACAGAGAAGAGGCCTGTCTTTGAAATCAGACAGTGAAGTCTCTTTTCGCCACCGTCTTATGTACGTCCACTAGCGTCCATCGGAGTCTGCAGCAGAAGATGGGCACCGCGACGTCAAGCTCTCTAGGCTATTGCCGCCCTGGAAACCAGTTCCGAGATGTTTGGAGCGAGAGGGCGTCTTGCCAGAGCAGGATCGCATCATGAAAGGAGAAAATGAGAGAAGATGAGAGAGAAGACACGACTGGTCCAGCACGTCTTCATTAGTCCAGCATCCCGCTCGTGGCAGTGGCGTGGGTAACCATAGTCGTGGTAGTGAAATAATTGTTTTCATTATACTTAGATCGGGTCAGACGTGTCTAAAAATTGTTCACGTTTTCCCCATAAGGAGTATTGAAATTTGTAATAAAAATAATTCTACTAAAATATATGTAACAATTTCTTATTATATTTCAGTTGGTCTCTGGATGCTGCATATACTTAGTCGTGTCGTCAACTGCTTGTATTAAACTATAAGCTTTACTGAAATTTCATAAATCTCATGAAAATCCTAGTATACCCAAGAAGCACGAAGCTTGAAGTCGTTAACGACCATATACGCCATATATTAGCTCTTCTCGACGTTGTATATGGTTAGGCACACGCATTATAACTATACACGTATAGTTATAATGATTTGTGGCTGCCGTCGGTCTCTTTGATCTTGGTCATCGTGAGGCGTTAGAACGCGCCGCCGCCTTCGAGTCCGGCTTCTCAATTTCTCTTACTCTCCTCCCCCTTCATTTCTCAGCTTCCGTTCATCATCGTCCGTGTCCTTTCAGACGATCAGTGTACAAGATTTTTCGAAAAACTCCAATCCCAATATAGGTTAACTTTGAACTCTTTTATACGTTGAAACGTGATTTTCAATGAAATTCTTTACGCCTTGTAACGGACTCGAGTAAATTGTCAAAAATTTGTCGTTTTATTGAACAATTTTGTATTTCTTCTGTTTTCACTAATGCAAGGGTCTTTAATATTTACTTGATGTATCGAACGAAAAATAATAATTGAGCAAAACGTTTAACCCTTTTACCTGCAATTTTTTCGTTTCTTCTTTCATCCGCAGACAGTAAAGGAAATGTCTTTTGTAAGACCCGTCATCGTGGTACGACGTTATAAGTTTTTTCTTTGACTAAGGCGATTCTTACTGTCGCAAAGTCAATTCACTTTTTGCGGTAATCTTGGTTTAAGTCGGGAACATTTCTTCATGGAGATTTTTTGTTCTGCTTGACCCGTCGACCACAACCGCCACGTTGAAGAATAATGCAGTCAGTTGAAAGACATTGTGTACGTTGTTTTCATTTTTGGGTTCATTTTATCCGAGTAAATGAAGCGGATAATTGTTTGGGATACTGTCAAATAATTTATTTCTTTCGTGTGATTTACAAGGTCCTTTTATCGGGTGTTTCGATTTTGATAAATGCCGATGTATCAGCAATGTAAAATTTCTAAAGAAAGTCTTAAAGCTTATTCGAATTTTTTTTAACGAGTCTCCCTAACAAATGCAATTATCATCGCGGTGTTTCGAGTACGTGAAACGTATAATTACGTGCAATTATTTTGTAATTATTTTCGAAGGACCTTTTTTAATAACTCGTATATATTCATACTGGCGAATTCGTTTAATTTTGTAATAACAAAAAAAATTTTTTTTTATTCTCAGAAAGAACTTCCTAATTTGAAATAACTTTATTATAAGCATTTTTCAGCAGGATTTTTAATTTATAAATAAATTTAATCGTTAGAAACACCTGATACAAACATATTGCACTCTCGTAATACAACAAAATGTTATAATACAAAGATGAGACCATAGTATCCCTACTTAAGCTATTAGTCGTGTGTTCTTAAGGACATTTTTATCACAAAAAGTTATTATTTGATTAAATTATTGTATCGGATATTACAAATTGTAACAGAATTTCGATTACCTGAACCAGTTTACATCAACGTAAAATTCGAATAACCGTTATATCTTTTGAACGATAGTACAATTCCTTATTTTGTACGCATATTTCATATTATTTATACAATGCAACAATTTGAACAACATTAAAATCAGGATATAATTTAATTACATATTTTAATTATTCTATGTTTTTCGGGCCATTTTTCGGGCCATTTTTCGGGAGATTTCATAAAATCTTACATCAAACAACAATAATAACGGTGCAATATTAATACCGTGAGATATAATAAAAATATGCTTTTTCAATGAAAAATTAACGGAAGGAAAAGCCATTAACCTTCCAGCGGTGGCATCTTTTATTCCCATAAGAAATATGCACCTATTGAGACACCACTAGAAGGTTAATTGTTAAACCAAACGTAAAAAATTAACCACTGCCAAGTCTTGATTCGAAACTAAAATTGGTTTTCCAATAAACAATCTTATGGAAAATAAAATATTCGGTTCAAGAAACTCGATAGTCTCGCGTCAAGTACCGTAACGGCGACGAGACCACCCGAGTTACTTGTACAGCAGTGCAGTCGCTGGAGCGACAAGTTTAAAAAGAAATTATTTTCTGGAAAAAAATGTACTGTTAAATAAATCCCACAATTTTCCAACTGCAGGGGTATAATGCCTTTGATTTAAGCTAAGAATCAAGTAAATCGGTTTACTCAATCACGAGATATCTACAAAAGGAATTTTTGACTATTGATTTCGAGCTACTATTCACAATGTATTTTTAAGTAAGGCTACTTTCACAGCAGTACAAAAGTAGCCTTTAGTCTACATCGTGAGCAGAACCGTCGATCATGAAAGTCACTATGTATGTGTGGCTGTAGGCTAATAGTAACGAAAAGGTGGATTTGTCATCATTACAAATTTTATACAAGACAAGATAGAATTAAAAATTGAATTTTCTCCATAGTTATTGTCAACAGAATCATTCGTATATTAATCCCTACGTTTAATACAAATCTCTAAACACCGAGTGCAAAAATTATTGTTGCGTGCATTTATTTAGAAACGAATTCGCAATACGTTTCTACTATGTGTCATTGACGAGCGCACAAGCAAAGGAAATGATAATCGCCGATCGTGCAGCAGGAAAAATATATACGTTAAATCTATTTAAATATAGCTTAACATACCACGACAAAAATTGTGCAGTTATAATTATAAATTCTCAATAATCTTAGACAAGAATTATATTCAACACAACAATAACATTGATATGATATATATAGATAATCATTCTAACACGTGCTTTCTCATTGCACCGTGTACAATAATTTTTCAAAATTTTCTAAAATTTCATTTTATTTCCTATATATGCCTTTTTGTCACGCAGGTAACGCGTTGCCGTAACGCCACTCGGTCGAAATTCTTGGTTAACACGTTCAATGGAATACGGTTTACCAGCAGCCATGGATTCATGCTGTTTAAAAAGCTTCTTTTTTCTGTGCAACAGTCCACTGATATTTTCTATTTAATATTAAACCTATCGTTAGGAGTTCGTTATATTTTCAGTATTCTAAACAGTCCCATTGGATATATGACGCTGTCCAAAATCCCTACTGATATCATTTCGAATGCTCTGTTTTTATTCGTCCGGGTCGTCTTGAACAAACTTCAATTTGTTGTCATTGTTCTCAAAGCACGTTTGTGCATAGTACTGATGTATCTTATTACGTCTTGTTTAACTATGGTTTTTGTAAATTGCCGCGCAAATCCCACGTGTCAACAAGTTTCGTAATTTTTGGTGTTTCGTCAATGTGCAGCAGCAACAATTTTGTACAGTAGCAAAATGCAGCCACAGCAGTCTCTTTGTTTGTTACATATCTGTATAGGCTGCCAGACTACATTGTACTCGACTGTTATCCTTTTATGTGACCTTGTCAATTGTTCCAGTATTGTTGCTGCTATTGGTGTAGTATACTCGAAGTACTGACACCTTTGTCAATTGTTGTTCTTTGTATGTTAATTCGTCAACCCTCTGCAATTGAGTGTTCACGGATACTCGATGTACAATTTTGTATCTACAGTTTCAGCAATTATTCACAGTTGTCAATATACCACACGTTATATTTACATGCACGATATTATCTGTTATAGATATACAAACAAGGATTATCCTATACAAAATATTAAAACACGATTCCTTGCTACTGATTTTACAACAGATTTTTTTCGGTATCTACTATAACCTGTCAGTCATTCATAATCGGGATTCTATTCGAGTATCCGTAAATCCTCAATACGTAATTAAATAATGACAAAGTCAGGGCAAAGTATGGATTCTTATGAAAAATCATTCTGTTTAAGAGGTCTCAGTATGTGAATTTCTATAAATTGCCGTTCTACTACGTGCCGACCCACGTGGTATGAGTTATAAATAATTAAAACTAGGGAGCAAATAAATACATTCAAATTAGATGAACTATCGGATATCAATTTTTGAAAATCTTTTGCATCATAACCTGTGTTCTTATCAGTTCAAATTCTTCATATTCTCTGATTCCAAAAAATATTAGAAACTCGTTCCCTTACGCACTGAATATTTACCTTCAATTAGCAAGTACTTTTCATCTAAATCTTTAAGCTGGGAGAGATAGACTTTAAAAAAAATCATAGTAACATTCCTTTTAAATAAATACATCAAAATGCATCGGGTCTTCGAATTGTTGTTGCGATGCTGCATGTATGCACATCTGTCATAGTATGTACGATTATTTAAATGGTAAGACTGAATTCGAGGTACCGTTGAATGCAGCCATGCAAGTTTGCTGTTCGGTAGCAGCACAGACAGGCCCAAGAAGAGGAAGAATAACCATGCAATTTCATGACAATTGATGCGGCAAATCAATGTCACATGAGATCAAATATGTTGTTCAACAGCGAAAAAGATACGAATTAATCTTACATTAATCTATTCAGCACTGTAATTAATTTTCTCTATTCGCTTTCTGCATACTAAACAGTTATACATTAACGTGCATGCAATACAGATGGCGCAAACAAACTGTACGTGCATTAGTATACGTTTTGGCTGAAATACAACTATACTTGTATGCAAAAAGCAAATAGTTGTGATAGTTGGTTGACAAAAATTTGCACATTATCAATGTGATTTTTTGTCAGTGTTAATTCTACCATATGAATTTGTTACTGACTCATTTATACGGCAAACATATATATATGTACATGACGACGAATCGATTTCTTTTATTCTTAAATAGTCACGTGGGCATAATTTATACCAGTATCACGAAGCATAAGAAACAATATTTCAACAGCAATTTCTTAAACGTTAAAAATATTTCTTATTCGTGGATATTTCATAACTGTCAAATATATTCCCGGCTAATCCTCTGACAATGTCTTCGCTATTTGATTAATTCAATTTTTCGTTACGATTATTACTTAATATCATCATTCTATTTTGTACAGGTCCCAGCTACGTCTGCCATGTGCGTTTATGCACGTGCATTCCCACCGCAATTCTCTTTACACTTAATTTAATTAATTTTGATTTTGTACCATGTAAACAGTACTGCGGAAAGACTGCCACGGTCTATGCTCGTAATTATGCGAACGGTCAATGTACAGGGTTGTTCATTAATTAAGGTAACCCTGTTACTGGCAATTTTTACTCATAATCGTAGCCCGAGCGTAGAATCACAGTAAGTTCAGATTCCCATTATTAAAGAACAATGCTGTACCTATAAGTAGTTATATAAGTAATGACATCGATACGAAGACACAGTCACTTTAAACAATAAGCGGCTTATATTTAACACGTATAACAGCGACACAGTCGAAGTCGATGAGTTTTCCTGAAGAAGTGGTTTTTCAAATGATATTAAGTATGCCCATATAATCTTTCGGCGTCTCAGCGCGGTAGTGTTGTATGTATGTATATATATTATATTTTTGCTCATATTATGTTCATTTCTTGTCCTCCCCTCTGCTTTTGCTTTCGCTATAGAATCGTAATATTTTATTCATTTATTTGACATTTACCTAAGATACTTTTGCTGAGCTTTGTATCTCTAACATATCACAGAAAATACTGGCATCCTGTTATTTTTATCTAAATCGTCATTTTAGTCATTTCTATGCCTGCATCCGGTATGGGCTCTAAACGTGGGATGCATATTCCAAAAATACGGACTTACACGACATATACGATCACTGGCATCGTATAGCTGAATAATTATCTGTTTTGGGAATCAACTCCCACGATTTATCCTGGGATTATTTTTTAATTCATATAATCGATCGTGCTAATTTTTATAATTGAGACAGTTTTACGAGAAACTTGATTTGATGTGATATAACTGACTTGAGTCGATATTCCATATCGTAACCTATTATTGAATAATATAATACAAAATGTAAATCGACCATAGAGCATGGCCAAAGGGCCGATGTGTTAATAATTAAAAAATACAAATAATTCAAAATTATATGAAACTTGAAACTCGCACATATGATCTTAATACAACGTTGTGTCTTCTGAGCCTAAATATACCAGTTAATTAGCAAAAGGATCGAATCCACCACCTTGCTCCACGTATTGATCGCGGATATTTAACGAATTATATTATTTTGCGAATTGCATCAACCTTACGTATTAACATATAAAGGTTAATCATTTTTTTTTTTTTTTTTTTTTTTTTCATGAGTCACCTCTATTTTTCGAATATTATTATCCTTACAGAGTAACACCTATAAATTACCACCTTGTTTCACGCGGTTTACCTATATTTTGTGAACAGTACTATCTATACAAACAGCAATAGTAATGTCTTAAGGGGACTGGAAAGTGCATCGTATCCTCAAAATGAAATATAATTTACAGGAATGTCATAACAAACTCTTATGTAAACGTAGTACGCGCAAATTTTTGCAAGCTGCACCGTAGAATTTGCAAAAAATATGCGCGCACTCCCGTTCGATAAAGATAATGCATCGATTCCGTGTAATTTATGATTTTCTAGATGAGAGACTCAGGATGGTCGTTGACACTTTTTGGCCCCCTTAACTAACTGCTAAGAGATTGGACTATCAGTTTGTCCTAGATGATTTTTGCTCGCATATACATAATTACAATCGCTAATGGTCGAACGCATGAAATATGCATAGGTACCATTTATACGGTTCCAATACGTGGGCAAGGCGGCTGGAGAGTGCAAAAATATTCTAACTAACTGGTATTGTTGTTTATATGGCGAGGATAATTTAAATTAACGTAATTTTAATTGTTTGATATGAATTCATAATGATGCATATATTGCGATACAGATTTTTTTTTTTTTTTTTTTTTTTCAAGTGAATTTAATTATCTTTGTCCCCCTTATCTTCATTTTGTTATGTTGATTGAACTTTCTTTTTTTCTACTTCCTGTAAATTCTCTCTTTGTCAAATTAATATTCAACTGTACAGTTTGCAAATTTTATTATAATTTGTATCATTATCAACTGTTGAAGATGATGTTTCGATCCGATCAATAGATATATGTTTGTTCAACATTAAAGTACTGCATGTTCCGTGTCTTAGGAACAAGACAGTAGCAATAGATGGTTGTGTTGCCAAATTTATGAAATTGATTTAAAGAGTAAGAAACTTGAACCACTTCTCTTGGGTATTTAGTATAGAAACGTTGGTATCTTAATGAATGTCAAATTCATGAATTTGCAAATCCTTTTGCCTTCCCATTATTGAAGTACGTGACGTCACTATCAATCACGATTTCAGATCTGATAAAATACAAGGATTGATTGTACCTTCTCGGAATTCGCATAGATTGTAGATTTTAATTATGATAATTGTTAAGTCATCGATAATGGGAAATGATTAAAACGCTATCGAGATGACTTGGACTCATCAAGTATCAGTCTCTTCGATTAGCATAAGATGTTGAAATTTACCACAGACTTACCCAAGACATAAATTATCTACTTTTGATAAACGGATATAACTTTTTTTCATTCTTTCTTGTTTTTTTTTTTGTATGTCTAATTTTTACTTATGCAATTAATAATCGGTCATGTACACGGAGATAAGAATACAGTAATGGTTACTAATTTGGTCAGTAGTGAGTTCCACTTTGTAGCAAAGTATTCGTCACTAACTAACCCAGCTAGAATTACCTTCGGTACAGGAATGGTTACTGTCTTCTCAATAAGCTGTGTTATTTCACGCTGCTTGGCACTCATATTCGATTCCCAGCTGGGATTTGCTGCTAACCAGATTAGTAACCGTTATTGTTCTTGTTTCTGCGTGATACTTGGAACTTGGAGAAACACAGAGATCGAAATGGATATTTAACACGTAGTATATGCTATTTTAGTATTTTATAATAATATCCATTGGAGAACTATAAATTATATGGAATATAATGAAATGCATATTACGTGATGCACGAATGAATTTCATGAATATAGGATTGCATCGTACAAAATTTGGATTTTCTATAGTAAGTATAATGCACTGAAATATATTATATATCTTTCTGAGAAATTTAATAATAATCCCTTAGAATTTTTCAAAAATAAATTTTAATCCTTCTCTTGCTCGACATATGGTCCCCTATGATTCATATGTTAGTAGTTTATCATCTTTTTTCTAAAGCGGATAAAAATTGTAATTCAGAAAATTTGGTCACGCATTTTTTTTTTTAAACAAACAATTGTCAAAATTTCTTGGCTCAGAACATATTTTGTAACCCGTATTGTCGTGAAAATTGTATTTTGATTTTTAAAAATTAATTTTGTGCGCTGTTATACGGAAAGTCGAATTTCTTTCAACGTTCATCTCTCACGTTAAATTGAGCCACATGCCTTTTGTCTTTTATCAAGAAATTAGTACTTTGATTCTTGAATATGAAACAATTATCAAAAATAAAGTTTCAGTAATTAATTTCAGTTGAACAAAGACAAATGTGTAGCACAAATGTATAGTTCAGATTTTATATGCATTTCATTGATATTCCCTCTACTTTCCAGTTTTCTTAGAAAAATACGACTTTATGGTACAAAGGCCTTAGTCCTAGGTGCTGTTGTAGTAACAAAACTACCATGCAGACAGATTTTAATGCTTATAGTAGTCACATAGAACACTGACCACAGCCTACAGGCCTACGCACATGAATAGCACAACAAATAATGTTGGACGCACTGTAAAAGATGTTATCAAGTTGAAATTTTTTGTTAAAAAACAAACGACTCGTAATTACAAAATTATCGACCGAGCCTAAGTCATTGATAGTGAAGCGTTGTACACAAATAATGACATTAATCAACCCATCTTATGACTAATTATTTAAATTCAAAGAGAGCGCATAATAAAATCATGTTAAAAATTTCGTGGACTAACAACAGTTCTTTCAGTGATAAATGATCATCCTTTTATCAGTATATAACATAATTCTCGATATTCCCTTTTCTGATATTTTCTCAATGATATTTTCTTTTTGATACTATTTTTTAGATATATATTTTTCATATTACCTTGGACTATTTTATGTTACTTGCCACTGTCATATTACATGCAACAGGTTCCGCGTTGAAATATACGTTTTCCTTAATTGAGTATAAATTTCCATACTTTATTAGGTCCAATTTCCGATACGTAAAGTGCCGTCCCATTGGGGCAAATAGCGATTCCATGTGGTTTATTAAAGTACTGAAATACGCGAAGGTAATTAATAAAATATCTCATTTTTCTCATCTAAACATTATCTGATAAACAATTCGAAAAGAAAACTTACTCCTGATATGGGACCCCAAGGAGCAATAATATTTTCGAATTTTGGGTTCAAAATGTATCCTCTGGCTGGAGTCATGGGAGAGCTCGGACCATCCACAGCATACAGATAATTACCTAGAAAAATAAATAGAACGATTCCAAAATTTATCAAAGTATAATATACGTGATTAAAATTATTAATATAATCCAAAACAATGTATAAGGTTTTCCAAAATGTTTCTCCCAATTAAATTAAATACCATTTCAACTCCAGGATATTGAAATAAATCAAAATAACAATCTCTAATCCTAAGCTCGTTAAATGCTTTTTAATAAAAAAAAAATAATAAAATTATCTTAAATATACGTCCAACATTGAACGAGCTATTCGGGAAACGAAGTCCGTAATCAGTAACATCGACTACGATAATTGCCAGTCTCGGATAAACTACGGTAATTGCATTAGCGATTTGTCGACTGCTAGGTAATTACTACAGTCGTGCATATAATTGCATAATTGGCACGCGATATAAATCGTTATACTTATACAAATGATTTATACCCAGTTACGTTTACATTATCCACGAATATATTCATGCACTTTCTGCATAATATTACACAGCAGCATATACTTACCATACGACGCAACAGCAAAGACTTTACCAAGGTCTGGATGTTGAATGGTACGAGGTGGTCTACGTTTTTCAGCAGATCCATCCAGACCAACATCCAAACAAATAACTCTCATATTTTCACGATCAGCAACGCAAACGTCTCTGCTCTCAGGTATGATAGCCAAAGAATGTGGAACTCGCAACGCAACGAACTCTACGATTTAAATTGATGAAATCAATTGGATATTATAGATATTACTTATTGCTTTGAAAATTACTAATATAATTCTTACCTCCTGATCTTGGAATAACTTCGCGTACTCCTCCCATAGAATTGAATACCATTATCCGACTGTTACAATACCCATCGGCCACCACTATCTCACCAGTTGGCGCCACCGCCACTGAAGTTGGCTGACAAAAGTGGGAAAGATCGTCTCCCGGTTCGAATCTATGTCCCATGACTAACTTCGGAGTGTTGGAACCCCGTTGAAACTGTAGATTATGATTTATAGGATAAATGATACTTAGTAGAAGTATCGATGACGAATGACTTTGCTCGTTATAAGAATAAGATGAATATTTCATTATTAAACAGTGTTACGTGAATTTTTCTTATTCTTACTTTGAAAACTTGATGCAACGCTACGTCGGTCAACCATATGTTACTATTGGCGTCGATATGGATGCCGTGAGGTAAGTAAAATATGTCACTACCCCAGCCATCCAGTATGTCGCCAGTTTTTGAATTGAGAGTTAACACTGTATCCTGTAGGATTGGTCCTCGATATTGATCTTGATATTCGAAATTGTCATTAAAAGTACTAAAATATCAATGAATTCTTATTAATGCTTGGATTTATATCAAAATTAGATTTAATTCGTATTGGTTTTTTTTTATTAAATAAATAACAGATTTCAATTCGACTTTTTTCATACTTACTTGTAATCCCATATTCTGTCTCCTCGATGAAACACTACGGGATTCCCAATGGGATCCACGGAAATCCCACTGATTTGGCCGAGATTTTCAGGCCCACGCCATTTGTAATTCTCCACGGGATAAGGTGGTAGATCATATTTTCCAAATGATTGTCTTCCCTGATGAACAAAAAAAATTTTAATAATTACCACCTCAATAATTCTCCTTATTAAAGATAGACGTATAGAATCAATCCATCCCATTATTAATCATGGAAAATAAATACATTCGCCATTTATAGACGCACACGAAACATATGCTGACTCGATAACAGGTTGTACAGACTCGTTTGTAAGCGCAACACGTAGTACCGGCTTTATGTCACAGTAACGTGCAATAACCCATATTTCAAAATCGACTGATTAACGATATCCTCGTATGGGAAAATTTATTAAGTAATTTTACTATCGTATGCCGCGACGCCGTTGAACCAGTTAATAAACTTTTATTAATCATCGAATAAATCGAGTGACGCTTGGATGAGTGAATATTACAAGTGAATTATATGATTTGGCAAATACATACGTGCAGAAGATATCCAAAGGCGTTTTCGAAGTTGCTTCGGGGATGGTTAAGTAGAATGCTGGCCCATCCGTATTGTAAAATTACGAGGAGTACCGGAAGCTGGTTAAACAGCCGGAGAACCTGGTTCGCCATTGTCGTCTTCTGGTTTATCAGAGTTTCTAACGCTGTTCGAGCTTCGATCAATATTACGCGCAAGCGCTTAGAATACTCCGTGTTAATACTTGTACGATATAATTTGGGAATACGAGAAATATGTAGAAGATTAAGGAAAGAAGTAATGGAGAATATAGAGAAATTTGTATGTAGGTGTCTCGACGAATCTTGAATTTCGATCTTGTTGTGATATTGATATTTAATATTGCCAAATTGATCAGGTATATTTGAAAATCGGCACTGAGTTGAGGGAAAAAGATATGTGTGGGAAATTTCAATATTAATTAATTCCTCTTGTTCAATAAGTATTAATCGTAATCGTTAATTCTTCGATTGATTATTAAAGTTTGAAACAAATTTTATTGGTAATTGGTAATACCGATTTTTGAAGACGAGTTTCTTCAGACTTCAGATGCTGTACCGTTAATATCGGGATAATCGGTTACGCGTTTTTCGATGTTTCTAAATGTTTTGAAAGATTCTCAAAAAACTTTAACGATCTCAAAGTCGCTCGCATCCCGATGAAATTTTATGTTGATTGAATATCAATGATAAATAAGTGACTCTCGATTTTTATTTAACGATCATCCGACAAGTGTGCACGTGAAATAAAACTTTTTTAATTTTCGTCAGACCAATCAAGTATTTTAAAGTAACAATTTGATCTTTCGATGACTAATTGGAACTTAGACGAAATTCAAGGAAACGTAGAGTGGCAGTTGGCGAACGAGCTGCGCCATGGGTTGTCGGTAACCAACTGCACTAGGTCCAGGTCCTGCAGCAAGGACCTAGTGTAAGTATACAAGGTAGTTGAATCAATAAATTGGCGCAGGTGTCTTGATGAGGCCACCCGGGCAACGTTAAAATATTTTTCAATTGACATTAAAAATGAATCCATTTAGGTGAACGGAAACAATCATTTAATTATTAAAAAAGCATTTTGATTTACCTATAAAACAATTTACCCTACCGATAAACCTTTATAAACGATACCAATGTGAATGCACCACGAGAAATATAATATCTAGCTAAGCACACATCCCCACCGATCTTACTATTCAGTACCAGCTGCATCTGGTCCACATCCGAAAGCCACCTCAAGGTGCCCTCGATACGGGTAGATCAATAATGCTGCGCGCGTATGCTGCAAACTAGTCCGGGAATAGGTGCATAGCTACGTGATTCAATATTACCTAGCCGATGACGTATTTCAGCCAAACGTTACCCGGAATTCAATATAATATCTGGAGCGAGCTAAATGCAGTTCCGGATAAGGGAGGAGAGGGAAGGGTGGTATTATAATAAAATTAGCTATAGTTTTAAGCGTTACCCAGAATTCTAGAACAATCCAAGTAATTCCCATGTACGATCTCCATTTACTCAAGACAAATTCAATGATCATTAAAATAATGATTTTTTACTTGGTAATTGCTAAGATAATTGCACGTATGATCGCATGCAATTAGCGAACCATGGTCCAAGCCAGACGAACCTTGGCAGTCCTCATAATTTTCCACCGGAGAAATCATTCCTTTCGGTGTTTTATTGCGACTTAATTATACTGATCCTGGCGAGACGGTTAAGGGTGGGCTGACTTTTTTTTCAACTTTTTCCTTTCTCAAAATTGCACAAAGAAAAAAGGATCCCTTGAGCCCTCGAGCGAGGTTCCGCTTTCCCATGGACTTGTTCGCAACAGGCGGCAAGCATGGTGGTCATGGGGTGCAGAATGCAGGGTGCAACGAAAATTTCAAATACTTCAAAGAAATAGGACCTGCAGGGTTTAAGGTGACGAATTTATTTCTCTTACTCACCGACACAAGCCCGCCTCTTGTATACGTTGAAGATTCTGAAAAGAAAAATCTGTCAGATACCCTGGATGTGTCTATATTATCTTTACAAATGTTTCTGTAGGTGAACCCTGTTCGGTGATAATTAATCGACTTTGGGTCTAACGTCGACACATAAATTGTTGTCAGAAAAACCCATGTATCCTGACCATATGTGTATATGAAATATGACTAAGGAATCCGACACAAAAGTCCTTGGACTGAACTACAGTTAGAAATGAATTTTTCCAATATACTAATTATGTTCATTTTTCAAATGAAATAAAACCTTTTACATTACTTTACTATTATGTGATAATACACTGTATTACTATACCGCGTGTAAAATAATTTAGCACGGTCGAGATATATTATCTGAATTATTCGAGATAACCAAGATACTTAGATATGTCTGTACTTACTGTATTACGTGGTGAGTGAACGATTTGAAATGCTATTCAAGAGTAAAACAATGGGGAATGATATTTTAATAGAAATAAAGCGTATGAGGTTAATCGTATCTTTATTTGTGTATATGCAATATGCTACAACAATAAATAACAATACACGTTAGTTATAGCCTAATGGTATAATACAGAATATTGTCACAAAAATGTTCATTCTCGCTCGTCAACATTCATATCGTTAACAAGTGACTTATTCGTGCTACAATTTATAGCGCAAACTTCTCTTGGTCTATGGAGCTTTGAATTCTCTAATCAACCCCTAATTCAAAAAATTCTTTCCTACTGATAGTCGTTGCATCACATATTGTTATACATATTATAATACCACGTCTTTTGATTCCAGCCGAATGTGCAGCGCAAATACTTACAACGAGTCTAACCTCATGAAACACAGCACTACAGGATTACAAATATTCGTTAATTCGAAACGTCATAATACGCACGTACTACCAATCCATAAGTAGCAACGGGTATAATGATTATGCTAGAAAAATGACAAATCAAAAATATAAGTTAGATATAAGAGTTCAAACGTGCTTCGTTCCAGATATAATCCAATAGAACTTTCGATGTTCGAGAATTCGATAATTTTTCAATCCTTACATAATTATATATGTATATAACAAGATTATCATAATTCCCGTATATTCATCTTGTAAGTACATAACGCATTTATTCATTCGGTAACTCTTATGAGATCGTCATCACATTCTCATTAATCGAATCGTTAAAAGTACATTAACCAGGAAATACGATAAATACGAGTCCCGGTAAAAACATTATATCATAATGTAACGTGTGCCTTTATAACAGTAATGTATTATATTAAAACATACGAAGTTTGGCAGCTTTCATATTGTATTTATCTCACCGTTAATTAACGGGTTAAATAAGCCTTTGCGAATTCATCGAATTATGACCATTTGATACGTGAAATACAGTGAAGAGAATGTTAAAAGTTGTGCTGCGTATAAGAAATTCATTATAAACTTTGTATTCTACATTGGCTCGTCTAAGAGAAACAATTTCATTTCGTTTTAAGAAACGAGCAAAGGTTAGGTATTATGTCGTTCTAGGAAGCTTACCAAACACTTTATGCTTGCATCGTCTGATGCAATTGTCATTGATGTACCTTGATGCATTTCTTATAATTTTGATTAACAGTGATTACAATTTGATTCCCATTTGTCTTCCCTAGCATTTTTACATTTCACTGTATAATATTCTTCTTGAAATATTACAGGAATTATGTAACGACAAGCATGTGTTGTTTCCTCAAGCATTATTTATCAATTTCTAATGTGAGAGATGTTTCTGGTTGCGTCCAAATATAACCAGTTCTAGTCATGCTGCAATGAGCGTCATAATATCTTCCTGGCGCACGGCAATAAGACCATCTTGGACATCGACAACGAAATTTACTATGAAATTCTTCCTTGCACACCTCGTTCCACCAGCAGGTCCTCTAATTAATGAGAATAATTAAGGCAATGTACAATGTACAATATATATGAATATAGATTATATGAAATTATAGATATTATTCATACCTCTGCCAGATATCCACGTACACTTTGATCGCTGTAATTTCTCTTGGTAATAATGTGCCTAGCATTTGCTGAATAGACTCTGGTGCAAATTGCTAAAAATAGCAGTAGACACAATTTAGTTTTAATCTGAAAAAAAATAATTATAAACAGCTGAGGTAGAAACTTTAAGATTACTTAAGTGTTATCGTTATTACTATTAATTTTTATTAGTGTATATCTTAAAAGTTTCTTCTGGATGAATTTCACATTTTTTATCCTCTTCGACTCGAATGGGATTTATATAGGAATATGCAACAGCTGTTAGCAACAGTTCGTACCGATCAATGAACGTGACGTAGACATTTCAATCAGTTTATTTCACGCTCTACCTTACGCTATGGTACTCACATTATCGCCCATCTCGTTGGTCGTGTTGTAATACATCGTACGTTTCAATAGTGTTTACTGTAACGCCTTGGCTGAGGTATACGCCACGAAATAATCAGCACTTCAAAGGCATGGTGGCTACGTGATGAGATTCTGAACGGAAATTCTGAAGCTGATGGTAGGAGCATGCGTGTTGCAATGATTCAACCCTCATTGATGTTGTTTAAGGTAGGTCAGGATATACAGAGAGTCGAAAGACGATTGATTTTTTGGAGCAGAGAAAATGCTTTCTTATTTGTTTTAATGGTAACGTATGTACGAAGGCAAACTTTAATGTGAGTTTTGTTGAGGATAAATATAGAATGTGTTGTGGAAAATTGCACAGTATAAATAATTTATCTATTTTGAAGACGTGTAAAGCACTTTTTGAGTGCTGAAAAGGATGTGTATGAATTTCAATGGGTTAGAATAAATCTAGTAACGGACCCCTGGAAGCATGCAATTTGGTAAACAGGTTGACTAGCAAGAACTCTTCTTTCAGGCGTTATGTGAAAACGTTAATATAGGATTGTGTTCACTCTTTGTACATACGAGATTTTTTTTTTAAGTAGTAGGTTTTTAGTAATATTTGGAAATAAATATTATAGCTCTAGTAATGGGATTATATTTTCATATACAATTTTTTGAATATGAAAATATATCTGTTTATTATATATTATTATCATGATTATTGTACTCTATTCGTAGTACGCGCATGCGTGGTTGGACTTGACAGGATCCGTGAGTAATTTAGTGTCTTCGTATTTCAGGCTGTGTAACGTCTTGTGATTTATATTTTTCGAAAATGGCATCACGTATTTTGCTACGGCAATGCGTTAAAGAACTTCGGAATAGCAATCAGCCATGGTAGGTTATCTTTATGTGATTTATATCGTTATTTTATATTTTACTCAATACGAGATCATATAACCTAACTTAATCATTTTATGTAATCAATGTACTTGTTTCTAAGTTGAAATAAATGCTCAAATATTATAGATAGTTATCAAAGAAAAATGAAATGCTTCTTAATAATTTACATAAAATGTATAATATTATTTCAGGATTGAAAGAGCCATTTTTACAAACGCCCAATGCAATTCTGATAAGTTAGTCGATTTCAATCGAGCATTGGAAGTACATGAAGTTCTTCCAGATCCTCCAGAGAAATTTTTCGATCGTGCGGAATTTGAGAATCAGAAGGAATTGAAGAAATACTTTACTATCTCATCTCAAGAAAATGTTGGATTAGTATCTGGTATTCCAGAAGAGCATATTAAGGCACGTAAAGTACGAATTTATCAGCCAGCAAAGAATGCCATGCAGTCTGGTACAAATAATATACATCACTGGCAAATCGATTACGACACTCGTGAACGTTGGGAAAATCCTCTGATGGGATGGACTTCAACGTAAGTTTTATATAATTATTTTGAACTGTATATGACTACTGTAAATGATATATTCATGTTATTTTGTCTATTTTAGTGGAGATCCCCTGTCCAATGTAAAAGTTGAATTTGCTACAAAGGAAGCTGCTGTTGAGCACTGTATTAAAATGCACTATGAATATGAAATTCAGAAACCAAGTCGGTCTCAACCTAAGCCCCGCTCCTATGGTCAGAATTTCTCTTGGGACAAACGAACTCGAGTATCTACGAAGTAAAGCCATTACGGTAAGCAATTTGTGCACTGTGCAGTAGTCAATGGACTCATAATATTGAGGTCCAATAATTCTATCTGTATGATAATTAAATAAATGTAATAAATTGGTAATATTATGTACAATTACTCTTTATTCTGAAAATATCAAACGGTCTATGATATTGTGACTTTACATATGGAGAAAAAGATGTTGAACATTAAAAATAATATTTGAAAAGCAGCAGGTCACATTTATTACAGTGGTACGAGAAATATATAATCCAGTGAATAGCAATAAACTCCATTATTTATTATTTAGGAATGATTATATAATAATTTTATAATATAATAATATCATATTATTAATAAAACAAGCCAAAATGTCCTATACGGTTAAATCTAACCGATTTTTTCCCCATATCTTGAAGTATCGTATTAAGTTATCTCTAATATAATAAAATATCTGACTAAATAACTACTCCGCATATAATATTGCTGATTCAATTGTGTCAGTTCTGAACCCGAGAGTAGACAGAATAAAGATTGTCTCACAAACATTAATAACTATACAAAAGAAAAGTTGTTCCTTCATTGCACAGACTAAAATTGACGACAATAAATGAACAACTATGCATAATAATTCCTATGTCATTATAGACATCATTACGAAATGATGATTCAAGAAAATCTTAACATTTCTCTAACATAAGTACCACGCATTTTCCACTGTATACAATTTTATTAAAATCTAACAATTACTCTCAGGCTCAGACATAATTTACTCTTGATAAAGAGGCCCCAATAAGGGAATCGAAACTTCACACAGATCACAGACGAACTCGTTCGTGCATTCTTTCAGTAATAACAATATCATCTCATATCAATTTAATAATGACAATTACAACGACAATACAGAATACTCAAAAAATAAGAATAACGATGCTGTATCTTGAAAAAACAGACATCACATTTCAAGCCATTCATATATTTGAAAAATTTCATAAAACAAATATCAAGATAAAATGTATACAGAATAATCTAACAAATTATTTCAGAATGCACGGGTCTCCGTCCGTAAACCGTTTGAGTATTTGATATCACAAGCCAACAAGAATTAATTAAATATTTATCTACACATGCTTGAGCTAAACGTACGCACATTTCCATAGTATTTACAGCAGGACTAGAGGATGTGGGTTATTTGCCAATATGACAATTAAAAAGGTCGCTCAGAAAATCAAGTCGGAATTGCATTATTAATCATTCGCGCCTGCACTGCACGTAGGTTTCTCCTTTGCTTGCTTATCGTCGCACAACACGTTTTTACAAATTTAGTATAACAAGTTTGCAGGCTTACAATTTTCAACTTCTCACCACTTGGTTCATCGTTATCGCTAGCTACAATGTATATGCATCATACGACGTCACTCACGCCTTCGATCACTATTACCTAAAATTCTTAATGGCTCCTTGCCTTTATGGCATTTATGCTCGGCTAGATAATGATTAAGTGTGTTCATTTACGAAAATCGAGAAGTTTTGTATGTATGTATCTTAATTAATCTCGAGCTCTCAATATCCTGACTGCTCTTTCTCCCTCTCTCTTTCTATCTTTCTCTCTCTCACTCTCTCTCTCTCTATCTCTCTCTCGCTCTCTCTCTCTGTTATCTTTATCGGAACACCTTTTCCGCAATTTTGCGAAATTTCACAACAGTTTAAACGACGTCTGTACTTATACGTAACATTTGTTACTGTCTGATTCATCTTTCAGGAGTCGCGGATGATACGTAAAGTAACGTTACACCGATTTAATGGATAATAACGTTTTTTTTTTCGTATCATCCATAAACAAATCTGTAGTCAGTGCATCGTTATGGAAGTCTCTGCGGACTTTGAATTTGTTGGTAGCTTTATAAATTTTTGGAATAGATTGATATACGCGTATATAACGATAAGAGGGGCTCAAATCTTTTTCTTCTATTCGGTTCGGTCTTTTTTTTTTTTTTTTTCTTTTTTCATTATGCGTAACAAAATGTTTTTCGATCGCTAAAGTTTTTACAAGTCTAACAAGATGTATTCTCGTAGCTCTTACTTTATGCGATATTATTGTTTGCTTACGTATTATATATTTACTAATTTATTTATACTTATCGATTAATTAACTAAATTCATTATATCCTCAGTATTATCACCAAACTTGAGTCCCGCTCGGCACGGAGAGAACGCAGTATTAATTCTCACTTATTTCACATTTCTATCCCGTTTTCAGGATCCTCGCAACCGAAGCACGTGCTCTCATGAAAATTTTCTCGTGACAACGTAATGCGACATTGTTGTCAAATCTCGGAAAAACATATACACGTTATAGCGTGCTTCGTCGCGAGGAGCTCACTAGAAACAATAATAAAAGATTTAATGGCTACTTAAGTCAAATTTAATAATTATTGAAGACATTAATTAACGCCACTTTCCTCTAACGTTACATAGGCCTTTGATTGTAGAACTCGTTGTAGGGGGTGATCCAAAAAAAAGAAATCGCTCGACCAATTATTTGCCACGTATTATACAAGTATAGTCGTCAATATGAATGGACCTTTAGATTCGCAGGATTCAATCCTGTTTAATCGTTCGTCTCGCGTCTACTGATTTCCTCGTTACTCGCAGCTTCTTTTTTTTTTCTGACCCACCCGATACATTAGTCGTAATTTTATTTCTATTTTATATCTCGTGTGGTAAATATTGTCAATGCCATTTCTCTTAATATGCAAGCGAATAAAAGGGAAGCGATCGGTTATTTGAAATGCGAAGTCCATTCGATGCCCAATCGTAATTTCAAGATCAGCTACCGAACCAAGTGGCAAAGGTCAGCTTTTGACTTCACTTTTTTTAAACAGCAAGCAGCATTCCTTTTTTTTTGCTTTAATATTAAAATATGGAAGCGAAATTTCAAACTTTGTACATAAAGAGAAAAGGTCCCTTCAGAGAGCAGCTAGAACTAGAAGCTCTTGGATAATAATGAGTGTGATCGATCGAATATTTGTTTTGTATGATCTCAGGTCAGCAAAATTATATTGTAATTTATCTAATGATCGCGCATGATTCGTTTTGAAATTTCGGAATTTTTTTACAAATATTCTTTTTTACGTAATATATAAATATTGAGTTTTTACTGAAAACACAAATTTTTCACACGATGAATTTGGCATCTGTCATTGATGATCAAGGAAAAGCATACAATTGATTTCTGATATGTAACAAATCAAACAAATAAATCGTATCCGATTGTGCTTGGTGTCGTTGCCACATATTTTTCTGCATTTTCTCGTGCGATTCTCCCGTAGGAAATGGTATAAATGAAAATACGAAAAGTTTGCAAAATTTCGTAAAACAATTTCGGCGTTGTCAGCCTAATATAATACGTATGCTCGAGCGACTCGGAGATATCGCCTGTGCCGTAAATAGATATATAGATATACGAACCAGCTTGTACGCGAACAAGAGAACGCGAGAATAGTGAAATTTAATACGATTTCAATTACTTTATTGACTGAATAAGGTTTTTCCAGGTTTTCAAGAAAAAAAAGCAAAAATCAACAACCAGCTACTACTTTTGACCATACATTTTAACACGTGCTAATCACACCCGGAATTCATATAAATGAAAAAAGTATTTCGCAATCGAATCAATAACCGAGAATAAGGCGTTTTTAGATTGTTGCAACTTTACGTTATAACGATAAGAAATTACCGATTTCGTTTTCACGATTTTCATAGTCTGCATGGAAAATGAATATTACCAATAATTATAATTTTCGTTGATATGCTATGTTTATGCGTTCTATAATTCATTTCTTTCATTGCTAATTAATATCCTTACCGTTAGGATTACGTTTACTATGTTACAAATTACTTTCACTATGCACCTACAATTCATTGAAGCTCATTGTATCCTGCGTCTCTCGCTTGGGGAAAATCACACTGTCTATCCCACGTTTATTCGGTGACGTGTAAAATGTCTCTCGATACTGTGAATTAAGGTTTTCCATTTCATTTTACGAGCCGCGGGTATGCATTCTCGTTTCGACGTTTTGCTCAAATGCAAATACAGTGCTCCGCGTAATGCACCGGTTCGAGCAAGACGTTCAAACAAGAAGGTACTCCAATGGACCGCAATCGCGCGTCTCTTATTACTCTTTATCTTTTTTCTACAAAAAAGATAAATCGATCGAGCACAGATTAAAATAATCTATTCGAATATCAGAGATCATTGAATAATAATCCTTAGAAGAATCGTCGATGATTTTAAGAATAAATTTATTGCAAATTTTAATTACGAAGTTTCAGCGAACATCCGGTATTTAAAGATATTTTTATCATAAAAAAGAAAGATACCGGCTGGAAAATTGAAAAGGTAAAACGTGTTTTTTTTTTTGGAAAACTACACGTGGTCTGTTATATGTATTATTGATTATCAATTAATGGTCCATTGCTTATTGCGTATATGATATTTGAGTGTGAACGGATAATATAATTATTTATTTAATTATGTTATATAAAGTGAAACTGTCGTGCAATTATTTTTACTGTTTTTCAACGTCACCTAATGATCCCCAATACTCGCAAGGAAATGCAAATGCATCTTTTTTTTTTTAATATCTACGTAATAATAATGAAGTGGTAAACTTTTTGTTATTAATCAACTGAAGCTAATTGGTTCTTTTATTAAACCGATCGCAAGCGAGAGAGCATCGTGAAAATTAATAAATCGCACAGACCAATTAATTGGTCTTGCAAGATATTAATTTCTCCTACGTAACGTTGCCCTAGTGGTATTTCTAAGTCACCGTTAGTGCGATAATTCATTATTGATTTACTCTTACCTTAGGTGCAGATACGTACACGCGTGCAGTTAATCGCCCTCACGCACGCGCAATCTGCTAATTACGATCTAAACGATCTACGACGGCGCCCTAGAAGCACCTTTTTCTCATGATTGTACAGTTTTTGAGACGCCCCCAGGAAGTGGGTTGTACGCGTGCCGTCGCTTCCCTTCGCATATAGACTTCGAGTATGTTTTGTTTTACTTCTGTTCTTTTTTTTTTTAATAAGTTATCGTTAATTGACTTACACTTCATTATACCCGCCTCGCGAAATCCAGCTCCACGAGAATTTCACCACTCTGAATTTTTGTAATTTCTCACAATAAAATCACCTTGTGCTTCCCAATTGGATCAAAATTCGTGCACACTCAATTACCTGTCAAGAAGTTTGTCGATTGCGCACAGACCTTAATAGTAAGTGTGACGATCGATACTTTAATCCAATGAAAAGTATATCGGGATAAATTATTATTATAATTAAAAAAGAATTGTTAACAATTAGAGGCACTACGACGTTATTGTTTAGAAATGATAAAAAAGATTGTTTTGGTGAATCAACGATTTTTTGTGTGCTTTTCAGAAAAGTCGTCAATTCTTTTTTTTTTTTATTAATGTTAGAATTTTCATATGGTGTCTATCGGATTTACGTTTTGTGCTTTTTTTTCAACTTTTTTCAGAATCCTCATCTTTCGACCGATCCTTACTGATACTCAAATTTCTATAGTCTAGTTGAAAATCTCATGCGACCCGCCGATTGACTTTACTATCCCTTGTATAAACAGTCGGGTAACACGATTGTTTAGAAAAAATTCGTTGTCCCGCATTGAAATGCTATTATCGCGCGTTCACGTATCCTACTACTATGCGAAACCTCCCGGAGCCAGCATATCGCGATTTCAATAGTCTGCCGTCTAATCACAGCTACACCTACTTAACTGCGTATCTTAATAACGAAACGTCTAAATTTGTAACTTCGTGTCTTTAAGCGACGCCTTCCCTGTGCGGACTGCAACTCCTGAAAGAAGGTTGCGACATATCGTATATTCTACGCTTTTATAACGAACAAAAGATACGATTCCTATATTATACGATATATAGTATATAATTGCCTAAAATTATCTTTGCAAAAAAGTACAATAATAAGCAAGTGTAGGATATCGATTTCGACATATTTCGTAGTAATAAAAAAATTGGAACTCTAGCAATATTTGATTATTTATCGATCCCTCTCGAAAATGATTGCAGTAATTTAAATGACTGATCAAAATTTCCATGAGTCGCGTAATAAAACTTTTTATTCGTCACCGAAAATGTTGTGGCAAATGTCAATAAAAATGTCCTATTATAGAATTATGTCATAGCAACCTTTTTTCCAGGATTTGCGCGTATAGTCTATTCTACGGTTTTGAGGCAGTAATTTTTTTACTAAAGATTTTTGTAACACATTCGAGCAATCTTCGAATCAAGACTCGACTCATTCTCCCTGGCAAATTTTCTAGGTAACTGTGTCATTTATGCATACGCACGCTGTGCTGATACAATTTTTGTATGGAATTTTAAGCAAGCCAAATACTTGCCTCCCATTTATGGGTCTTTCGATTAGTTAACGGATTTATTCATTTTGAAAATTTGTGTTTAGTAAAGTCGAGCAAAAAATGATCAATCAATTTACTGTCGTCCAAATGATTTTGTAATTTGCCTTGGAGAAGCAGCGAACGTTGTTCCAGCTATAATGATTTAATAGTCTTCTTACTTATTCTAGCCATTGGAAAATTTCTCTACACACTCGGATCAGCTATCATCCGGAGTTTCACGATATTCCTCACTCTCTCTGTGCACCAGGACGTGGACGACTGTTGCCTCCGATTGTTGCCTCAGCAACGGGGGTCTTGTTGGTGGCGCTGTGCTTTCGGGACTGGGTTCTGTTACCAGGATACTGACGTCACTTCCATCTGCGATCGGAAGATTGACAGGTTCCGGGGGTGGTTGCCTTCTTCTTAGACTACCGCAACGACGATTAAATGCATCCTTGATGTCACGTTGTAACATATTCAAGGACAGTGCCGTACCGCTAGGTCGTAAGGATCCTCTCTTAGAAGTTGGTGGACTTAGAACGTCATCCTCGTGATAGGTTTCCACAGCATCCTGACGGCCCAATGTCGGTCCCGATGATCTGTGAACAATTGATTCAATACGTAGGACGTTGCGTGTTTTTTTTTTTTGCTACTTTAAACTCTAGGACTATTGACATGAAAATTTCTAGGTAAATTTGGTATTCTTACTATATCGATATATTAATATATTAGGTTGTTATAGTTTACGTCTAGAAACTAAAAATTCTTATAAGCGATATACGTGATAAAGCAAATATTCTACATATCCCTGTTACTTTATTTTTTAAGTGAGTAACAACTAAATTTATACGGTAAAAGGAGTATTTTACATGGGAAAGGACTAGTATTCTATTTTAGCTCTAATATAATGTATTTCTAATCCTCTAACAAGGACAGTCCGTCATTCTAAACGTATCGAGTTAAACATCTTGAAATATTTTCTCATATTCTCTTTACCTATTTACTTCTTTGCCCTCGAGTGTTTGAAATGAAAAAAATCGTATTAATCCACACGGATCATAGTATGAGCAATAGGAGATGTTTATGGAAACCAAATGCATCGCACAATCCACCCTATTGAGATCTACGTATCAATGTAAGAACAGGATATTAGAACAAAAAGTTTCTTACTAACTCATTGTGCAAGGAATCATAGTCGAGCGATCGATGATCTCGATAGATCATCGAGAAGAGAAGTTTCAAATGGTCTTGGTGAAAGAAATTCGTAGTCTCTTCTACCTTACCTAATAGTAGCATGAGAGTCGGAACCGGAACTGGAAGCTGCCGAGGGTTGTTCCGTGGTTGGGGAGGGACGGGATACGGTGAGGGCGGGGGGTTGCAGGTCCTCGTGGGTTCCGGTGGCGCCGGAGAGCAGCAACAGCGGAAGGTTCGGGAAAAGCCACGCGGACGCGGTCCCGAGCTCGCTGAGGTCGCTGGCGTCGCTGGCCCTGGAGGACTTGCGGCTACTGGCCCGACTACCCCGATGCACGTGGAGAAGGGCCGACAGCTTTCCGCCCCATCCACCCCCGCCCTTACCTTCGCTGCCTCCACCACCAGGACTGGAGGTTTGGGTTTGAGAATCAACTTCCTGGGCAATTCTTTCGCGCTCCTTTTTCATACTGTAATAACGACGAGATGATTTGAGTAATAAACGAATACTATTCTCTGAAGTAAATGGCAGTTAGTAAACTGAACAATTTGTGTACCTGATGTAGTCCCTAAATGTGCGCTGAATCAATCTAGCTGCCTTATCTTGCCGCTTCCAAATCCTTGTCGATGAAACGATTTCTAGCTCCTTTCTAGTAGGGAACTGCTTCTTGAACTTGACGTCCATTTGTTCCTGCAACTTCCTGAAGTCCTCGGATTCCTCCACGTGACCGAGGACGTGCTTGACAAGCGCGTGTAGGATGTCCAGACAGTGAATCTTATTACCCTTTGCGATGGGAAGATTAAAGCTAACCAACGCTACCACGTTAGGCTTTGATATTCCCAGCGGCGGGTCTAGGCTCGCGATGAAATCGCTTAATTGTGAAAAACGGATGAATTGCGTTGCATGTGGATCGTATCTGAAAACGTATACATATATTGTTATTTAGTAGAGTATTTAAAGAATAGGAATTTCCTTTCCCCAAGATAAATGATCCGTTCACTTACTTTGACCAGCGTATATAAAACATCTCCAGATCATCCTCAACGATACCGATCTCCTCCTCTTGATGAGCTTGATTGAAGTTTTCCAGGATAATAGCGATGTACATATTGATGACTATCATATAGCTGATGATAATAAACGAGGTGAAGTACGTTATCGCAAGGAGGGGATATCCGCAATCTCCATTCATTTGCCTGCTAGTTGGCGTTGGATCACAATCAGGTGGCTGAACCATGAGAGACTCCAGGACGTCATTCCATCCAGCGGAAGTCATTAGTCGAAACAACAACTGCATGCTTCGCCCAAAAGTCTCAAAGTTTACCTACGTCGAGGTTAAAAAGAAAGAAGAAAATGATGGTAATAATTTCAATATTATTTGATCTTAATCAAATGAGACTCATTCAATTTACCATATCGTCAAGTGCACCCTGCTTTCTCACGTGTCCAAAGACGGACATGCCGATGATAGCGTAGATGAACGTTATCAGAGCTAAGAGTGCTCCGATATTAAAGAGCGCAGGTAGACTGACCACCAGCGCAAATAGTAACTTCCGGATTCCTTTGGCAGCCTTTATCAGCCTCAAGATCCTACCGATTCTGAACACCCTCACGACCCGCAGGAGCGTCGGCGACACGGGAAAGTCCATCATAATATCCTCCATAAGGATACCCAATATTGATGCTAGGACTAGGAGGAAGTCGAAGAGATTCCAGGGTACCGTGAAATAATGATAGCGAAGACCAATAATCTTCACGATTGCCTCAAGACCGAAGACAGTTGTGAAGAATGCATTGGATACTTCCAAAACGAAGAAAATTGGATGTGGCTGATTGTAGTGCTCGATTCCCATTGTTAGCATATTGAGAAATATCAAAACGAAGATCGCTATTTCGAATCTGAAAAGATCACGGATTCCATTTAACTCGCATACGGTGGTAGACGCATACGTTATCAGTGATTTATTCTGCGAATGATCAGATTGTGATTTTTATTTTAACACTACGTATACTGTAAAAGCGTGCAAAGAAAGTATTTTTAAGTAAGCGTGTAAGGTGCTGCTGTTGCTGCTGTTGCTGCTGCCGGGTATAATTTGTCATCTCCAGTCATTTAATCAGTTATGTCACGTTGCAGTTATCGTTTCACCAAATTGGAATAACGATAACTGTAATTTATTATACTTTACTGCAATGATTAAAGATGACAAACTCACGTTGATCTTTCTTCATTTCGAACGTTCGTACTGGTGCGGCTATCTTTGACCTTCATAATTACCTTCTCGAATTTGATAGATCGTAGAACATCGCGAGAAACTGATTCATTGGCCGCTTGATGACTTTTTGCGGTTTTTTTCGACCGAGCTTTTTCATGGCAGTGTAGTAGTGCTTCTGACTCTCGGTCAGAAACATTTCTAGCACGCCACCTTCGTACTACAACAAAAAGATTGAGCGAGGTTCCGTTAGACGAAAAATTCTTGAGGAACGAGGAAAAATAAAATTTGGTGCTTCAAGTAGATACCTTTTTTTTAAGCATGTTAAAGTTGTCTATGATAACTCCGATGAAGAGATTGAGGGTGAAGAAGGAACCGCATACAATGAATATCACGAAATAGAAGTAGGCGTATAAATTGGCTTCGCGTTGAGGTTGTAAATCAACCCCTCGCGCATCAACTGCGTCCTTCATTACTTCCATCCAACCCTCAAAAGTTGCTACTTGAAATAATGCCAGATAAGCAATCCCAACGTGATCGAATGTGATCTTGCTGTTCTCCCAGGAGTAGTTTTGATTGAAACAATCATCTTTAGTATTCACTATCTGCAATTGCCGCCGGTAGCGAATTCATGTATAGGCAATTTTAAGGATCTCAAAAACTTCATTCAATTTTAATAGTCACGCTTTATCCTTACCGATATATCTAACATCTCGCCGTACTCGTCCACGCATTTGAAGAATTTTCCACCAAAGAATTGAACGCCCATTATGGAAAATATCAGCCAGAACACGAGACAGACGAGGAGCACGTTGAAAATACTAGGTATGGCGTACATCAACGCGTTCACTACGATCTGGTAAATGGAGAAAAAATTCGTTATAATGTTTCTTCGACAAATAGGGATTCTAAGTGCTTAAAAGGAATTCTGATATATTTTAATAATATCATTAATATAATACCATACCCTCATGCCTTGCCATCTTGAAATCGCTCTCAGTGGTCTTAATGCTCTAAGAGTCCTCAGTGATCGTAATACCTTTAAGTTCTCATTTTCCTCTATCAACAGGCTAAACATGGATACCTGTTGAAATGTGTTAATCTTATGAAACTGCCTATAATCTCTATACTAAGAGAGCATGCGTCCAGCATTGCACATACGCATTGTAACATAAATCTAAACTTGGAACAACGTCGGAGACCTGCGCTTAATTTAACATTTTAAATTATAATTTTTTTTTAGTATCATATTAATGTCAAATCGTATACCGTACAGAAGACAGTATTGGTGGTGAATACAAAAAATATGATACATGTTTCGTTATGCAATATTGACCCATAGGAAAATGTTGAAATTATTATTACATAGAAATTCCATATTAAGGGGCACAAAATATTTTATGAACTTATTCTATGATTTTGAATTGTTCATTAACAGATCTTCCGATGTCAGTGGTATGAAATGAATTAAAATGAAGATTTACACTGCAAATAAAGTTGCATCTAAACCATCGCATATACATAAATTCTAATGCACGTTAACTGCACTCGTATGTTAACTGCAATAGCGATGCGATTATGATGAATGAATTAACGTACCTGGCTCCATGAGGCGACACATAAAACACAGAAAAAAACACGGAAACAACATTCAAAGAGTTACCACACTTACAATGCCATATGTACGCTTAACTATAGGCGCCCTTAACCTTTGTTAAGCATGAAATATATATATGTATAACGACTAGGTAAAACCATGCCACAGCGATATGCATTTTTGCATTTGTCATTAGCATTTTGCTGATTTTTTTCGGTTTTTGAGGCTGAGACGCTTTTACTTACGAAAACGATTATAAAATCCAGGATCGTCCAGAAACTGGTGAAGTATTTACAGAAGCCTAATGCCAGCCACTTCAGGAGCATCTCTATGCTGAACAAGGCGCAGAATCCCAGATTGGTCCAGTATAGGATCTTTTTCAAGAATGGATTATCGTCCAGGTAGATGTCCTCGAAGCACAGTGTTATGGAAGATGCGAAAATCAAGACCAGAATCATCCATTCGAATGCTGGCGTATCCACTACGGATAAGACTGCCGTTCTCACTTGTATCCATTTGCGACCGATGTCAGTAGCAACGCATTGATTAATACAGGAGCATCTGGTCAGTTGTTCAATTCGAAGTTAATCAAGTATTTAATGAAGACAAGATGCTATCTATGAAACGTAATGCAATTTTCTTTTGAAACCATATTGATTGATCATTATACTCACTTTTGATAGCAATGTTGTGGAAAACAATCTTGCGGCACTTTCGGTGGTTTGTTTCTACCAAAGCCAGGAAATGAGCCCATACCGTCAATGTATCTACCTTTGCTGTCACGTCTTCCACCAACTGTCAATTCGTCAACGTAACTGACTAACGCATGCCACGGTCTTTTTTCTATATGCTCGCCACGTTGAACCTGTTCCTTTTCCGGTAGCATTGCTACTTCCTCGTCCGGTTTACTAGATTCCTTTAATACCTCTAATTCAATACTCTCTTCAGCATTTGTATCGTTACTATTGTCTTTATCATTTAATTTCTTATTCTCTTTAACAGTCTCTTGACTGCTCTGACTATAAGTTGTTACAGTAGCCTGACGGTATATTGGATCGTATGTGAATACAGGCTGATTCAAACTCTCCTGATAGGATCTATTATAAATATTGTCTTTGGGAAGGCTCAACACAGTTTCCTGAATCGCATACTTTTCCTTGTCCGACTTATCCATGACTTCTCTTACAATTTGTTCGAGTTTCATATTTTTCTCGTTCTCTGAATTCTCCCTGTGATACTTTTTCTTGCGTACAATTGACCTGATGCGATCAAAGGATCTCGCGAGCTTAGACTCCTCGCCGACCTCTTCCTTTTTCTGCTTCAATTCCTCGGAATTGAAGCTGTTGAGCAGCAAAGCCAAGAAGAGATTAAGGACCATGAAGTTGCCCATGACTAATGCTGGTAAGAATATAGCGAAACATGTTTCAGGCCCTTCATCCTTTTCAGCTCTCATACAATCCCAAAGTGGTTCTATCCATTCGCCACATAGAATACGAAATATCATCATGAACGAATGGAAGAAGTCATTGAAGTTCCATCTGGGCACTGGATCCGGATAGAATTTATCCAATGTGTAGTCCTTGCTGAAGAGCTGCATACCGATCACGGCGAATATATAGATCACGATCACCAGGACAAACGTTAAATTTCCAAGCGCACCGATGGTTGAGATGATGATGCTAAGGAGCACCTTCATCGTCGTCCAAGACTGCGCCAGCTTGAGCACCCTCAGTAACCGTAGACCCCGTATTACCGAAAGGCCGTCAACAAGCTCGAATGTTAAGTCAATTAAAGAGGCTGATACTATTATCAGGTCAAAGTTGTTCCAGCCGTTGTTGAAGAAATCCTTACTGAGCGCCAATAATTTAAGGAAGCACTCGAAGGTGAAGATACTCGTGAACACTTTATTTCCAATATTCAAAGCTTGACGTATATTCTCACTCATCCCGTGATGTTCCATTGCAAGGAAGCCAGTATTCAACACGATGCATAACGTTATCGTCAACTCGAATAACGGATCCCTTACCACCTGACATCACAATAGTATTAAATTCAATATAAATAATTTAACAAATTCGTGTTTAATACATCAAGATGCTTGATGCACTAAAAAGTATTTATCATCACCTTATAAAGACAATTTTGAAACCGCAGCCAACCTTCGTAATCTACGCAACACTGTATACACTTGTCGCAATTTCTATCTGGAAGATCATCTGTAAAAGAAGAATATGACAGATCCACATTAGTCAAAGTAATCTTGATACTTCGTGATCTCTTTGAAGAATTATAGGTTTCATCTCACTAGAGGTTTTTTTCTTAATAAATGTACCAACCTAAGACTACAATGTGAGACAAGTATTCAGGAGGCAGGGCATACATGTGCTTTTTCGTTTTTACCCCATTACACTTGAGCACCCTGATCTCACGATTGGTGCTCCTTACTGAAACAGTAACAGGTGCAGGTGGCTGTTCCGATTTCGAAATATCTAGTCTTCTTAGTTCAAAGGAAGATCTGAGCTCTTGTCTCTCAGCTCTATGCTCCCTATGCTCTCTCCTTTCATGTTCCTCAGCTGATGTGACGTCATCCCCATCATGATCATCCACCACGCCTGAATCATCCAATGACGATTGCTGATTGCTATTGTTACTGGCCTGTCTCGAGTGCAACATTCCTCGATGTGGCGCTAATCTATGCACTGTATTAGGATCAGCTGGTTTTGGTGCGACAGCCTGCAGCGGAAGATGCGACGGCCGGACACTCGAGTGCCTTGGACTGGGACTCGGGCTCGGCGTCACCGATCTATAAATGAATATTATTACGTCATAAACTGGAAAACGGAAGACAGTGTAACGGCCTGGCAGAAGAGGACCTATCGAGGGTTTTAGATGGATGCTGTAATGCAAGCTGCATTCATGGAGGCTTCTACCGAGAGCAAAACCCGAGCTAGCGCACTTTGAAACTGCATTAATATTAAATTTTTATCAATTATGCAGACCATGTCGGGGATCTTTTTTCAATAAATACGAGCTACTCCGAGAACTGATAAAAACATGACCAGTAATAAGTTGATATTTGATTTTACCTCAACTGTTCGCAAGAATTGGACGCTCGGAAAACAATCGTAAAGTGCATCGATCCTACTAGATATTTATGTTGTTATACCCTTACTTCAAATAGTAATAATACGTATACTTGAACTCTAGTAAAATTTAGCTGACGTAATTCTATTGTCGATTTTCAGAGGGAACAATTACTGCGCTATGCAATTATTACGGTTGAAGTAATGGGAGCAATTAAGGCTAAGGATGAAAACGGAATTACCTGCTGCGGGTGCCACCATTTTTCTCCTGGCCCGCGGAACTCCTTCCGCGTTTTCTTCGACGTGTTTTTTTTCGCGTGTAGCTACTTAATAGTACACCCTTTCTTGCGTCTATCTTTTTCTGCTTCTCTTTGGTCAGTGTCTTGATGTTTATCTTCGACGGGTCGAAACTAAACGTCGAGTCCTCACGATGGTCAGTCAAGTCTTTACGACGTTCCTGTTATTGGACAAATATTATCTCGATCTTATTACCACGATTCTATCCTCTTATAATTAATTTCAATGAATCATAAATACGCCATTATATGGGACTCATTTGAATATCCTTGTTTCATACGATTATCCTGACTGCGGAGGATTCGATGCATCTCAAATGACTTATAGAGTCGCTATAGTCATTTTTGATGCATTTAACAGGAGTGTCTCGAGCTGTAACTTCTCAAACTGTAGAGTAATTGACAGTGCACGATAACAATTATATCACGGCAATGATAGCGAACAGTAGGATTTTAATTAGCAAATTTATATAATGCAAGATGATACAAGCTATTTCCAACAAGGAAAACGTGATTCGATTTCTGTGTCATTTTTGAAACGTATAACGTGTGTGTAAAGAAATGACAAAAGAAACGTAAAAGTGAAATAAGAAGAGTGACGTAAAGAAAGGAAAGAGTCGTATAATTCAAAGACTAATGTCCTCCTTTGTTTTCTGAACACGAGCAAATCTTCTTGTAAAGAAATCAGCACGTGCTACTCCTACTATCCGTCAAAGTCAGCCACTACGTGATAACGACCAACCCCCGATTTCATCCTACGAAACGCCTGTTTTCCCCAATGCTATATTATTTTGGATGGTTCGAGGCTACATAAGGAAAGACACCGCACAAGAAGTAAATTTTACCCTCGATAGATGTGTACGTCGACTAAACAAAAGGAAGATATAACGAATAGAAATTTTATTCGTTTCAATGGCCATGAAGAATGCAGCGGTAATTCGATTCACTAGAAATCTCAATTTTCGCCTTTTTTCAGTAAAAGGAAATAAAACAGAAAACCTTTGATTCGCAGAGACAGCAGTGACTCCTTTTCATGAACTGGTATATCTACAAGCTTGTTACAGTCTGCAATCCAGTGAACCGTATATTATTTCTTCCACTTTACTGATAACATTCCCCAAGTAACGTGAGAAATTGTGGTGTGCAAAAATATTGTAAAACTATTTCTGTAGCTTGCGGTATGCGACGTAGACTGCTTAAGCGTAGCAGTGCTATTGGACTCACCTCGTTCGTAATTTCCGCTTCTTCTTCGTAGCTGAGCGCCACAACGGCGAGCATCAGGTTGATGAGATAAAACGATCCGAAAAAGACGACCACCGTGAAGAACGAGACGCTGATAGGTCCGCACGCCGACAACACCTGCTCGTTGAAAAATTATTTTTTAACTTGATTAAATATTATCACGAAGAAACTAAGCTCTGTCCATTCGAAGCATAGAGAAATACGCAATTCTTATTCAATTCAAGACAAGTCGCTGCGTCCAACTCATAGAAACTTTGTCGTAGCGAAATGATAGAAGTAAAAGATAAAAGCAGAGCGAGATAGCGCTAGAGTCAGACATCGTTCACGTTTGAATTTTATAATCATGAAAACACACCTTGTTGTAGACATCTTCCCAATAGTCGAGGGTAATGAGTTGAAACGTGGTGAGCATGGACCACAAAAAATTGTCGAAATTGGTGTAACCGTGATTAGGATTTGGACCCACGCAAAGACAGGTGTAACTCTCGTTGCAATGCCTGCAATTGGAATTTCTGTATACTCATCATGAATCATATCTACCATTTATTCCTTACACTTTAATCTCTGATTCTTTAGGTAAAATCATCCAGCGCGAAGGAACGCTTATTTTCACGATACTGATTCCCGTCAAATTACCAGATGCAATTTCATACGGTATAAGCTGCATTGATATTGGTCCGTGTCAAAGTAAAGTGCTTGCATACCCAGTTACTTAGCCGCGCTCGTATTAACGCCTTCATGCGTGCACGCCTTTGACTCTCATATACGCCCGTATATTTGAGCTTTTGTGCTTCCATTGCAAAAATATGGTTATTTTACGACGCAGTAAACTCAACGTATTCGAGTTTTATGGTACCGAATTCTGGATGTGACCGAAGCCCAAGAACTAACCAAATGGAAACAAGTCATTCTATAGAAGAGCCGGCTGGGAATCTACCAACTGGAAGGATACAACTGAATTCCGTTCAAATTACCCTTAATATCTGTTTCCCATAAAATACAGATGTACGGTCTGCACCGATTACTTTACTACTATATTAAACATGTGACTGACTTAAGGTAAATACTTAGGACTCTGTTGATAAAACAGTTCGACAAAATGTAATCGCAGAGCAAGAAATTAATTCCAACGAGTCGTTTTCCATGTCAGCGCGTCTCCAGAGTTTATAATACAGGGACAAGAAGTCTAACCTGGCGCCGGTTACATTGCCGCAGATGATGGGCTCCTCGTCCTCGTTGAACGCCCAGTTGGACGAGTTCCAAGTCCACCTGTTGGTTACAGAGAAGAAGTCTTTTAGGGTTTGGTATAAACTATACAAGAGCCAAACGCTGTAGCAGCTTGAGAATGGAATATCACAATAAAGAATTCCCTCATTTAATATTCTCTCGAACGTCGAATTCTTTCTGTGTGCTAAGAAAATGCTGTGTCTAAGAAGGATCTTATACGTTCGTCGTTCGTTCGTCGTTCGTTCGTCGTCAATACGTTCGCTAAGAACTTTTACCTGAAATTCTACTCTATACGATAAGCAGCAAAACTTCTCCAAGCGCTAGGATTCCTTCTACACTGTGTTACTCCTGACTATAGAAAATCTATATCAAACTCATTACAGAACTTAAGATACACGGATGTGGCTATGTTCAAGGTGCTCCTCAAGCTACTAATGAAGATATCTAGAAGAATCAATCTCGCGTACTTAGAACTAAGCTGGGTAACGAGAGTTTTACGACTTAATAAAAAAGTTGATTAATGACGAGTCCTATTATATAATGCAAATTGAATAACCCTGATCGTGGTTCGGTCCTTAGGCAGTCTAAGTGTAGTCAGCAAATAGAAAAGTGCTTATGATTAATTGTCCGTGCTCGTTGAGTGCCATTTAGAAAAGGGACAGTGCGTGACCAGCCCTTCAGGACTCAACTGTAGTGTTCCGTAATTTTTCCCCCATGGTTGTGGAAAAGTGGAGCGCGACATCGGCGTAGACAAATCACGAAGCGGCCGAGTTAGTCGGTTAGTAATGGTTTCATAGACATTGGCGTACCTAGTGCCAAATGCCCGTAGTAGTCGTAGCTGTCCCGAGCATCGATCAGTCGTGTCAACGTAGACCTAAAAGGAGGTCATCCAATTTCTTCTTTTCTGATTATTTCCGGATTTTACCTTTTGTGACCAAGGAAGCGAAAAATATTCAAAAGGTTGCGACTGAAGAAAGATACGCTAAGGTCTATTATTATTCTCATCTATCTATCCGACGTCTCTCCCATGGTTATTGGTACAATCTTTATGAACAAAATTGACTTTGGACTTACGGATAAGCCTTCATTTTTCCATATCAAAAGTGGAGACCTATGACATCTGTATGAGATCCTATGATTTTTAATTCGTATCTCACAGTCCAAATGCACAGGTGGATACTGAAACTCGTTAGAGCTCATATGTGGTTAATTTTTAGTAAGTCTCAATTTGATCTGCTAAGAAACTCTTAAATGACATTTAACACCCGTTTAAGAAGGCGATTAATGCACGGCTTAGCGAGACGTGAAAAATGGCCTGATGTTCGAAGAGGTAGATTTCTGATCCACTTAAGAGTACAGTAAGTTAAATTAATAGGATTCGTCGCACTTGAATGTAGAATAATTCGTAGTTTTAAATCGAAATTCGACGTTTGAGATTTTGCAGTAGCTGCTGAGTGAAGCTTTTGCAAAGATTTGTGAATTGGTTTAATTCAAAGTATTTCATTTGGTTTCCTTGGATCTTATAATTGCTCTTACTCTGACCTAAACAACTACTTCGAGTCCTCCTACGGTCGACTGTCCGTTCAATACTGAGGTTGCACAGCTTTATTAAGCTTCTAGGGGTAGTTCAGCGAGCTTAAAGTATTCCTAGCGAGATTACACAGTTTGAAGTTGATGCAATTTATTCGATAAGTACACAGACTTACTGGATTCATCAGTGATCAGCTGAATAATACGGTAACTAATGTAATTTTAATTCTCCCATTTTTACACCAATAAATCTTAGAACGTTATGAATATTCTTCAATCTTTCTTACCCTCCCTTGCAAAAAATACAATTTTTAAGTCACAACCCTGAAAATACCTATTCTATAAAACGTTCAATTACGTACTCGTTCCAGTCGACCTGGGTGGCGTTTGGTTCCTGATGCCTCACGCACTTGTTCCGAAGTTCCCCCATGTAAACCTGAAGAGCAAAAAGGGCGAAGACCATCAAACAGAAAATGGTCAAAGTCATGACCTCGGCAAGTTGCTTGAAGCTGTGCAACAGTGCGTTGATGATAGTTTTTAAACCTGCAACAATCAAAAAACGTATCTGTGAAAAATTTTTCAAATCATCACATAAGAGCATACACGTATATCTTTTATCCCTTATTCAACAATCTACCCATAAACGGTCATGTGTATTATATCTGTTTTACCGACAGAAAAATCATGTTGCTATTGACCTACTAGCACAGTACTCTGAGAAGTCAAGATCCCTATGTGACGTACTTAAAACGAGTCGTTAGAAGGTATTCATTCGACGTCGTTTAAGGTGCTCCAAAGATCTGATATCAAGAGGATTCCTGTCCTCCATTGTTTACAAGTGGTACAGCTCACCATACCAAGATGATATTGTCTGCTGGATATCAATACAAACGCTATATGATCATCATGAGGCAGCCACCATTCGTCCATGTTTGCTTCTCCAGTTATAACCATGTACAAGACATGATTATGTGTATCCACATATATGCATAAGCATACATATCCAACGGGTAGTACCACTCATGCCTGTGTTTATCGTTTGATCGAGATGACGGTCTACAAACGTAACCTGAGGTTCGACAATTGACACTTCACACTAGCTTATCGATCCTGTTCAAGGACACCAGGATGTATGCCACATTCTCGAGCATTCAATTAAGCACCTGTATACTTGTTATAACGAATAGCCATGACATTATATAGAATCCAATACGATCCTCTAATATAAATATACGTTCTTATCATGTTTTAGATATCCTGAAAATGCATCAGAAATCGATCGATCAACACACACACACACACACACTTACTCACACGCAAGTGAATGGATCTTTAATTAAGATAATTATAGCAATGCGTTTCACGGAGAATTATCCAAGTAATTAACTATACAAATTGTACAGGTATTATTATCCAGGTGCATTTTTCTCGAGGACTAAGGATCGCGTGCAAATTGATACGAGGGTTGGTCCATTTGTGAAAAGACTTGTGCATCCCACTTAGAACTGTCGAATTTACAAGTGGCGCAAAGTGAGCGCATTAATTATTGAGCCTGGGAAAGGTACGCGAGACGCGCCCATGCTCCTTGAAAGTTTCACCAGCAAGTTCGAAAAGTCCGACATTATTCCGTCGCCGTGAAGTGCGGGTTCGCCTGCAACCTAACGGCTTGAAAGTTTCACGAGAAAATCTCGTAACCAGGAAAGTGTTAGTAGCTATAAGACATTCGAATGTTGCGGCTAAATAAACCATGACATAGGTTACCCAAATAGGCAGAGAAAAATACTAGAAATTTATATATACACACATACACATATACGAAAGTTATCGCTGGCAAGAAACAGTGTCTTGTGTATATATGTATACATATGTCTTCATGAAAATTGCCTTGCGAGTTGTAATGGTGTTCGTACCTATGTACGTAACGTGTAACTATAGTACATATATGTATTTATAGAAGCAGCTGGTAATAATCCTTAATTAATTAAGAGCCCCAGCCAGAACGCGACGCACTCGGCAACCGCGGAGGCGTGTGCTTTATGGGAAAAGTTTTGCTGTAAAAATTAAAATGCTACTTTGAAATCGCGAAGTAGTCAAGTGTAAATAGCAAAAAGGACGAAATGCTTGCGTATGGGGATGGCGGAAAAGACTTTGGCGAAGGAACTTTGGAAAAGCTTAAAGCGTCTTGCGTGCCTTATCGCCTGTGCTAATATACTGCTCGTTACTTGAAACGGGGTCTACTCGTCGACCTTACGCCACATTTATACTTACCTTTATCCCGGTTAACAGTAAAACTGTTGAAAATGAGAGGAGCGAGTCTTTTTCTGTACTTTGGCTCTCTATGTGAGCTTTTTTATAAAATGAAACGTGAACGCTGACAATCTCAAATTATAAGAGTGTCCTATGTGCGAGATTGTATGTTTTTCTTAATTAAGATGACGTCATAGACGCCCTTTTATGCGTTACAGATTATTTAAACTCTCGTCCTGTTAATTATTTGGTAAAAGGACAAGGAGGGACCTTTTTTTAAGCACTTAGGGGAATCAGGCAAATAGACGTGGAGTCGCGTTTAAGTACTGGAAAATTCAATATTCACCGACTGGAATGATTTGATTTTTTACTGAGGTAATATTTGAGAATGTTTCGTACGATTTTTATAGTAACGTTACTATTCCTAAAATCATTAATGATAGAACAGTTTGGTATCGACGCAAATCAATTTTCCAATTCATAATTAAACCCTCGTCAGTGACTCGTCGATACGTTCTATACAAATTGGACTTGTCTGATATATTAATATGCATGAAGATTCGAGATAGAAATTTGTTGTGCAATTGTAGAGAAACTCGTATTAGGACAAACTATCGTATAGACACTCCAGTGTACTATACCTATATACATACCTCAATATTTCACGTATGGATACTCATCGAAATACCATTCATACATATGATAATGGAATATGTAGGATCGTATCAAAATACAATTTTTCCTTTGACTGCTTCTCTCTAACGTTACTGACGCCTTGTAATATTTGACTTGATTTTTATATTTAAAAAAGTATATATATTTACGAAACAATTCATTTTTAGAAGGCTTATCTATGACTGTACATTTTTTAAATAAATTGACTGTCTAATTTTTATATTTTTATCAAGTATTAATTTGATTGGTTACGTATCATGTATATTAAGATGGATGACAGTTATTACTAATGTTCCTTATAATTAATTGATCACACCAAGCGAATCTCTCGGGATTAGAAGGCAGCAAGGGACATAGTCTATGGACACTGAGTGTAATGGATTACTCGTTTCTTTCGAGTTACCCTCTTAGGGAAAATTTGACTTTTTAATCAATCAATGATATACGCGAATAAGTTAGTATCTGTCGAATGGCTGTGTGTATATATCGAGAGAAAAAACTCGTGGAAAGTCGGAGATGAAAGTTATCGATTAAAGAAATTAAATGGAATGGAGCAGTTTGGTGAATAGGAGTTGAAAGTACAAAGTCCTATAGATTAATCAACTGATGTATATAGGAGAAGTGATTGTTATCGATTTATAAAATTCAATACTTTAACCACTTAACTTGGAATCACGTCTATCAGACGTTCAGCTATCTTCGGTTTGCAATGGTTTTGCACGTTTGGGAGTCTGTATGTAGCCCGCTGATTCTTACATTAGTCAAATTATTTGTCGTTAGACAGTTTGAGCCTGTGCGATCACCGATTAAATTCCAAGTTAAATGGTTAATAGAGAAACGTTAACTACAAGCTCACCTGGCATGATAGAAACAGTCTTAAGTGCTCTTAGCACTCGGAACGTTCTTAGACCAGCAAGATTTCCAACCTCCATTCCGATAGTCGCGTATCCACTTGTTATCACCACAAAGTCCAACCAATTCCATGGATTCCTCAGATAAGTGTACTTGTTGAGAATGAATCCTTTAGCTATCGACTTTATCACCATTTCTGCCGTGTAGATGGCTAGGAAGATATATCTGTGAAAAGAAATTTAAGAAAATTCGTGAAACAAGAAAATCCATCATAGGCATTACATTGATTTTGCCACTACCCCTATAATTTACTCGGGACATTTACGTGGGACTTGGGCTACGTTTTCACCGATCGAAGTAGTATGGTGAAAAAAAAATGTCGGTAATGTAGAAATTTGATATAAATAAAAATTTACTATTTGATAAATAATTATATACTATTTATTGTAGATATCGTATAGAAATCATGAATGATATTGAATTCGAAAGGGATTGATTAATACACGTATCGATTGATACCCCAGTGAAGTTGTCAGAATTTAAAAAAAAATATAAAATATATTCTTCCCTAGTTTCAAGGGATTAGATGGGATTCACTCGATACATTCATTGCTGGCGAAATGCTCGCCGGCTTCGCGGCTTTCGACAGCTATCGAAATTCACTTTGTCTCAGAGGCAGAATGGCGGCTCCACTGATTGGTTCTTCGGTAACTTTTTGTTTAAGTAACAAATGGACGTATGAATAACGTGGGATTTTTGCCATTTAATGCCACACATAGACGTTATTAATACTGACTTTGTCGGCTGTACTATCGATTGGTTATTGTTACTCATCAATAATGTGTATATCGCTATTTGCTATTTCTAGAATACTGTTTTGTGTATAACTTTCATGTTGTTTAGGTACCGGTAGAAAAATAGAACCACGGCCAATTTTCTGCAAAAGACAAATAACACGGCCATCCTACATACATACATAGTAGCGCATAGTCAAAAGAGTTTATAAATGACTTTTATTGAATTTCACATGCAGATTTATTTTCACAATATATCAAATTATTCAAAGAATGCCGTATACGCTTTTTGAATGTCTGTGAATTCTATCGAATACATAACAGACACGCTCAATGTATTTTTACACTGACCAAGCGAATGATGGAATTTTATTTTGAGAAGTGAAAACAGATAACAGTTCGATTTAACTTTTGTATTTGTATTTAATTTTTGCAGACTGAAATCGATCGATACGGATAACCCGTTCTGATCCGAACTTAATATTCAATTCGAAAATTGATCATAAAACTGAAAATCTGTTGGATAGTTGAATTCGTGATATACCGAGAGACTCAATTATATACGGTGATGGTTTCTGCAGATCTAAAATATGAAATTCTTTACTTTTACTGCAGCGGTGCAAGTTGCAAAATGCAAATATATCGGATTTATATATATACATATATGTACACTATATACATATATACTATATACTATATATATATAACGAATATTTTATTACCGTATATAATACTATATCTATATACTCTATAGTATAAGTCTCAACTCCGTTCTTAAGTTCATGATTGCACGAGGCCAAATTCTAGACGAAATTGGCCTATGGCGTGATGTGAATTTCAAGCAGAATTTCAAAGATAAGCACACCGAGCATAATCCGCGAACCATGTCGCCGCAATATGATTATCGGACTTTCATGCTCGAGCATTTTCATGAGTCACTCCGTGTTACTCGAATATTTAGTCTGTTCGAAAAAAAAGAAGGATCCAGTCGGGATTGCATCGATAAAATGAAAACATGAAAAAAAATGATATCAAAGTTAAAACGTTATAAAATATTTTCTCATTTTTTCAAAACAAAATTCACGTATTTCACAGCAAGTAATTCACTATGTTATTTGACTACTCGTAGCTCATCGTATATTTATAAGATAATTTATCTCTTGTAACAAATTGGTACAACTAATATCGCCCAGCTGGATGAACAAAATTAATTCAAGTCCCCATGCCGACCCTTAACACTAATCAACTTATGATTGGTATAATTATTTTTTAACGTTTGACATTTTAATTTACTTGGTCGTATCAAATCATTACTTCGTACAGTGTATTTGCTAAAATCATCATACCTAAGTGCAAATATCATGCGAAAATGTTAAATTTCCCACGAGACCAGCAGTTGGTCGTTGTTATTATTGGCTATTGCCGTTGCGTTATTACTAAAGGTAAACACGTTGGATAATCGCTCAGTACCAGCCCAAACCGACCGTTTTGAATTAGCACGTCGCTTCCCGTCATATCCGGCTTAAGCTCATCCCTTCTATACAGACGGCAACGACGCCACCATTAATTTTAACGAACAAGTGTGACGCCCGTCAAACATCCACCAAAATGAATCCTAATCCAAAAATCAACGTTAAATCAACCAGACATTAGATCGAAAGACTTCCAGGAGTCCATCACTGTGACGTTACTCATCATTATACTTTTATACCTTTTCGCTGCTTCAGCACATGACGTACAGACTCCACTGGGAAAAATCTATAAAGCATCCCAACCCTCTTCGAAATTCCTGAGCCAATCGGACGTAAATTCTTTTGACGAGTAGCGTGGAATTAATTTTTATTTCTAACCCATCAAAATACTTTGCCCACATAAATATTGATAACTACGAATTTTTCAAAAGAAAATACCAAATCCTAAATCGTCATTCAGATTTATGCAAGGCAATGGCAAAGTTTTCGTTTAATGACCGTGAAGAATATCGTGCAGGTAGAATAGGTACACGTTAGATCAGACGAAATTTACGATGTCTATAAGCACATATACATATATACGTGTATACATACATATATATATATATATATATCTATATGTATATATATATATATATATATATATACTAAATTCAAGCGTCAGCAGGCACGCAAACCCGTATTTGTGGAAACAGTGAAACGATAGAGGTGGATTTTCAAGATTAATAAGGGGTGTCCAGTCAACGATAAACGTAAGGTTTACCCACAGGGACTTTATCGAAAGCTAAATCAGCCGCTTCACACGGTACTTGGATCAATCTGTAAGCGAAACCTCGAATGGTGATAAGCATCATTCCGTCGGTGCTTTCATAGTTCGTCGTAAATTTTCGACTGAGCTCGTGTGGCATCGTCAGTCGAATCAAGTATCATTCCAGCTGTTAAACTTTATCCATTGAATATTAGCGTAATCGTAGGGTCGGACTTAGCCAAAGTTAACTAGTAGCTATAAAGTATACTACTATACCATCTAAAACCATTGGGTTCCTGGCAGGGTAACTGGGTAGGTATAAGAGGGTGAAAACTTAGTACTAATCATTCACCAAAAGTTGATCGATTAATCAACATTTGAAGAAAGCTCATTTTTTGATATGTTAGAGTCTGAACACATTAGCCATAGTTGATGAACGCAAACAGTAGGATTGCCCTACTTAACTATGCCAACTCCTATATTTCCATAGGGGTTGTTAGGGTCCGGACTAGGAAACTCGAATTAAATGCTATGTCGATTCGGAAAACAAAACGCAAAGTGATTTCTTCTTACTTGTTCATATAGTCGTATTTTGAATTTTACCAAATTTTTATTTATTCTTACGATGAGTGAAATTTACTTTTGTATTTTCTTTTGAGCTTTCAGTATTTTTATTCTCTTTGAATACAAAACATGATTTCCACTAACGATTTATCTCACCTTCACTTTCTTAATATTTTTCACTTTTACTGCCTGCGTTGACAGCGCTACCTATGTATCTCCCTGAGGAACTATAAAACTGTATTAAATTCATTACGTATATTTATTACCGCCGTGTTTCATCCGTAAAATATATATCGTGGTAAAATTCAATTACGCGACGAGAGTAATAATTATAATCAAACATTTCACGTCCTTCCATTATCCGTACGTTTCGATTTGAACAATTATTGCTAACTTCAGATTTTCAAATATACATACACGTATATAATAACAACTCGCACCATGCGAATCGTTTCATTCTATAATATAACAAATGCTTTATCTCGTATTGATCCTAGTAACAATATTAACATATCAGATATATATCTGATATCTCTGAACAGCCTCACGTATAAGAAAGGTGTTCGTATGTAATTCGTATTTTTAAATCGAAATTCGACGTTTGAGATTTTGCAGTAGCTGCTGAGTGAAGCTTTTGCAAAGATTTTATAATTGGTTTAACTCAAGGTAATATAATCATTCAAAAATATAACAAATGCTTTACCTTGTATAGATCCTAGTAACAATATTAATATAACAGAGATATATCTCATATCTCTAAACAGCCTCACGTATGGAAAAGGTATTCGAGTCGACATAAATTTATTCCATAAGTCGTCTCAGACAGTTTTCCCCTACATCTCTTTCTTCTCGTAGAGCGACTGGATCCGAACCACGACAAGACTTTAATCAGACGAAAATCAATGCAAAGACTTGACAAGTATTCTATTGAGATCAGAAATACTTGATCGAGATCAAAGAGATATATACGAGACTCTTTTGAGACATCTCTAATATTTTAACATTTATTAGGATATACACTGCTACAGATACACAGTACATAGGTATGTAGAAAACATAGATGGTTCTTCACCGATCAATAAAGACAGATACTCAATCGTTCAATAAAATGACTGCCATTAGCATTCGCCCAAAGAAATCAACGTATTCTAGATAGATTAAAAGATTGATTAGAATCCTAAGTTGATTCGAGTAGCAGGTAAAGTCCTCGTGAAATTCCCAAGGGATGATACGAAGTTGGATTTTTTGGCAGTAGCAACCCTCTGTAGAAAATACTTAAGAGGGAAACTTATTTTCGGGGTGGTTTTGTCGAGATTTCAATCTATAGGATCCTCTTTATAAAAAGCATTACAAAATCACGTATTATTACCACATTAGACAGCGCCCGACCCAAAAGGATCCTAGGGTAGCCACTTTGGCTAAATATCTGCCTATGTCAGACCTATCAATATACCCTAGATGTGTCGATTATCAAATCGGACTGACTATGGTACATACGTGGTTCAATATCAGCCCTTGCAGGCCTATGGAGACTATTGCTATGTAGTCCATTCAGGGTAAAAATTCTTTTTCGGACATTTCCAAATTCTCTGGCATAAGTGTCTGAGTATATATTTATATATATACTTGGCGTATATTACTTATACGTATTGTATATATCTATCGTGTGCTTATTATTATTATATGTTCGTAGATATACAGTATATGGAAAAATCGATACGTTTAAATATTTCAAGCAACCTCAAAGCTTTTCCTGATCTGGAAAATGCCGGACTTTCAACTTCCGGCCGGAAGCTCTTGTCATTCCGCCGATGGTTACCGAGATATGGGATACCATTGAAAAAAATGAGGACGTTTATTTTCTTTGAATAATTATGCTATCGAGGTATCAATTATTCAGTCGCAGTAGATAAAGCGGAGAATTTTATTATAGAATCTCTGTATATATGTATATGTACTGTAGGAGAGACTAGGGAGTTTTTAGTTTTACTGTGAGTTCTTTTCGACTTTACAGTTGATGACGTGCTGGGTGGAGAACGTTTCGCTTCATTTCGTTTTTTTTTTTCGCTACGATCCTTTGTACTCTCGGCTTCCTTTTCCTGTACACTTTGTCCCAGAGTAATTCGGCCAAGTTTTGCGCCTCGTGTGCACCTTTATTGCGAAGAGATTCGGGCGCTGACGCGCAGAGAAAAAGACCCTAGGAAAACTTGCCAAGGAGAATGTCAGACTAAAGAAATTAAACTTTATCGCGTATTCGTTGGCTGGGATTCTTTGTGATTTGAAGTGAAGTAAAAGTAGCCTAATAAACATATGTCACACTTTGCACAGAGTGACAAATAATCGCAACTGACATATATGATATATGAGTTCATATATGATAAACAGAAAATCTCATACACGACAGAAAAGTATAGCGTTGAGCTTCGAGATTGTGTCGCACCCTCAAAAAAACAAAAAACCCTAAATCTATTTGCGCACTTGTGTCAAAAGCGAATAACATGTAAATCGTATTCAATCGAATCCCTTGACGTGACTTGGAAAACATCTTTTTATTTTTCGTGTTTTCTTAAGAAAAATGGGCAAGTAACAAACTTAACATTTGAAAATTCTCACGTTACATCGATTCATACGCGTATGAACATCTGACAATTTAATGAACACTTTTTTCCATTTTCAATGTTTCCAACATTTTCGTTATTAAGGACATCCCGCTTATCCTTTCACCTATCATACACCCCGATACTGAATACGTTGATTCAATCATATTATATCTGCCTACTTGGGACGTAAATCCCCAGCATTTTTTCCCCTGATTTTCATACAATCAGAAACCAACAATAATTTTCGTTACTGAATTTTAACAGCAAAAAGCAGGAAATGGATAAGAAACATTTATACACGTGACCAAAATGTATCCACCATATAACTAGGTGACCAAATATATCCTAGTGCTTAATCGTCTATTGAGTATATACATATATACATAGATAGATTAAATTATAGAAGACTAATTTATCTAGTATGACATATATTTTATTATACTAATATATCCATCTTTATACGTCATACGTATGTACTTGTTACTATTATTATCCTGGTCTATAATAAACATAAACTATAACTTGAACATACTAGAATACTTTGCTAATCTCCGTCCTTTATTCCTCCTCGTATACCCTGGAGATAAGACGTGTTATCAGTCTTAAGGCAAGTCAAGGTTCTTCTAATGGTTTATATGGAAATTAGGTATATCATGTAATTCAAGGTGTTGCGATATTATCGCTATGCCCTTCCAGCAATGAGGATGCTCACTTGGAAGACTTGCACGCAACCTCGATTACGTCTTCTGTACATATGTATATGTATAATGCTTTGCATACACCTGGACATTTTCTCAGACCCCCAAGAAAGTAGGATTGATAACGTTTTAATGGAACGGATATACATTTTTATGAATGTCATGCTACTTGGAAATAACGTCACAGCTTAATCTGCCTGAACAGCGATAGGCTCTTTCTACTAATTCAAATACAGTTGAACCTCGGGCACTGACGCCTCCGGCACTGAGCTCCCGCACTGGCCGTTGGGAAACCTTTGAGATTAACAATAAGAGTAAGAGACTAAGAGATCCATGCACGGAAACGGAAAAACGGAATAGTGGAAGATTAGCCAACCAGGACTGTTCCGCCCCGAATTGTAATACCTAGAGTCCCCATAAAACGTATTGTGTGAATGGCTGAGGCCCGACTGTGTATATGTGTTACACTATACTATAGGATAATTTAAATATAACGTATATCATATAAATTGTAAGATGTTTGCTTACTCGGCTTCTTCGACGGTTTCGGTCATGGCTAGGAAGACGCAATTAAGTAGAATGGTAGCCATAACCACATAATCGAAGTACTGGTTTGTACTGAGGAAGATGCAACACCGCCTTATGGGATTCCACGGAGAAAATATGAACCAGCTGTTAGTCGCAGTGAACCTGTGGATGTAATTCTTGCGAGATCTCTTGGACACCACGCAGAACGTCTGAAACAGATAAAGAGTACAAAGCAATGAGTAAAATTATAGTGTATCTCTTTACCGAATAAGATATATAATACATAAAAGGGAAAATTCATATTTGAATTTTCAGTACGTTTCGATTTTAATCCGATTGAATACATTTCTATCTCGCGCTTTCTTGCACATATCCATCCGTCATTGCACTCAATAGTAACTGCCTACATCGATATATCCTGACAAAAAGACGATAGGAACTCTATTCGGTAGAAGAAAATTCAACGACGCAGAACGTCCTAGCACGAGTGAGACATGATATCCATATGTAGCTAAAACATAAATACAGGTTAGGTTGATGTGTCAAGAATCAGATATTCTCTCGTATTTAATTCAATATACGAGAATACCAAACGTTTCGCAAATCCGTCACCGACACGAGTCCAAAAGGTACAGTTAAGCTCTTGCACATGTCATTGATCAGACATAAGGTGTTTTCTGATAATGGTACGAGAGTCCGCCATGTTTCTTGTACTCGTCTTACGACAGGCTTCGTCGTTCATCACTCAGAAAAGAAACGACTCGGTTGCGTAATGATAGCAAAGCGAACTCGCATTTCTCACGGCAGGCAGCCTCTTAGTGGTAGAAGCTTGATTGATAATGCCGAAATGCTTTGCGACTTTGCCTAAAGCCAGGCTTTTTTTCTTTATCTATATCTATACATCTTACTGTCTTTATCTGTTCGTCTGTGGCGTTTCTGGCGTCTGTTCCGTGCAAAAGGATCCTTGTGAATTAAAAGTTAGCGTATACCGTCTACGGACCCAGAATATTCGCTACTAACTTTAATGTACATTATAGTATTTAAGTATAGTACTATATATTATACTGTGCAGTATATATTCTACGTCCACAGAGATTGAGTTTCCGTAAAGTTTCTTTAGTATTGCTACTGGCAATCACTGCTTGGGTAAGTTCGTTATGGAGCTTGTTTTATTTTTTTCCACGTGCTTTATTTCTTTTCGCATCGAGAAGAAAGGAAAAAATCCACGTGCCATCGGCAGAGTTTGAAATGCTTTTAATGACAGATCATATCCTACGTGGATCAACGTTGTTATACGTAGAAACGATAATTGGTGCTTCTGTCAAACAATTGATACTACCAAGTCAATCGTACTTGACGAATACATCGATAGATGATTGGAATGTCAATTGACGTGGACAAATTGAATTTCCTTGATGGGTTAAGCCATGTGCTGCAACTTACTGATACGTATACCTGTACTGTACTCGATTTATGTTATCGCACGTAATGACTAGAGGAAATAAGTCCGCACTAGGTAATAAGCCTTGACGGGTTTCGCGGGTTGTTTATCATTATAAATTATTACTTGGTTTATACACGCAGTTATAAGGAGTTCATTTGTCGCTCTACCATGACAAGGTGACAAGGTGCATTTCCGGTGACATGACGATCTCGTTAGGCTGGCATTTTGAAGGAGACTTTATAAAAGGCAAAGCACTCCTTTGAAATACCTCCTTTCATATCCCGTAAAAATTTCAGTAAAGTACCCTTTATCGTTATACAGGGTTATCGACGACAACCGCACCACCTGAAGTTAGCCCCTGTCCATTTGATTTCAACGGTAGAGCCACCTTGCTGCTCTTGTACTGAATAATCCTAGACGTAGTTACATACCTATAGTGTTATTCAGGAGTATTGCACCAACTGAAGTTAGCTCGTCCATTTGATTTACATGACAGAACCACCTTCATGTGGTACAATACTCTTGCATACTCCTACATACTCATGAATAACGTTATATATGCTACATTATCTCCAATTAGCATCTTTCATTGGTATATAGCTTCGTATAATAAATATTGATTCTAGAGCAATTTTACAATCTCTTTTAGCTGATGCAAATTATGGTGGATCGATTGTCTTACGATCTCAGGATGTGTAGCTGCCAAATGTTAAATTTGCAATTCAGGCCTCGCAGGGTAGTGGGAAACAATCATGAATGAACCTTCAAGTAAAGTGTAGGAATTTGTATGGTCCTTAGGAAAAGAGGATATTAACTGTGCAATTTTCCTGATCGCGATTATATGAGTAGGTATGTATATACCTACTACCTGGTAGATAAGAACATGAGATTTATGAAGTGCTTAACCTGTTATCTTGTAAGCTCGTACGTGGTAAGGCGTGTAGTTCAAAGGTGGTAGCACAACGATACGTAAACAAGCAAGCCGCTGCTAATGATCAAACAGAGAGGATAGTTGCGTTTAATGCGCCGTGCACTAATTTGATCCCATAGTAAATGCAGGTACCCTGACCTACGTGTATATATATATATATACACACTGAAAAGTATTTTGGCAGAGCTTACAGCGGCTCCATAGCTCATTGATTAATCTTATAAATTCATTCGAAATTACGTAAGCGTTCGTCTCCTGCACAGTGTACAGCTCGTAAAAATAGTTGATACGAGCCTGCATGCATCCCTTAGTCAATAACGTTCCACCCTATACAGTCCATAAAGCCCAAACTGAACTTATAGTAGGATTGTATTACTCAAAATGTTGTATTGACCAACTCCAAGGATCGCGTTTCCCTTGGCTAACGTACGTGAAGATTGGCCGAAAATAGAATGCAAGATTTATCAAGTGTTTGTCCGCCCTAACCCTACCTATGCATGTTTCAGGAAGACGGACGTGTATGCGCCAGGCGAAACATGGATAACGTATCCTGAGTACGTGGAGACATAAAGTCACCCGATCCACACAGACTTCATATATGCGGTATGTAATAAAGAAGTAAAAGGTGCCGCGACGTCCAATGAGATTTCTAGGGATTTTTCGAACGGGACGCTTCGTGAAAATTCTCAAGACACCGTGTTACGCGACGTCCACTCTAAGCAGGCAAAGAGTGGTGGTTGTTATTGGTAGATCAAAGCCAAAGAATTTCCAACGCATTTCATCCAATGTTCCCCTTGTCTGACTAACGTCGAAATCATCGAAACTAACTTATTTCACGCAAACGATATTCACGTCTTGCATACGTCGCTATGATTACGAAGAACAATTTCACTAGGGGGACGACCCATTTCTCGTAAAGGCTTCACGCTTCCAGTATAAAACGGGCGGCTTCGTGCTGAAGTGGTTGGCCTATTTTTTTTCTAGCTCTATTCCTATTCCCCCTATCCTTCTATTTCTCTGTTATCTAACCATCATCCACGCTTTCTATCATACTGACTCTTTCATTGCGCTCAGACGCTCGACACGTCCACAATGGTGACGAACTGCAATTTCCACTCGAGTCAAATAGTGTTTTTCCTTTTTTGGTTATTTTTTTCTCTTTTTTTTCTACGACATAGCAAAGCTACCATCATTCGCTGGGAGTTCAGATCGCTGGCCACCTTCCAAAGAAACTTGCTCGATACGCTTCACTTGCGTGAGGAACCAAACCATGTTCACTGACCTCTGTGTGCATATCTGATTGGTCTCGTACTTAAGGATATCTTGAGTCGCAAAACCCTCATGCATACATTCATTGGTGGTAGATCCGTGATCGGCCTTCGAAATCGGGATGAGATTCAAGAGCTTTTTTTTAGAAACATACATATTTCATATGCAGAGTGCTTCGGTGATTCTTCTTTTTTTATATCTACCGAAGATATAAAGTTGAAACGAGTCACTGGTAATATAATGTATTATCTATATATCTGATGGTGTGTATATTTTATTATCAAATTTCAACTGCTCTCCTACAGGTAGAATTTTCTCGTGCTAATCTTACTTGCGATCCTCTCTAAAGCATATATTGACATCTCTGATGCATTATGTGTTCGTCATTTTCATTCAGGAATTGTTATTTAGCAACTCCATTTCCGCTTAGGAAACTGGAACATGCGCCAATAAGTAGGTAGCTGCTTTCAATGGTTCTTCATGACAGAGAACATTTACTGGCGGGACCTTACCGTTACCTGTATTACCCCACATTAAATATTTAGCTCTTTAAAATGACGTAAGAGAATTATTGCCGGATTTGACATTTAATCAATAAATAATAAAAAAAAAAAATATACGAATAATCATAAAGAGTGCTTACGTTCATTTTGATCTAGTGCACGTATCTTTAATAAATATTTACGAGTGTTTTATACAGCAGGTATGGAATCAACATTGACAATATACACAATGCTTTTGATTACGTAAATTCATCTCGTGTAAAGAATTTAATTAAACGCGTGTAAATCACTGATTAATGTTCTACGATGCATTGTCGAAAATTTGGTTTGGTTTGGTTACTAGTGAAATTGTTACAAGGAAAACAAGGGATGATCGATACCCCGTTGACTTTGGGGTAGCACAGCGTGGCTACTGTCCTATGACAAACAACGGTAAACCACTCGCGAAAACATGAAAACGTGAAAAACATTACGAGGAACGACGGTCGCTGAGTCTTGAGCTTTAATCTCGCGATATTTTCTAGGAGAATTAACTTGACTTCCTGAGAATGCCGGGCTGAAATAAAACCATGAAGAGTGCGGCGCACTGTTTTTTAAGAGTGTTACAATTTCATTAACCGAAAAGAGACAATTTCATTTACCTACGACGTACCGATACGACTTTCAAGAGTAATTACAACTTGGAAATTGTGTTTTCTCGTAAAAATAGTACCTGCCCTGACGTACAACCGTACCATTGTGTAGCTGATGCTTTAAATAAGAAATAACAAGTGTGAAAATCTACCGAATCAAATTCAATCTTCCTGTCTTACGTCACAGTGACTTTCTTTGACTTTGGTATATGGAATTGCTTGATTCGTGCTACTACAAAATAGAATGAGATATATAAATTAATTAATATATTCAATCTGGATCATCCTTCGTAAATCCATGGATCGTTAAAACGATCCTAATCATAATAAAAAGATATCAACTATCAGAATGAAGTAGCGGTAAAATAATATACTGGTGACGATCAACATACATCAATGTATATGGGATAATAATAACGGCAGAGCGTATCCACCGTATGACGTATGGTATTAATTAATCATATCAATATATCATAATGGGTTACTATAGGAAAGTGTTATGGTCGTGTACATTCGCACTCGCAAAACTATAACAGAAACGACACCAAGGACCAGTAATATAGCGAAAGGAAGAAAAGTAAAGATATAAAGTACCTAGTGTCTCTTCTTGTTTTATTTTCAAGACGGAAAAGTAGCGACAGCTTGAAAATGTTTTTCTGAGATATTTGTTGAACTGTGTCCACCACTCTTCCGGAGAAGTAGGTACTTCTGTCAATACTTGAAATTCTTTTCACACCAAATCTCTGGCAACTACTTTTAAGTCCAGCTAGAAAGTCGTAGTTTTATTTTCGTTAATTAAAGAATGAAAATTATGCGCATTCGTACTGCGTATATAATAAATGTACTCGTCTTGGGAAATATAAGGTTACGATCAATTGGATAAATTGGAAAATAAATTTTTTTCGAATTTCTCGTAATTATCGTATGTTTTGCTTATGCTGTTTCTTTTTTACGGGAATATCAACAGTGGTAGGAAAATTGATGTTGAATTTTAATAACACTACTGTGTATTTGTCTTTGTCTGACAACGTCTCAATACCTTTTTCTTTGAATCATAGCTAACACTTAAAAGCGACTGATCTATATTTCCTAGAGCTAGAGCAACGTGTATCGGAGAAATAGTATGATATATTTTCTATAAAATATAAATATGTTCACGTATATATAGGATGTTTTATGTCGATGCATGCAAATACACATATTGCATAGGTAGAGAAGCAACGTGTCCTCGATTTCTAGATATTTTACCGTACGCTACGTGACGATCGTAAAAAGTGTTATACCAAATACCATATAAACGTGATTTTCAAATATTCTCACAGAAATTGCATATCAATATTACTCCGGTATAATTGGAATTGAATTTCTACGATTTTAATTTCTCTATATTTTTTTAAGCCGCGCACGATCTGGTTTTGATAAGAAAAAATATTCTAAAACCGTTAAAATATATTTCTTGAAATAAACGTTACTTTTGCGTTGCTCAGTCGATTTTTAAATATCACCATCGTATTCCAGTCAACCGTGACAGTCGATGCGCTAATGGGTTAAAAAGAGTAAATTATTCAGGTGACAAGCAGATACTTCACTCTATGTAAAATTACCACGGAAAATTCAATAAAATAAAATATTTGAAAACGTATAATTATATTAATGATAATTGAAACAACCGACGGAAATGGGGATTTGCGGAAAGAAAAAAGAAAGGAAAAAAATTAATTTATTATAAAAGTCTTATGACTATCAAAAAGTTAGTATCGGTTTGCATTTTTATTATATTTACCTATATCGAGGTACGAACAATGCAGCAACCAAAAGCTTACTTTTCCAAACGTAAACCCTGCGCCGTTTCAATAAATCACCGTTTATTCGCCTATCACGAGCAATATTAACAGATTCATATTTTTGTACACAAAACTTCCACACGGGTAAAACGGTGACATTTATTGCATCTATATTAGCAGATTTATATATAATTTGTATCAACAATTCACGATCTATTACTGATTTCATTTCTATGTGTAAAATGTTTAAGAAAATCATGATTTGGATGAAAATTTTTATATAAGAATCTCAGTGTTTATTTAATCCTGCAAAACTATCATTTCTACAAATCAGATAACTTTGTAACATTGGACCGGTCGTATGAATTTTTAAATCATATTAGTAATTCATTTAATGTGTAACAGAATGGTACGTGTCAGTCAAACGTATACAATTGATATATATTGTACATTTTATTGATATAATTTTCGTTTGTTTAATATAATTTATTATAAATACACTTGTTTGATATAATTTGCGTTTGATATAAAATTGGCATAAAATGACAAATTAATTGACCTTATCTAGCACAGTATCCAAATCATATAAAAATGGTTGGTAATCTCAATGAAGAATATTACCATAATCCACCTTATCGTTTCTCATTTATTGAAGATTGCGCCATTTTATCTACCCCTGACAGGACCTTTCGAGACGAACCTCCATAAACCAGGAAGTATCAATAACTTATACTTCATCATAGAATAATATTCCACTATACTCAATACATCACATTTAGATAGAACGATATGTTTAACGTTTCATGAGCGGTATATTTACTGCTATCTATATCACCACCAAGTTCGTTAACAGAATCTCGTTTACGTATACGCGTTCCTAAAGCAGTAAAAAATTGTCTCGACTCACCATCTTTGACAATTTACGTAACAGCGTTACCAATCTTATACCAAGTATAGGTAAACATTACGTAATGCATAAACGTATTATAGGATAGAAAGTGTTCGCGTTATTCGCAATAGTAATTTTGTCTTTGTTTACATGCTAAATATAATACCTGGTGGTTATGCAAAGAAAAAGAAGAGGAAAGAAAAGTCGCTTCAAAGATAAAGAATCACCAGTTCTCCCAGAAATCGTACATTCTTTTTTTTCATTACCTCAAAATTTTTATCACGTACGTTAACACGTAACAGTGACCATTAAACATCGCATGACTCATGACGAGCAGACAAATCATTCGACTTTCCCTTAGCACACGTATCAGATAGTTTATTAACTTGTTCCTAGGAAAATTAATTTTCATCGAGACAGCTCGCTAATAAGGCAAACGTTAAAACACGCCAGTCCGTATCCACGATCAGTCTGAGTACTTTTAATTGAGAAATTGCCAACCAATCTCATCGAGTGAAGAATAGAACGTGGCAAGTTCACCTAATGGTTATTTGTAATTGAAATTCGTATTCAGTGACGTTCGAATTCTTTTAGAACAATCAGTCAACGTCCACCTGAAAGTTTATAGTATAGCTGCAAGTGAGCAGCTGCACGGCGACTACCATATAAATTTAAAGCAAAGTAACAGTTTTCCTCGACTCGGGAAAGTAAAAAGGCAGAAAGATAAGGGAAAAAAGTAATTTGCACGATAAATAGTGATTCTAGAAACTCCCCTACCCTCTACACGTATACTATATAATTTGGTATACTTATTTACTATGAATACTTTTAGATCGCATTATTTTTTATCGAAAGATACCAAAACGATTTATCAGGACCGTGCGTTGAAGGGCGCAGGCCTTTTGGCGATGCCCTGGCTAAGGGTGAACCTCGTGTCCGACAGGGCAACACCTTATTGTCGAATGAAAGTCTGCACGCGATCGTACAGTCTACCCTTTCTATAAGGGTTGCTGCTGGCAATTATTCGGGCAATCAATACAAACACGCACAATACAAGTATATACCCAGTGCTAACATTTTTTACGTAATATTAACTCAGTCCACTGGCTTAAGTATTAAATTACCAAATCTGAATCGTTACTATAATTTGAATAAAAATCAATGACAAATAATAGCCTAATATAAATAAAAAATATAGGTATGCATTTTTATCCCCTTTATAACCCATGCTAAACGTTCATAGTAAAATCGTCATACCTAGGGTATATATGCCTTATCATAACACTCATTAACTATGTGGTTATGTACGTCATTTACAAAAGCCTATATATATATATATATATATATATACATATAGATGTAAATATATTACCCTTAACAGTTGGTAATAATAGTTTTCATGTAACTGTTAGCTTATAAGCATGACAAGCTCTAATGACTTTCTTCCTAGTCCATATAAGCTAATGTGGTATGTCTAGTAATAGTATGTCCTTTTGTAATGCGTACAAGTTACTACTGAACGACTTATCCGTTTGTTGTCGAAATAGCGGTTTATCCTTCGTTTATGTCATCGTACCTGTGTAGTTGATTCTCAGGACGAGGACTAATGGTGGATGCTCGTGAATCTTGCACGAACGTTATAGCCCTGGGTAGGTAGGTAGGCAGACAGGAAGGTAGATAGGTAGGTAGACAGTCAGGCGGACCGGAAGGGAAAATGGGTGCCTATGCTAACAAGTTTCTAAACCTTGAAGCCGTGGGTAGAAACTGACACGGTTGTATGTTAATTCAGTTGGACTCTACAGCAGGCATAGGGAATTAGGATCTACTTTGGTTGTCCCTGAAAACCACCCCTATGGCTTCGTTATGGACCCGGTAACAGAGTACGTCACTTTTCCATGGACAAGAGGGGTTGAAACTATTTCATTAAATTACGTGTATTGTTATACGTATATTAGATGGTACCGGTGTATACGTTATTGTTTGAATTAGTTGGTGAAGCATTGACGTAATTGAACTATGTATAACCACTATTTCTGGAATTCTGGATAATTGGAAATATAATGGTACACTTTGCCAAGTTGTAATTGCAGTTGTGATTTTTATCCAAGTTGTTTTACCAAGGCAACTTTTCGCTATAGTTGCGCTGCCGTCAGGCGGGGGGTTGTTTGGCAAAATATAAAAGGGGTGGTACGTACTCGTTATGGGTTATCGTAGAAAGTTCACGATCTTTAAGAACGAAGACAATTGTGGTTGGGTTTTGTATTTGATTTTTTAATTTTTTTAACAAACCCTTAGCTGACTATTTCAACCCTGACGGATATTCGTTATCTTGTTGGTAGATACGGTTATCGTCCAGCCACGCACATAAACGCTCATGTCACGATGGTCACATTACTGCCTAATAAGGATTCACGATTAGTACTAGATACATCAGAAATAAATGGCTCGTAAAACTCTGTGGTAAAGTGTTAAAGATTTGAAGACTGAGAATATTGCCCGATGAGTGGACTCTGAAATATAAAGCAGTGACTTTAGTTCGTAGTAAAATTTTCAATGGTATTTTTATACGCCAGAAATCGTACGTATTTCTGAAATATACGTCAGCATGTGTTATTAGCTATGTATGTGTTTTTAGCTAGTTTTGCAAATTTTAAACGTAAATTTTTTAGCTTTTATATTTTTCATGTTTTCCAAATTATACCTAACGTACTCAAAGTGGACAGTCTCTTGAGAGGTTTTGAATTCTCATTAGGTCAGTAACTTTGGATTTTTATTTTAATAATTTTTATTTACGTTTTTCCCTGTTATCTGTCCCACGGCTGCTGATGCAATTTTGCCAACCGTTGTCCCGTTCCGTTGAAAATCCTCAGGGAACAAAAACAAAAGTATAACAAAGTCACATGGCTTTTCCTGCTGAATCTAATTTATGCAAGTCAGCAACTTGGCGCTTTGCATTTATACGTAAAACATGGTCGACCTAAGGTACTTTTTGACTCGCTATTAATAAAATTATAATAATTACTATTTCTATGGTGTTAATATTATCAGTGTGGAATATGTGAATTCACGGTAGAGAATTTTATACGGAAAAGCTATTTTGTAAAGACTCCCATATTACACCATTGGAATTACTTTTTTTTTTACGTCACATCCGACATTTCGTTCCACTTGATGCACGTTACTCTGAAAACCAACATCGTAGGTTGGTACACTTTCCCATGTATTGCAGCCCGAGTTCTACAATACCTCAGGGAAATACAGAGATGTTCCGATACCAATCGTACGTTTTCCATCTAGCTATGCTTTTTCCGCCATTCTCCTAGAACCTGTTGCAAAAAGATGAGCAACAAGTCGAGAGGTCAGGAGTGCCCCCTTGCTCTTGCAAAACGTTCAGAGTCCGAGAAAGCTAGGAGGTCAAATAGAGCCAGTGAATTTCCGTGATGTTTCCGTCAGTCATTTCCGGTCGTTACTTCCGCTCACAAAATGTTGAGATGGTACTAAATAACAGGGGAATATTTCATAGTGAGAAATTTCGAAAATTATCACACACTGCTACAGCGCCAACCATCTACTATATACCTATAGGGTGTTCGACAAATTGTTTGTGACGTAAATTTTCCATAAATTTACTTTCCCAACGAAATCATCTTCGTTTTTGTGATTCGAGTATTGAAAAAAAAATGACGGCAGACTTTAACTATAGAAAATATGGAAGAAAATGATACTTTTAATTCTTAAAAGTTTTCCAACCCTCGTGCTAAGTTGCACACGTAATACAGTAACCTCGTGAATACCATAAAGCCGCCGACTTCATTGGTCGTAAGGAAGCTTTACGAGTTGTGAAAATTTGCGAAGTTAAGGCGAGTATAAATGGCAACAAGAAAATCGAAAAAGAATTACTTCTTACATGTTTCCAGAGACGTGTGCACCTCGTATCTTCGGCTTTAATCTTTATTTTATTATTCGTCCTTTTCTTTCGTACTCTAGATAGATGAAACTCTTTCTTCGCACACAAGCATCCTTCCGCAAGGAATATCGCTTTTCGTAATTTCCTCAAATCCTCAAGCAATTTCTTTAATAGAATTTCCTTGTCGCGTTTTTAATCTAATAAAACTTGGAAACGTTGGACGTTACGTTCAGCGTAGCCAATAGGCGAATGACGCACGACATCGCTTCGTATGGTGTAGCATTAATTTCTGCAAAATACGACTAAATTACACGAAACCTGTACAAGCTGTGGCTACAAGGTATTGTCTGTCGATAACAGAATCGTACGATTTGGCACAGCTCCCTGGAGGATATTAGTACTCAACGGCATGGATAAAAGACGGGCGTAACCCTTGTGCTCGACCCGTTTACCCAAATTCAGATATTACTTTTGTAAGAAGACAATTAAAATCACGTAAAAATAGACCCTGTTTCACCTTGTTGCAATCGACTGAATGATACATTATAAAAGTAATCAAAATTATTTCTGTCTTCTGAATTCGATAAAAAATACCATTTACCACGAGACGCAATATAGACTACAAAATTTCTCATATATATTATGATTCGAGTACAAATTGCACTGGCTGGTAACAAAAAAAAAAACTAATTTTGTATTTCCAGCCAAGTCTCTTTTTCCACCATCCCTTAATACGCGTCAACTAGTCGATCACTGTGGTGTTGCACATATGTATACAGTTCGCATATAATACTTTAGATAATTAAAAACCATATATTGTCGTCATATGTGTAAAATGTACTTTTTTTTGGACGTATTAAAAATCCTTATCAAGTCACGCACAGCTTTGTATAAAATCACTAATATATATACCAAAATATAAAATATTCATATTTTAGTGTAAAACCATGCGCATTATACTTGTTAAGTTAATTCATAGCCACGTGTAAACTCGCTAAAAATGTCAGTGTTTTTGATCTGTCAAAAAAAAAAACACATTGCTTATAAACATTAATTTAAAAAAAATAAATCATTTTAGTTCACACCTAAAAATGAATTTCTCCTCATACAAATACACTCGCCTATCTTTCCCCAGGGTGTTTTCGTTAATTTTTGCTTCCATCTCACACAGCCGCTACATGCGCTAGATATTCGACCTAACCCATAGCAGGATAGTTCAGAGTTGAGAAATCGATGGGAATCGCAGGATTTTCACAGAGCGCAAGCAAAAGGCCGCCAGCCAAACTGTGAATTTTTCTCGTGATTGCAGTGGTTACTGGCTACGTGCCAGTCGTGATAGAACCATGATCCACATATGGTCTGTCTTTTTCCTGATCATACGTTATGCATATAAAGAGACAGAGAAATCTTTCTGTCTCTTTCTCTCTCTTGGTGAGAATCCCAATGAACTTTAACACTAGGATATGCCTAAGGCATATAACATTATGAACGTCAGTTGTCCTTGAATGGTACCAATGCCATTTTATATAGATTACAATTTTTCTTCATTTTTCAAATATCGATTAATTCAAATTCTATATTTTTATTCCAACTGCATGCAAGAAACGTTTACCACCTTTAGTAATACTTGTTCAATTCGTGGAATGTCCTATAGAAACCTGGTCTCGTACGATAACCATACCTATCTTGTGATGGTACATTGCATCAGGAATGTTCTGCATTTCAAGTCTGTTTGAATGACCATTGATATACTCGATGGCTTATAGGTATAACCTACTAGTCATGTTATTCTATGCACTGTACAGTTCTCCTACTTACATTCCGTGCTAATTCCGCTTACCTACAATATGCAGTTCCTCCGACTATGACTATTCAGAAATTCGGACAACTACCCTTTAGATAATCTAAGAATTTCCGCATTGGGGTGAACAAGTTTTCTTATCCGCTCTGCATCCGGCTCAAAGTTTTTATTATTGAAAATCGATTCGGACACATAGGAAAAGTTAAGCATTAGGCTAACTAAATCACGTTATACCTATATAGTTATTGGATTGAACGACAGTATGAATTTCTCGATAATTTTCTCGTTTTCCTATTATCATTTCAGCAATGAACCATCAATGGTATCGATAGATTCTAATTTATATTTTTTCATTGATTTTATCACGTAATCCTATAGTAAAAGTACAATTTAGTCGAGTAGACACTCGGCCTGTTTCTTATTAGCTATTTGGTACTTGCATGAATTCTCTGTATAATTAAAATCTAATTACTCGATATCTTTAAAAATTTGTAACAAATATCTCGCACGTATCTCACCTCTACAAAAATACGTGTATAATAATGCACGTGATAGTATAAAGGAAAACCTTCAATGTCACTACACAGAGAAGTATAGGACGTATGTAAAAAATAGCAAGCAAAGTATATGAATCCGTATAAAGAAGAAGAAAAAAGAAAGAAGGATGTAATATGAAAGAAAAATGGCGTCGTATACTCGAGCCAGTGGTTACACTACTTAAAAGGCATGTAGGTCAATGAGCATGGTACATATGAAAAATCGAAAAAAAGCAATCCGCATAAAAATTGTGCATTGTTCGATATCGTCAACATAAAATCATTCCAGAACAAATAACCTCATCCAATGGTTATACATATAGATAGAGATCAATATCCAGTAGATGATTATCATTCAAAGAATCATAATAATCAGTCGAGTCAGAAAGGTAAATCATTCGGAGGTTAAATAATCGACGGCCTAATTTGTTCGAATGAATGTTGCCTCGTTTAATCGGGAATGACAATAAGTCAGGTACCAGAATTAATACATTGGCGAACGTCAGGAATCAATCAAACGGTAACCAAGCACCTTTCGACTCGTGGTAGAAAGTCTTTTCTGTCATAGCAGAAAGTCAAGCGAGTGCCATGGCCGCCATGCTTAATGCGGCACGAGAGTGTGACGTCACTGGGCCACACACGTAAACCAGCTTACGTATAAAATATCAATATTTTTCTCCGCCAGTTGCGAACCAGTTCACATGCTCGACCCCAACAGTCGGCCGTAATTCGTTTCCTGGGCGTTTGCAAAAATTCTCTTAGGACCTCCGGAGAATCCTCTGTCCCAGGTGTACGTCGCTCATATCATAGAAGACACCTGGTACGTCTATGGGTAGTTGTATGTACGAGCACTCGCCAAAGTGCATTCCTGTTTGAGAAGACAGACACGTCTCGGCAGTGGCGCCACTGAGCTCGTGAACGATATGAATATTCTGGTTGTTCGTATTTCCTAAGAACATATGCATCCGTGCAAGCAATAGATCTCAGGAAAACTTCTTGCAAGTGCTCTTGATGTCTTCCCATTCATTCTTTAATTCGATATACTGTACATTTTTTTACGGTACTTATAACACACCCTGTATAGAGTTTTGCAAGGACATATTTTTTTGTTACGTATTGCACGCAACCATTTGCTGTTACGTATTATCTCATTTCGAATAATTTTTCACTGCGAATCATATTTCTGCATTGCGTTTCTCATATCGTTTTCTATAATCAAGTTCTTTTTTTATGAATATCATAAAGCAACTGTATACAAATAGATATGGAATTTTGTATCTGTTTATCTGTAATAAATGACTTTTGAATTGAGGCAATTATTCGGTCGATAATATTTCATCTTGCAAATGCGTTTTACATCGCTACTACATATCGTTACATACGTTACATTTCCATGGACAAATTGTCGGATATGCAGGTATTTTTTATAATTATGAAAAAAAAATGAAATAAATATATTATAATTATACGAACAATACTGTGGGATCGATCCCCAATGAACAATGTATATCTCGCTTGATTTTTATGCTATTCAAATAGATAATACAGCGTGTAGATGGGTGAAATATTCCTGAAATTTTATCGGTCGCTGCGACAGAAGTAACATCCGCTATGGACGATCCTACCACAGCGACTGTCTCATGCGTTGGAAACAGAACGGAATATCCGTTGAATATCGATCGAGCATTATAAATATCTTAGTAGAATTTCTCGCCCTCCCATGTACACTAGTATACTATATACTCAGCAAAGCTATAAGGGAAAGAAGAAGACTTCCAGCGCCGATCTCGATAGTCTTTTTACTGCGTATAATTCCAGCGCAGTGCACCAAGAAACCATAAGATTGCTGTACTGTTCCTACCTTAAATAATGAATGTCTCTCACCCGTAAGGTGGATGTGGATTGTTTCAGATTTGGTAGACGCGTAGGCACCTTCATTTCTCAAGCCAATTCGTCCCTGTTAAATCTTAATGGATGAAGAGAGATAACGTGGATATATAGAAGCTCTTTCATTTAAGGTATAACCGAACAAACAGCATGTCCTATTTATACGCCGAACAAATTGCCAATTTGAAAAATATATTACATCTATGTTATAATCGATTATAGGTACATTGCCAGATATCTACTATAATAGGTATATATGTCCTATACAACATCCATAGTTTCATTTTCGAGAAAGGTTTTGTTTGCAACGAATGCATACATTTGTCACCAGCTAATGCATTCCTACCTATTTTACTTCTTTTCCCTTTTGATAAATTACGATCGTATCCAATTGCACCGATGCAAGCCTTGGTTGTATCAACCAGAATTTTACACCCCTACCCACCGTAACAACAAAACGTTTTATTCGCTGCATCCCGTTCGTACGATTCAACGCGATAGCGTCCAATCCCAGAAATATCTCTATAGGAATATCAACAATACTCCGATTGTTCGTTTGATCGACGACATTCCAGTTTTCTCCTCCCGAATTTTCATCCATTCAAAATTTAGTTCGTTTCTAGACGCTCGACAGTACATTTCACGTACTGAAAAGAACTCGTACGTAGCTACAAGTTGAATTTCAAGAATTCCAACTGTAACGTGCAGATGCTCCTACTTCTTGTAATGGATCGGTGTTTGCCAAAGGGTGGTTAAGTTGACTGCCTGTCTCTTGCTGCTCCCGAGACTTAGGTGACTCCCGAGGGTGTCAAGGATGCCGAGCTCAAGCAAACCAAGGGGTCTCTCTTGATTGACTTATACAAGTTTGCGTTACAACGACACGCCTCTCTACGCCAAGTCGTTCGACGTTTGGTATTCGCTGCCTTTTGGCTATGAGATATTGTCATTCTGTCACAAGCACTACCACACCCTTCCGCACCCCTAAAACAGTCATTGTATTCCTTGCTATGTCTTAACAAAAAGATCTCCCACAGTCTTACGATGAAACTCTACTCGTTTTAAGTATTCTCGTTCGAACGAACCATTTCGTAGACTGGTTTACAATAAGCGAAGAAACCATTTTCAAAATGATATTCTTCCATAGCAATAGTATATTCGTAGTACATGGTGAGCTTGCGAATGTATATATTGTGCAATATCCACTCTAAGCTACATACACAAGTAGTTTGTGTGTGTGTGTGTATAACACGAAAGTGGTCCTCTCGACGATGCCAACTGCATACTGGAATATTTCTTAAAAAAAAAAAACGCTTATCTCACAAACCCTCCATTTCAACAAAGTGTAACCTTATAGATATTGGAACTGATCCAATTAACAAAACACCGTCGCTAACCAACGTGGAATAATGTGCTAGTTTTATACTGAAGTGTCATTAAGCTTTGTTCTTGTTTTGCTTCTTTTCGACGAGACAACAAAAGCTCTTTAGGTCGCTCGCGTTATGTCGTTACTAACGGTAAAATAGGGGTTGGTGTATAATTTTTTTTGTCTAGTATCTCCTGTATTTCACCCTCGTTGTTTTCCGCGTTCCTTTTCAAATCGAACCCCACTACCATTACCACCCTAACCCAACTTTCACCTCAATTCGTTTGATTCAACCCCCTTCAGCGATTTTACCTTTCACCCTTTTCTTGTATTACCCCCACGTGTTCCTCTTGGCTTTCCGCATATTTGCGACGTCTATATTTGCTCGTGTAACGAAACTGGTATATTTACCGATAGCTGCTAAAGTGGATAGGTTTACCTATAGAGGGGAGTTATAATGTATTATACTGAGAAGTAAAAGAAACAATTTATTGTCGAAGTTGTTCTAATCTTTTATCGGTGAAATATTCCGCAACATGTATATATAACCAGTTACGCAATTGGTTACAAAGTGAATTTTCTCTACGGAAATCCTATCCTTCGGAAACGTGTAGACAAATGTTTTCTTATTCTTATTTTTTCTCAGCCGACTATTATACTATGGAAATCGATTGTTTTCCTTCGTTGTTTTTAAAGGGTACCGAGCGTATCGATACGCTGCACCAGGTACTCATACAAGAAGGAAATTCTTAATGCTATGTAAATTCATGTAGATCACATGATTTTAGGATATTCCACTGATGTGACAAAATCTGAGGGTGAATTACAATGGATACTTGTGAATTTTTAAAATCGTCTTTTTTACGTAGGTATTTTTCTACGTATGATAATTCGATGAAAATATATTGATTTTTCAATGATATTCTATATAATTTGCTCATTTTGACTCATAAACTTGGATATTTACGTGACACAGAATCCTGGAGCTCATTGTGCATCGCGACGGTACAGTGAAACACTGTTGAGAATATAGGTTAAGCTTGTCCTATGTTACTGCGAAAGTAGTGGAAGAGAGAAAAAAAGTAAAAATACAGCCCGTTATTTCCGGCAGTTTTCGATACGAATGTCACTTGATTTTTAGCTCCGCCGTGAGGTCGCCAGTCGTCGTGTTACTACGACAACGGCGACTAGAACGACGTCTAAAATGCTACTTTGAAAGGTCGGAGGTCAGCAGCGTCGCACGGTCTACTGCTACTTACTGAAATATTCAAACGTCCCTTTACGAACACTTGCCAATGTTTACCTCTTTCACCAAAGGTAAAGATAAAGTCAGAATGGAAACTAGAACTCAAGATGGCGCAAAGTCTAAAGGAACTCTGGACGATTGTGATGGCAAACCTGAAGACCTGGGAAACGTTTAACCGGTATCTGCCACGTCTCGGAAGCCCAAGTCAAATCGGTGCATAATACAAGAATAGAATCACAAACGTGTCGAATATCCAGTCTAAAATATTCCCAATTTTTACTCATGCCATTTATACGTATACGTACTATACTGTACAACGTTAAATCGATATTCATGTTCCCACGAGGTCCAAATCTCCTGATTCATAAATAAAGACTCTCAATATTATAAATATCGATAAAGCATCGACTAGTGCCAAACCACGTATGACTCATATTACAAGAATATAGATCGGCAACAATACCAATTATCACGACCGTGATAACGATTAGACTTGGATAAACTATATAACTCAGGTAAACTGTGTCAGTAGGCGCAGTGCGGTAACACGCACATTTCTGCAGTCACATTTATATCGCCTTGCGGCCAATACCAAACGATGTATTATCATCTTCTTGACGTACATAACAGTTACACTTTGACCTATACAGAACGTATACTTACAATACATATATAATACGTTTAACAAGTGTCCTAATCCTTCGCAATAAATATGCTATTATGCAAATTATGCAGTTGCGCATAATTTTATAAGGTATACCGCATTCAAAGAATAATTTGGCAAATGGACACGCGCAAGTTTAGCCACATTTCTTCTACCTTTTTTTGTGGTACCCTATGACGTCTGTATTAACGAGAATCATATCTCCTTGCATCTTTTGGGAAAAATACGCGTTATGGTTGTAACGTGGTCCGTTAAAAAACACCAACCCAAATATCGTTAATGGAAACTGTTTTGATCGATCCTAAGAATACACGAAGGATGTTTACTCGTCGAGCTATGAGTTATCAAGCCATCAATTCAATCAACGTAACTCTGGTTCGGATGAATAGAAACAACATTACCTTCTATTACGTTATTATTTATCATAGAATTCATGGAAAGCTACCCACATCATCTCGACATATGAGTGGAAACCACATACGTCTAGCTGGATCGGATTTCTCATCCTAATCCCGTATAACATATAAATCATAACGTACAGTTTACGGCAGACAACTTTAAATAAATGAAAATCCAGTCCTGCCATGATAGAAAATTATAACTGACGTCAAGTATACTGCAAACCTTATTCTAGCTAAACAGTTTCCACGTCGTTTCGCTCGCCACTAATTGCTACGAAATTTTCGAACGCAGTGACTTACCCACTGCTAACTACCTGACGCGAAACACGTTACGTAGTAATACGAATAACAAGCGGTTTTCAAGAAGTCTTGAAAATGCAAATCGAGCCCCGAACGATTCTTAAGACTTTTCGGTTAAAGAGCGACTCTTTTCGACGTTGCGATTCACAAACGCGCCATTTAATGGCACCAAATCTATTTCTTAAGGGTTGAATGCACTTATTGGTTCACATTTAATTGAATGAATCTAGGTCAGATTCGACGGTGGCGACGCCAAGTGGTTCTATCTCGAGACCAGATCCGATAATGCCAATACGATCATCATTGGTTGCTCCGTCAGGTTATTTGCTGCAATTAGCAACCAGATATAATCGATTCCGCGTAATGTTTGTATTTATGTACATGTTGATCAAACGCATTGCCATTCAGGTACCGTCATTATAACGCGTACCTGTACGCATGAATGCTATGAATCTTGTACCTTTTCATTATCGCATTATCAACTAGTGGTTAATCCTGCACTTTGGGGTATTCAGGACTCTTTTGGAATTTTCAATCGTATAGCTACAAATCGTGTACACCAATGCATTTCTGTGCTCTGGTAATGTGTATAAATCAGCTGACATTCCAGCAGTGCTTTTAATATAGATTTTATTAAAGTGTTACAATTTTATACCGCAATTTTTATACAACTTTATACTCGCGCTTATCACGCAAACTACATGCGGGTACGATAAAGTTTTAATAATTTTTTCAAACGTGTAAATTTCATTAAAATATTCGAGCTTTAGGGAAATATATTTATTATTATTATCATCCTTATTACAGAAAGATTCGATTTACTACTTCGTTTGGCAATGGATTGACCACTGGCTAATAGTATTTTGAGTCACTATGTATCCCAAGTTGCAATTACTCCCACGAATTAACATGGAACTTATGCTTTCCTTAATCATAGACTTTACGCGTACTAGAATTATCGTTATCTGCTTCTACTATTGTATTATTAACACTATGTAATTCGTCAAGAGAACATTCTGTGCTAACTACGTATGCATAATACTTGCTATCTGATAGTCCTAATTATAATTTATAAACTGTTTTCGCGAAATTTTTAATACTACTAATGGAATTTTTAATATATTGCACTTTATCAATCGCTTATTATAAAGTCGTCTGGTAAAATTCGCAACTCTAGAATCGAGTAGCTTTATTCCGGAAATAGTTCAAGGAAGTCTGACGTTGCGTTTAACAGAGGAAATAATCGATTTTACTATTGCCACGTATATACGTATATACCACTTATACGTTAAGAACTTGATTCCTGAACTCCGTGTATAAATACTGATCTTTCTACAACGTTCAAATGAAAAAGACAGACGCATTTCCACAGACGTCACGACCCGATAAACACATAACATTCGAAATGAGTTTTCACATTATCCAACAGTCTTTCGAGTTTCTGAAAAATTGCGTGACCATGCTCAATAAAATTCTCTACACTCCTTTGAACGCTCACAAGCAATACGGAACGAATTTCCATCATTTCATTGTGAACGTGGCACCAATAGACTGGCTCTTTTCCATGAAGGTTCTTTCAAACACATATACTATATGGCATATACTATATACTATATATACACACGAGCCTTTACATCATGGTTTCTACTCGCACGTGACATATGAAGGAAAAGCATGTAACACTAGTTAATATTGTATAGCATACATGTCATCCATAAGTATACGACTTGTCATACTTTACAAAGGATTTATTTCTAACGTGTTTCGAGTTATAAAATGAAGCTATTAGAGAGAATATATTTTTGTGAAAAACTAAAAAAAAAAATTGTTTATCCCCATGTACCCCACTGTGTTAGTCTTTATCTATAAACCCGTTGAAATATATCAGAGAAGAGCTTTCGTGCTTCTTTGTTGGAAATTGTTGAAAATGTTGAAGGGTTTCTCGGAACGTTTTCTTGGGAATGAACTGGCAGGTATATCTACGATATCGCATGTCGCGCCTAATGGAATTCTCCTTACTTGGAAATTTTACCTACGCCCTCGCACAATGACACGGGGAGTTTCGTGCAAGTATATATATGTATATTGAATTTAAATAAATGTATCAAATCGTGGAAAGTCGTGTTGTTCGATGAAATTCAGTCTTTTGAACTGCTTTGGAATAGCCGCGAAGAGCCAGGTGTGTATATAGATATGTAATATATACCTGTATACCATTATACTTAAAGTCAGCCTTACGCGTCTAGTAGGAAACAAGTTTCCTTCAAGAGTTGTTCTTATACTTCGCCAAACTACATTTCCTTTAGGAGAAATAGAATTGCAAAACATTAATACCTTGGTACGGTTTCTTTGCCATTTACGAAAATACCAAAAGATAATAGCACTCTTGCGTGTACTTGTATGCGCTTGAGAATGCGAATGCACTTGTGCTGCAGTATTGAATATTGAAATATAGAACGTACAAATTTTCTTAGAAATCATTATAGGCATATTCAACAGTGTATGTTCATCTGTCAACTCTCAACTATACCTTGTATATATATATACAGATTCGATTCCACAAAACAAATGTACCGTGTGTCAATAACAATTGAATAACATTGTTTGTCATATTTTTTTATTTAACTCAACCCACGATCTCGATATCAAAATCCGTACGTGTATCAAGATGATCATGTTTGATATACGTAGTATAGCGTACATAACCTAAAAGCATTTTCTTATCCCTAACACACTTTATACGCGTACGAAAGGTTCGTAAGTGATATTAGAAACATGCCGAACATAGTAATCAATAACCGGTAGGAAAAACATAACTAAATATTTTCAATAGAAGAGAAAAAAAACAAGTAATAAGACCCTACATATTTCTTGATTTCCTTTCCTTTTTTTCTTTATCTCTTACCTTCCTTGCTCTTTCAGCAAGTTACGACCCTAGCCCGAATTAATCTGGATAGAACGTATGAAATATTCCACGTAACACCGTTTCATAAAATTCATAAAGCCGTCGACCAAGCGTCTACAATGGAAACATAATGAAAGATTTAGTAATCCTCTTTTCGCTCAAGTAGCGATGCATGAAGCAAAGAAAGACTACGCGGTTGTTAAATCCTATGGGCAGCAACTTTTCTCATCCTTTCTATCTTTATCTCACTGGCTTCTCTTGGGTTTCAACATTCTCTTAGTCCGCGTCATCCTTATCCTACACTTGGCTCTGAATCTTCTATACCGGATTCCGTGGTTTCTTTATCTTTTATTTACTGAAAACTACGAGCAATCTATATACTATAGCAGCGCTCTATAGATAACAGGTACAACGATAGTTATAGAAAGACTTTTTTGCAGGTACATAAATTTTAGTTTTTCAATGTTTCTTCAGTTTCATAAGAACACAAAAACAATATCGTAACGCACCGAAAGTGACATTAGGTCAACATTACGTAGTGTTTCCGAAAGTCAACAGTAGTCGGTATATGAAGAATTGATATCTAGTAAAGTCGGGCCATTTTTTTTTACACTTTATTTCTGAGGTACCTATGGGGTCTGTGCTGGGAATTGATTAATCAAGCTACTCGACTATTTTCCATGTTTGCTTAGGTGAAAAGTGCTCAGTGATCATCGAGCATGAAGTATAGTAAACAGAGAGTAATGTGGCAGCTAGATAAATAATTGTATGGTGGTAAATAGTTTTAACATTCTCGTATTCGGTGTATACACTCGTTATAGATAAGTAGCCTTTCGATTGGTAGTAGTGACTATCATGCGTTTCTAAATACTGCTCAATGCTTCAATAGTTTTCAACTCATTGCAGATGTATACAACTACGTTCTAGAATAGACCGCACTCTGAACGGCTCAGCACGCAAGAACTCGTTCCACTGGGAAATATAATATAATGCACGGGATACGAGCGAAATCGAACAAGCTCGATTTGAAGAAGAAAAAAAAATAAAAGAAAACGTAATAAATAAATTGTATAGAGGTAGTTTAGGCATTGTTATATGTAATAGACTATAACTCAGACCTTCGGGGGTTTAGCCTTATATGTTATATAGGAGAAATAACGAGCTAAGAAAATCATTAAGAAAAATCAATGAATGACGTCTGATAATATATCGATCCTATCTGATATCGATAACGGAATGAAAATCGAGTAAATTGATACACCTACCTCGTCATATATAAAATTGTCAATTTCCTCGAGCGGCCTGCCGTATAAATCGGTTGGGAACGGTTCAAATTTATTTGGAAGCACCGCTCCGTCCTCCACCGAAGTTTTTCTTCGTGGTTGAAACCCGTACTCCCTCACCAATTGTACAGTTCTATTCTCAAGCCTGTCTAGACTCTCCTTGGTAAAGGGTTTAACCGTCTGTTTGCCTCCCTTAGCGCCAGGTGTTTTAGAGTCAGGTGATTTGCTCTCGACGTTAAGATTGCCCGTACTGAGATTGTCTGAAGTTGCAGGTTGAGGAGTGCCAATGATATCCGGTTGTATCTCAGCGCTTCCGGTATCACCGGTACCGGAATCGGCTGAGGTACCAGCGGTGCCAGCTAATGGAGGTCGTAGCCTTGTACTATCCTGTGCTTTAGGCGCGATCCTCTTCTGGGGTGACTCCTCCGTAACCCTCTCTTCCTCGAGGCTACTCTTTTCCGGTACAGGTGTCTGCGGAGTGGTATCCGGTGGGCTGAGGAAACCTTCCATTCGACTGGACTCGTTCGATTCAGGCCTGAGGGTTGTCTGAGCCTCGTAAGTGACGAAACCAGGTATGACGTCGCCGGAAGGTTTGGCGTCGCCATATTGTAAGCTACCATAAGATCTACCGGAGCAACGTGGGAAGAGCGGCGACAGGGAATCCGTGTACTCGTATTCCGGTGGACTCAATCCAGCATAAGGTGGAGGCGATCTTCGGCTCTCCGTCGACTCTTCATCTCGAGTCGTACGGTGATGCTCGCTGAAGTCTTCAGATGTTGTGAAGGGTACGTTCCCGTGTTCATCGGTAATTCTTCTACGAGGACTCTCATCAGGATGCGCCTTGGTATCCTTTGGTGAACGTCTCGGAGAGTCCTCTACGCGTCTCAAATAACCATCGCCGTCCTGCGAGGATCTTCTCGATTCCACGCCGATTAACGAGGTCCTTGATGTCTCCTCCAGCCGCCTTGAAAATCCCGATGACTGAAGGACACTCTGCCTCGAGGATTCGTCGAATCTTCTTCCGGTGTCTCGATGCTTCCCAACTCCAGACCCAGATCTTCTCGGAGGTTGCGGCGTTCTCGAGATTCCCTGGAACCTCGGATGAGCAACAAACTCAAACTCTCTACTTGTTCCTGGAAGATTTAAGCTCCGCTGACTTCCAGCATCCCGTCTTCTACTAGGATCACCGCTCGGCCCGTAAATTCCTTCCTCCGCCAGACTGTCCAACTCCTCCCTGCTGAGATTCTTTACGTAGAGTCCAGCTACCCTAGGACGATTCACGAACCCATTGTCCTCGGAACCGCTACTCGGGGGGCTGGGGGGTCCTTTGCTCCCCTCGCCCCCGCCCCTCCGAGATGTCATTGGTATCTATTATTCGTCCTATGCGTTGCCTCACTCTTACACGCCATCTCTCTGTTTGCTCTCGTTCCACTTTCTCTATCTTCAGGTCTCGCGCGTCGCTTCTTCTCATGGACAACGGTCACGACACATTCTGAATACATCGCACATCCTGCACGTGTACTCAATGTCACGTTAGGGGCCCGTCTATCCCTGGAGATGTGATCTTCGAAGGAGGGTCAATACGATGACATTAACAATTCTGTTTGATCGTGAGATGTGAGGTTAACGATTGTTGCCGCGTTGTCGTTGACATCGGAGATACTTGTTAAGGGTTGGATGATGACAAGTGGATAAGTCTTGTCCACCCTAGTACGACGAGGCGAACATCAAACATCAACACTTTTATAAAAATTGTCCTGCTTCTTTTTATTATTTCCTCAGTCACCCTCCACGACTTTGCTAGTGAGCACCCGCTATTCCACGTACAAGAACCTCCATGTTTTATTTTACCTTTTATTTTTCTTCACCCTTTATTATTTTATTCCGCACGTAATGCACTATTGTCCTAAGATTTGTTCACTTACGTAGTCTACTGATAGGGTAACGGCGATTAATTAATATTATTAAGGGATTTTTTTCTTCACTACCTAAAAGTCACAGTCATCGGATGAGCATATATTGTATTACCGTGAAAAACAAAGAGAAAGAATAAGATTTTGCTGTATCTCAAAGTGGCAATTTCAATTTGTGTGGACGTGGAATCGCAAGCTGTGCTCCTCTTGCCAAAACGCAATCTTGGTAGAATTGTAATTTTTGTCTGTGCTTTATTCCTTTCTCAGCCATACCAAGAAGGATTTTCTTTTATCCCATATGTATTTTTTATGTGCTTCACATTTTTTGCTTTTCTCTCATATCTTTTTTTATTCTTTTCCACACTGTTTTCGCGATTTGTTTTTACTCTTTCGAACGAGCCTTAACGCCACTCGCTCTTTCGCACTATTGGCTAGATGCAAAAACGGTTTTGACGCAGCCGAACAGGAAACATTAACGTGCTTTTCCGTTTCGTCGCCACAGTTTACGTCATCGTCGTCTCTCGCGTACAGCAATTGCGTTAATTACTAGTTTAGAATAATAATTAGCGATGCGCGGTGCACATAGTCTTTTACTAAATGCAAGCCCCTAATGAGACTGGTTTAATTAAACAGTAATTTTTTATTTCTGATGTCTTTCAAATGTGGATGCTTACTGGCTTTAAGATTATTTTCTGTGCTGTATTATCAATTGTTTCACCGAACACTAACGAACACCCTTCTTACGTTGTCTTTCCTTCACCTATTCACAAAAATGGAAATGTTGACACCGATAATTTTTTCTTTTTTTTTTTTTTCGTTCACTTCAAACAATATAATTTTCGTATACTACGTCGAGCTCATTAATTAACCTGCAAATTTGGAGATAACAAGAATTTGTCTGTAGCACAATTTAATTTTGCACCTCTCGAGACTTACAATTAGACACCTGAACCATTCAATTTTCATTGGCGCGATATCCTAATCTAATACAGAGGATAATATATATTCTGGTATTACTAATGGATATTATTCCTTTATAGAAACGGCGAGGGATAACGAGTTAAATAAAAGTCCGGAATGGAAAAAGTTTCAAGAGAAATGTCCGATACCTTTGTCAATGTAGAATATTCGACGAAGATTGAATATTCAGAACTGCCTGATCGCTTCGCTCGGGATCTACCTTTCCCTTACTTCCTTTATCTTCAATGAACCCAAGATACCTTACTACCAATGCAATATTCAAGAAGTGTCAAATATCACCAAATATAAAAAGATCATAAATATTTCAAAGACACTTCATAAACCATTTTCCTAATAAAGGTCTGTCACAAAAAATTATTATAAAAAAAGAAGCATCATCCATATACAAACAATATAAATAATCACGAAACTGTATAAATCAATGATTCCCAGATAGATATCAGATTCCCAACTTCACTCTAAATCTTTCACTGCACTTGGCAAACAACAAAGTTGAACTTTCCAACCTACATTGCTATCTCATAGTAAAACAAAAAGTATAGTTTCCCCCAAAACCCAGATACCACCCAATATATCCAAGCTTCTTGGTAAAGAAATTCTGCAAGAATACCATAAAAAATATTTGCTTGCGATGAACGATGTAAAATTATTAATTGATAAAACGCGAAGGGGTTGATTACGCGTAATTATGATGGTATGTGGAGTGCTCGCATTTACGCTTCTCCTCAGGTTCACTATTTATCACGAAATCCTCGACGAAGGTTCTGTCTTATACGATCGGGAAAAGTCGTGCACCCTTAGGGCCCGGTACGCGCTCGAGAAGGGTTGAAATCACGGGCGTCTCTTTCGAGAGCTGTAGCGGCACTGTCCGAGAACGCGATTCGTAGGCGCGCGCGCGCGTATCGAACGACCAAGAGGCCACAGTCACACCACCCACCTGCACAACCCTCAAAACCACCCATAACCACCCCCAGGAGTCGGTGAACAGGATATACCGAGAGTGGTGCTGCGAAGCAGATATCTACGGAGTTAATGTGTCCAGCAGTCAAACTAAAATCCCATCTGGAAGTAGATACTACATAAGTACCTGCGCTTAACCATTATTTCAACAAATATTTCCCCGCTTGTTTTCTAGGGGTTGATATACGTTTCTATAACGAGCTCAGAATTAACAGGGGCTGACAGTCGCTTTATTCACTTTGATCTACGTACCGCCTGTAGTGTCTCTGTGTACAGACGAGGTTGTCGGTAGACCGCAGATACATCAGGCGTCTAAACTACCCTTGTCGGAACGTTCGGCAGGAGGGTGAATCGACTTAGCTATATAAGGGGTAGAAGTGACGGATGACCGGTTTAACGTCATCCTGATTAAGGAAATCCTTGAGACAATTAGAAGTGTCTGATCCCTCGTTCATCGTAGATAGATTGACATTCTTAATTGACCAGAAGACCCCTTGACCTGATTAAGTAATATATTATTACCCATAAGCATCTCGAGGTGCATGAACTGTATATTATAACAAGGTAGGCCCTGGACTAATGGACTTTGCCTACCATCCTTTCTTGGTACCCACGGTATCTATAATGTTGATACTCATTACTACTTTAAAAATAAGGTTTGACTAAAGAAACCGGTCCTACAGTATCCATCCGCGTTACATTTAAACTGACTCCTAGAGCCATAAGGGTGAATTGGTTCACTGATTGTCGAATAGGATAAAGCTTGAATCTCCTATTCGTTCAAACAGCAATCTGAATCAGCAACCAGGTACCACGCCTAGGGGATGATAAACCTAATGGTAGCAGATGTTCGACAAGTTTCAAAAGTCATCTCCTTTTCTTTTTAAGGGATGCTTATCCGAATCACTGATTGTGATTTAACGAGAGTTCCTTAACAATAGTTTGACCCGTCACTTTATAACTTTGTATTCGACTAAATTTCCGGATCACCATGAAGTCCACACATGGTCGATCAAAAAATTCACATGTCAGTGAACCCGTCTGCTTTATTTAATTCTGCAGAATCACTTGATTCATCTCAAATTTATCTTAAGCTCAAATTTCATATTAAAGAAATAAATTATTTATCATGTACGACATTGCATAATTATGTAAGCCGTTGTTATAATACATTATAATGAGTATGTCACGGTAATCGCAATAGTAATCTCTGGTAAATATGACATCTAACGCGAATTAATTTCATCCCTCTGCTTTTGATAATTATTCGTACAACAGGCAGAATATCAAACAAATTCAAAGTTTGTCAACATTTAACATTAATCTTTTAATGTGCCTTGTAAATCTAGGGACGTAGATTTCCTGCAAGGGATGTTTAATTCACACTATTCAAGGATCCAAATGATCATCGCCGTGGCTATTTACGCTATGAAAAGGAGACTCGAGGATTTTGCAACCCTCGAGCGAATCCCCTACTGACGAATATAATCACCTACTTACTCAAGGCGCTATAATGATAGTAATACCGAATATAGACGTACCTAATTACGTGCTATAGTGCTCAGAAGCATGAGATTTCGCAGAGCTGGGATATTCGCATAATTACGCAAGCCATGCCGTCTACAACCCACGGATCCACCCCTCGTTTACGGTTCGCTTAACAAATGCGTAAGGTCACCCGTATCATCCCTACGATTTAAAAGAAGGTCAACCTGCCATCGATGATCTTCATCCTTCAGCTGATCGACCAATTAAGGCACTTCATTATTACACGTATAACGTTATCACTCAACTTATAGTGCATGTGTGCGTGTGCGTGTGCGTGTGCGTGTGTGTTATATGCGATTTATAAATCCCTCTATATACTATAACGAATTGACATCCCCCTATCATTAATAGCATCCTACCCACATACTAGATTCCATATGAAGATTGAGGGATGCAAACACATGGATCGCATTGTTAGCAGTTACTGTGAATGGTCTATCAAGCAAATGCATATACATATATGGATATATGAGATGCTGGATGGTTTCTCAGAGATGCATCACGTCGACAGTAATGTATTCCCAAGATATCCGTAACGATACAGAATACACTGAGATTCAATGAAGCCAACATCAAATAGAGCTAATTGTATCCCGTGACGTGGAAATTGCTCCGGTGTGAAGTACCCTTAAGAATCGACGTGTTTAGCAATATATTTATCACTCTATAAAGATATCTAAAATTTATCTATTGTGAACGTGCCTTGAATCGATTCCATTCAACAATCTCAGCAATTGGTTTCAGATTGCATGGTATGGGAGGAAGAAACGATTTCTCACCCTCGAAAATCGTGAACTAGATGCACGTTAATATACACCCTAGTAGACTTCTATGAAACGGTGCATTCACCTGCGTAAATATATGGATAGATCCTCTCGCAAAACCCAGTACACACTATCTGACTATATCGGTACACCCCTTGGATTTCTACGTCTTTTCATTTTACATCATGCTGCACTGCGGATATACTTATGCTACCTTCCTTGGTACTCACGTAAATGTATGATTGCATATATTTATAATGGTATGTATATATGAAGAATATGTACGTACGTCATGCAACCCCTATACAGAATGATGGGTGAAAATTATCGTAACGGATGTCGTTGAATAATCTTTTTCTTGGAAATTACTCAGTTTTTAAGTATTTGTAATATTTATTTTAATTTCTTGTTTTCGCGTGCTAAGTGATGAGGAACATATGTCTTGTATATGTATATTGTATACAATTAATTTTTTGAAAATATTAATCGACTGGGTCCAAAGCAATTTTCTGTGCGATCTAAATGGTTATGAATGTATAATAGTTACTATACGTCAGACGTCAATTCCATTATGGTAAATGAGTTTTCCAAATGTAGTATCAAGCCAACAAACACTGACGCTCGTGGTAGCCAAAACTTCCCCCGATCCATCCTTAGGGACCTGCTCTTCGTTCCTTCCATCCAGAAGCTTCCAGGTTTATTCTACCCAGGATTTCGTACCCCAAAAAGTATTTGAAGTAAGATTGTATAGGGTGTTTCTGAATTGCATTATTTCGTGGATGCTTCCTGCGTAAAACAAGATTTGTCAAATGCAAATAGCGAATAAGTTGCCGTTGAATCTCCCGTTTATACAGACTGAAAATATCGTTTTACGCAAAATGAAATTTCCCTAGATATCATATAAACGAGTATGTTTATTACGAAAAGAAAGATTCGTTATTTTACAGTTCCGTTGCCCAAAACTATTCGAGGGGTAGAAATCGATAGAATCGAATTGATCAAACTTTATTTTGCATAATGTCAATCCAATGTAGCAATACCTATTAATTTATCCGATATACATTCTTATACCCACTATATTACATTATAAAGAAGTAATTCGCTGTCTATTCGTATCTTCGTTGTACACAGTGAAGTACAATTTGATTTCTGAGATGGCAAATATATTTACATGTCACTAGCCTCCGTATCTCGCTGACATGTCGTAAGAAGTTCATTGGTCAGAACAATATTCTCAAGGTACTAGAGTGGCACGTAAAACTTATCGGTAAAACAATAAAGTTAGCTGCGTACACCGCCACTAAGACGAGACGTTATGAACAGATGAGAGACAGCAGAGGTGCCTATTATCCCCTTAGTTAGGATTAATGACACCTGCCTCGGTGTAAACGAATTTCCGTAAGGACTTTTGTTAAGAAATAATCTATGAGTAGGATAGGAAATAATGTGCAAGTACAACCGTCTAAAACTGATGCACCATTAATTTACATTACAATAGAATAATTATTTATTTGTTCAAGTTAATTATTTAAAGTCATATCCACATACGTATACGATACATCGATTTCATTCAAATACATACAAAGGAACCGTCTGAGCTGAATGACCTAAAAGGAAACTGTATAAGGGTGAAATTTACATTAACGAAAGGAAAACGTGAACTTGACAAGTTATAATATAGGTAATAGGCTTTTGTGTATTCTTTGATATAATATTCTCGATCTTGAAACGAAGCCAAGAACGTGCAAGGCATAATATACAGAAATGATCTAGAACAGGTTATACAAATACAAATAGGATGCTGGTATCCCTGAAAATTGAAAAGTGGGCTACTTCGTAAAAATACATATGAAAAGTCGTCGAAAAATTAGAATCTGTCCATTACAGGTTTAGATCCATACCTTGTTTTTGAACATTTTTTCCCTCGATGACTTAAAATCATGAAAACAACCACGAAGGAAGTTCGATTCTTGATATTACGAGAAAGAAACCATCGTGCCCTGTTTTATCAAAAGAAATTTTCAGTTAAAGGGGGATGCTGTCAAACGAAGGAATCAAGTCCCCAGGGCCGTTCATTCATCAAGGGGTCGTCATTCGGCAAGATTTTGATAAAAAGTAGAAGACATTTCGAGAATTATTAATCGTCAGTCTTTACTGTATCTTACGGCTCTGCACAGCATTCTTTTTTTTTTTTTTTTGCAAATCGGATGATCATCACAAGCACTGACTATACGTATACGTATGTTTTCTTTGAAAGATTCTCCTGTAGCTCTTATTTCTCGCGTTATTCGAGCGGAATGGTTATCGGAACTCCGTTAACCCCATTTCTTCTTTTTTTTTTTGCTTTTTTACTAGTAGCCACAGAACCAAAGCCAAGTACGATACAGGCTAGTTATATACTACAAGCATGTAAATTTTTATTGCAACCTATAACGCGTGCAGCAACGTTACTTCCATATAACAATAGATACATCTCAATGTGTAGAATTTAGTTTTCAACGTAGAATGAAACGTGAATACCATGGAAGATTCTAAGCACAGCCCATAAAGCATTCTATTGCGCATAGAAAAAAAAGCAATACGATACGTGACCACTAGGAATTATCGCTAGTGATTTACGCTCGAGCCTTTCACGACTTCAAGACTTGGATAAAGTGCTGATAATCGTCAAGCAATGCATTAAACTTTGTACAAATAAAAATTGTATTAATTAACAACGCTTTCTGTGCGTTTCGTTTTATACGACGAAAAATGTCACTGCAATTATGAAAAATGCATTTGGCTCCCTGAATAATAAGCCGGAATATAATTAATTCTACGTAATCCAACGCAACATTTTGTTCCCACGAATAACCCGCTCATTGCCCAAGCAAAAGACTCGCTTAATTATAACTGCTACATTATGTGCCAAGTAGTGCTTAATCCGAATAACGTTACAGCTATAACGTATACAATGTTATTTACCAAGTAAGATAAATATGGAGCATATATGATATCTAAATAATAACGACTACGTCCAAAATAGTCTTACACTAGTAACTAGTACATAGTGATTAAAGAAATAAAAATAATGAATATACAATAGATACCTGCTTTGAAAATTCCCATTCATAAATTAAGATCCACTTGGTCATTTACGTATATGTAATAATAAATGCATACTTATATATAAAGCAAATGACAACTTAATCCAACCTAACCTACTGGAACGCATATAAAAACTAATATAGTCGTCTTACGAGTTCATCGTAAGACCACAAAATTACGTAATACAGTCCAAGTGATACATCGGATGTGAGTAACAGCTCTTTACACAATATATACTTTCCAGGTTACAGTGCAAAAAGTGTAAAAGCCGTGCGGGAGCTTTCAGAGGTTACACGTGCTTGAATTCTAAATAATGCGCGGCGGGTCTACGTCACCAAAGATATTACACGTCTTGACAGATATACCGTTACAAGAAAATGGAACAATTATCAAGGGACAGCTTTACTCGTCCTTCTATCTTTACGATTAAAACCTAAGACTAGAAGCGTAGTTGCAAGCTCTTGTCTAAAATAATACAAAATACATCATCAACCAGACGTCATTCCTATGACAGTCACGTGGTCACAACCCTGTTAACATATCATTAGAAAAAAAATAAAGCAACAAAAGTGAACTTATACAAGTTATAAAAGCTCAAGGGAACTGCATGGATAAACAGTCCGATAACACGTTAAGTCAGCCCCTAGCAGTAGCTCAGCGGTAACGTTCATCCCCTTTAACCGTGGGGAATACGCGCAGACAAAAACCTTAGAGGAGGACAAATGATTTGCGTATCCCAAAGGGTTTACCTTTAACCAAGTTTCTCAGTATAGTTAAAGCAGACAAGCGAGTTAAGGACGAAGCCAAGAATATATTTGACAATTTCGCACATAGTCGATGCATACGTATAAATAGGAAGATATTTCCAAGTGTCAGAAGCTAAGCATAAAAAGGCCCATAGCTGAAATCCTCCCTCTACTTGTATTGTCGACTCTCCTTTCTTACTTTAGTCTCTCTGTCTCTCCCCATTGTACGATTCCACCCTTTGACCTCTTTAGTTACCCCTTCCCCCCAACCTCCCTTTTGTCCAGTCTTTTTCTGCCTCGCTCTGTTAAGCCTATAAAAATTCTCCCTTTATCGTCCACCAGGAATCCCGTAAGACCAGGCAAGGCCATCCACGCGTGCGGTCACACATGCTGCTTGAGCTTTTCATACGTCAGTTGATATACGTATATATATATATGGATCTATATGCACGTTATATTTATACGTGTCTGCACGCCCACGCGTGCTTCGAATATCGTACGAGAGCCTGAACTACGTCATCTCCACGTCACGGAGTCGCCTGTATTGATCGACCGTGGGCTTTTCTTTCCCTGCCCTACGTCTGGATTTACTATAGAGTTTCTGTCTTCAAACCAACGACTTTTTGACCAGGTTATGACAGCCGTTCAAGCAACTTTTAACGTTGCGAGCCATCGATGTTCAGTTATATACCTTTCAAGATATTTGACTGTATACGTATATACTTGTAGAAATAATATTTATCTGCGGCCATTAAAAATTTCTCGTACTGTTTGAACTCTCTGTTATCTCGTGAGATTTTCTTTCTTGGATTCTGTTTACAAGGAAATATAATATTCTGGATTATCCTCGGGATCCTAAATTTACCATCGATGCCAAGTTTTACGAACTGTAGGGGGACTAATTAGGGCAACGCTCCATTTCGCATATAATGTCGGGCAACGTTAAGCTTCCAGTAAATAACTGGGTTCTATGTCGCCTTATGGAACTATACTTAATTTTGATATATAAGTAATATACTCTATGCATATGTGAACAGCGATTCTTGGGTAAAATTTCAAGGTGGTCTTTCCATTACTTCTAATTTTAGAACGTGATTATGACTACCTTGGAAAGTTACTAACAACTTTTTTATTTTGCTGGAACGGTGAACTTTGTTATTCGAGTAATAATGCACTATTGTGCACCTCATTTTTTTATGGTTGACGGATTTCAATGATCCTGCTATTCGTCATAACGATGTAAACAACTATAGAAATTATATTTGTTCTTATTCGTTCTTTATATTTGTTCGTTATGCGCATTGCGAATGACTTTTGAAGGTGATGGTACGTAGGTGATAAAAATTATTATTGTAATGCAGAGATAATTTTTATTTTATACAAAGACATATAGCAGCCATTCAATTGCTATAGAATTAAATGCTTTTGGTTAACGAGCAATTAATCTTGCAATTCTTTCAAATTATTATACATTATAATGCCGCCTTTACTAAAGACTCAATGCATTCATCAGTTAAATTGGATGAGACTCATAAAATATTAAAACCAATTCCTACTATTTCAGGAAGTATTTCTAATTGGCTAGTTCCTGTACCGAGTTTCCGCTTTTCCACAGCCAATGGCCAAGCTTTGGTCCTTTGATAGGAGTAATAAACTAAAGTTCCGTAAAATCGAAAGTTCCCAAGTAGCAACGCGACTATCTCGTATCAGGCCATTATAAACTAACGAATGTATTATTTGTTAAGTAATAGTTTCGCTTCATCAACAAAAGTCATTAAGATTCTCAGCTCGTAGTTTCATCCTGATGATTAATGACGTATCTGGTCCAACGTACAGAAATGCAAATTACGATGTAGAGATTCACTTAGAAAGTTTATTGTTTTCACTTCAAGAAATCTCCAATTTCTAATCGAATTTTCATTTCCATCTATAATCGAGATTTTCCTTTTTCTCGTCGAACCGTTCAACGACATCCTGAATCGCGGTACCAAGAATTTTCATGAAACTTTATTCACTCCGATATTTACTCCCTACATGGAAATTTCTATCATGCATATTAACGCACTGTAGATAGAATTAATGAACCGGTTGCGTGACTGATTACGATGTTGAAACGATGTTTAAAAAACTTTATCTTCACGAATCAGCCACTGTGAAGCGTTCTTCGTATAGCTAGATAGGGCTGAACTAAAAAAATCCTATTTGAATTATAAAGCATGGCTGGAAACGTCAGAAAAATTGTATTAATGTCGCAAACTATCTTTGCCCCATAATATTTCATCTACATGCAGCCTTCACTATTACAAACTTTTTTTCACACCGAATTCAACCGAAAAGCCCAGGTTACCTTCAGCCTTCATAACTACGTATTTCACAGTTAAAATTAATTAACCCTCGATACAAAACATTCGTTATGTCAAACGAGGAAAAATAATTTTCTTGTTTACCCAACATAATTCCAGTACGATTAACGGACCGTACCTCACGAAGGGTTTAACAACAAAATTTCTAAATCTCACTACGCAATTTCCATCTACGTAGCAACACTGAAAATATTCTTACCCTGCATCCAATACCTTGCCAGTAATCTTAATTGGAATGAGCAAAGCGAGCAAAATACACCTCAACTGGATCCTGAAGGCATTTTTGCAAACGTCCTTTTGCAAACAGCAGTATACATTACCTGCGCGGGTTGCGAATTAGAGTAAGCTGTGAGTATCAAGCGTGAAAGTACATCTCAGGTCTGCATAGTGTAGACGCGCGATTCAGGTATAATTATCGTAGAGACTAATTTCCCGCTTTCACACGGTCTCGTTCTTAATTAGACTTCCCGAAGATACTGGAAGTGGGATGAACGCACAAACTTACCCATTTTATGAGAAAGTTTGTCAATGGTAGGGATAAATTAGGCTGACTCTGTATCGACCAGTGGGTTACCACGGCCTCTGTAGTAGATACCTATATATCTCTACGGCCTACTCACCCCGTCCCATTCGGAAGATAAAATGCACCACTTTCCTTAGGAATGGTCACGAGTACGAAACGACATTCACCTGGATATATTACATTTGAAACTAGCAGTAACTCTTCGACGATACTCAATTTTCTCTACCTCCGAAATAAATGCAACCCTTAGGAGCTTTCTATATAATTTTTTTGAAGTGTCTAATGAATCTTTTAAAAAGTGCCTGTTAACTCTTTCTTTTTGACAGGTACAAAAAAAGGTTTTTTTTATTTATATTAATATATAATGCAAATTATATGCATTATGGTATTGCACCTGTATGTTGCTCTTGAGAAGATGCATTTTATCTTGTAAAGTTGACCAAGTACTGTAATATTTATGTTGCTCGTGTGAATTATAAGGGTTCCCTTGGGTTGGGAAGGGAGCAGAATGGAGAATTTGTCATAAACCCTTAGTAAACAAAGGGGTTAGGGTGATTTCGAAGGGCGTAAGAAGAAAATGCCATAACCAGACACAATCCCCCTTTTCTGTTTCCCATCTAATAAAGTGTGTGGGCTACGGCCACTGGCAGATTGTTGACCTTGCTGACCGCCTTTCGTATATGTGAAACTACATAAGGTTATTTGTGCCTAGGCATAGATACATAAGAGGGTCGGAAGAAGAAAATATAGTAATTCTTCAAATATTTTCTTTTTCGAGCTTTCTCGGCTCTTGAATATTTCGAAAATTCTAGGTTAAAGAAAGAAATCGTAGATATGCCTATAAGTTAATATTATCTTACTTGTGATTATTATGAGAAGATAATTCCGACAAATTTTAGAAACATATTCACATAAGTACACCCTGTATAGATTTACTTATCTGTACGTATGCTGATTTATATGACGTAATTCTCTTTTGGCGATTAAATTTTGACATTTATGTTGAAAAGAATTTCGAGGGGAGCATTTAAATTAAAGAAATTGACGAAATCGATAAAATCCCTTAAACATCACCCTTTCATATACCATATGATATGCTATGGTATTACTTAACTCCTCTCATATATCCATATACTAAACGTTGCATTCCTTAAAGTTGAACGCTTCCTGAATTACTCAACATCAATCTAGAAGCTTGGAGCATTTTTGATTGCAGAAATAACTCGTGGGTATATAAAAGCTGAGATTGCAGACAGCAATCATGCCTGAGGCAGGTAGGTACATTGCTCCATCATAGTCTAGATGCTTTACGGGAATGTTGAGACGTTAATGAAATTAACATGAGCCAGATATGCTGAAGGTTGACAAATACAAAGATCAAAAATGACTCCTGGAATATTTTGATAAGTAAACGAAAACCGTGAATTTCCTGAAAATTTTTATTATCATTCAATTCGCAGTCTAGTATCCCAGTGTATATTATAAATCCAAGAATATCTAATAATATCAAAAGCAAAGCACAGAGTCAACCTAAACACCCAGTCTGGATATTCGTAAATTTTTCTTAGCATTTTCTTCCAGCTTGCAGCTTTGTGGATGGTGAAGGACTGATTCATTAGCAGGTAGTGTGAAGTGGCAGTCCTCTTCACTTATACGTATACGAGTATGACTCTTTCAGTACTTGCAGGTACACACAACGAATCTTATTACTCCGCAGTCTTCCTTTACCTTTGATAAAGCAATTCAACTGTTTTATAAAGAATTAAAAAAAAAAGAATTCATCCATATCAGAACAAAGGAATTATCAAACTTAATATAAAAGCGATGCCCAGCATCCGTGTCCAAGCAGATCCATATATAAATACCATATACATATACAATATAAAAAAATGGTTAAATTACAAAAATATAAGACTCGTTACACTACATTACGCAATTAATTCAGAGTGCGTAATTCACGGAAAGCGAGAGTCACCGTCGTTAGCGATCATTAAGGACTCCATAGTCAGTAACCCACCTATGTAATTCACAGTCAGTTCAGCCCTGTCATTATGTTCGGAACGTTTACTGATCCTATAACCTGTGACCAAATTATACCGATCCGATATCAGGTTGATGATGCATTGACAAAACGATGGTGACCCAACTGATCCTACTAGGACTTATCGTGTCATCATCTCTTCGCAATTCCATTATCCCTGGCCTTCGTCAACGTTATTCAGCCACCCTAGTCCCTGCTGGTCCCTAACCCATGGGAAAAATAAGGAACTCTATGAAGCCAAGCTACAAATTGCCTCTCATCGAGGGTAGGTCTATTTGAAGCGCGAGGGCGAATGTTCACCATGATATTAAATATGCAAAGGGTTATATTCTACAGTCTTCACTATGCGTAACCTAGACAGTTGTTGGGTATCGATTAACGCTAAGAGCTCCCAACGTCCCGAGATGTCATGGAAAAGAATATCGCGAAACGTCTGAATTTCACTTCTGTATATGAACTATTATATATATACGAACATAGCCAAGCATATATACATGAAATAAGGTGATTACCTATTTTACCAAAAATTTTATTAACAGTGCTCTAAGGGCAATTGGAATAAATCAATTATTCAACTTTCATTAGCAGGGAACAAAGCTAGTATCGCACAGTTGGAATGTGACTTGAACTCTTAAAGGGTAGCTAGTATCCGGTGATAGTCGTACTGATACTGATAGGGAACAACCACCTTTATATCTTCTACGTTGGGAACGCTATACAATCGGCTCACGTCCTCTCGGTACTTGTCCACTGCAATTTTATAGTATATATATATATAGGTACGTGTATCTAATTTATAAAAATGTACAACGATACAAGAGTGACCTTTTCAAGTTTTTCATAAAATTGTAATTTTTGTTACTCCTTCGTCCATTTTGCCTTTATACCTTATCACGAGTGCTCCTTTTGTTCGTTCTCGTAATATAATTTGATACTTTTTAAAGATAATTAATATTTCCGCAGTCTTATTTGTTCCGAGTTAATCAAGCAATTTATCGTTGTAGAATGAGGATGATATTCAATTTCGAAGAATTTGACGTTACCGTGAAAAATTGTTAGTGGGATATCATATCTATTCTCGGTAGGTTATTGAGATTGGATGGGTAGGTAGAAGCACTCTGGGAAAAGCCTGCGGGGTAATTTCAATGATATCGAATGCCAGTTATAACTACTCTCGCAACGTGGCGAAAAACGTAGTCATATAGATTCTTATCGCGTATAAAATTATTCAACGTCACTGACGAACCGTATGAATGAATTTCGGAAGCTGTGAGGTAGACTCGCGCAACGTTAATAATAAAGGATGCATGTGCGTAATGGTGTGTTACATTGAAATTCCGGATAGCTCTATGTCTGTGTACATTGGGCGAACTTTTTCAATATAATTTCAGTCGCGGAGCCCCTTTCGGCAAAAGCTTCATGCATTTATTCCGCAGCGGTACTTTTGTCCAGTCAAAAGTTTCGCGCAGGGACGTACCTAGTGAAATTTGTTATTTTATGGCAAAAAGTAAAGAAAAAGGGAATGTGAAGCATAAAAATATAATTGTCCTCGGTAATAAAAATAACTAGTTGACAGTTCGAAATTCGCCTGGTAAGGAAATCCGTAGTTGACGTTAATGGTTGTAGACGGGTAATTGGATGAGGGATATTATTAATTATTTAACAAAGATTCGTATCAGCAGGGTGAACGACTCTTACTGAAAATCAGAATTGTCAACATCTGTGACAGAATGCTGAACACGACATTTGGAATTGTTAGATGCGAACTAGGAGTTTCATATTTCACTTGGTAGAAGTTATCGCGATAACTCGTCTTGCTCGTTATTTATCTACGCTTACTCGCGAGGTAAATGATAGTTATCCGAATATACGTTATCCGATAATGCAAATTAAAATTTATTATATTTAATTCGAGTTATCGCTCGTAGATCCGAATAGTAAAAAATTATTTTTTAGTATTAAATTTAACATGATAAATGATAACTCTTTGCCCTTTAAACAGTTCTTTGTTATATACGAACGGAGGAGCCACTCTAACTGTAAATTAGGTTTATCATCTCTACCAGAAATCTATAAGATGGCCAAGTCGGATATAGCTGCAAATCGAAATCGTGAAAGTAATTTTAGTTCTCAAATCAAGTACAATCAGCCTTTTTGGTTCCTTCCAAGATGAATTCAAGTGATACGTCTAATAAGCTGACCACGGAAAGCATACAGGCCCAAACAGCATGATGTTATCGCCATCTAATCCTCATAACATTTGTGTTATCTCAAACCTTTTACGAGATTCGGTCGATTGGATTTTCGATCAACTAAGGGATATACCGAAATAACCATATAGAAGACCCTTCAGTTTGAATCTATGAAATATCTCATATAATACAGGCAGACTTACGGTAATGAAATATTAAGCACTATTTTTATATACTTATTAATACGAATATTGTATAGAGCAATAATGAAACGTAATCAAATTTCACAGGCAAATTTGACTATAATAAATCTATCGAATCAATAAAGGATAGACATAGATTTAGAAGAAGAAGTAAATTTTTCTGTGGATTTCAATACAAAAGAGTCTCCTAGATTTAGTATTGGAATCATGGTTCGCGTGTACAATTGCAGCATATATTAATTCGCAATTTGAAATTCTTCGTGCAATACGTAATCCGAAAAAGAAATATGCGACACATATACTGTCGAGTAACGAATTTATTTATTTATTGCTGGTCACACAAACAGTCGAACCGCAATTCACTTTTAATAAATTCACTTTTAATAAATTCGAAAAAGCTACCGCAGATTCATTTCTGTACGTGGTTTGTGGCGTTACATGAAATTTTATCGATTATCAATATACTAGATAAAAGTGATGTCGTGTGGTTGATACGAAATTGGTTTTATTGAACAATTCTAAATATTTTATCTTATTTATTAAACTACACCACCCTTTTCCAAGTCCCGCGCAAGTTCCTGAAATTATGTAGAATCATTGCTTAAAGAACCTATATATATATAACTTTAAACATACAAGCATATTAGCTTCGACTCCGCCATTCTTCTTCTCATACGATAGCTCATGCAGCGTCCTTAAAGCCGCTATAAATTTCTTCATCGCCATTTCTCTGCTAGGATATATCGAGATTACACTCATAGCACGTCTTTCGGAATCAGTAGGATGTACAATGCATCCACATTTTGTCTAATGAAAAAATAATAAAATTTTTGAAACTTCATTATTCCTTTTTCATTTTCTCGCTTACCTTGTGATCATAAAAAACCTGGTGCTGCTTGCAAAGCCTTAGAAGCGTCGGAGTACAATATTTTCTTAATCCATTGCTATACAATTTTCCACTGCACACCGTATATCTTCCCTCTTTTCCTTTTGAAATTATTCTCATCCTTCCTGCACTCACTGATCCCACGTTCGTTCCTTTACTCTTTTCCTCAGCTTCATGTTTACTGCTTGAACATTCATGTTCGATTGAGACCAAAGGCCACTGTGAACCAAGGACCAGAAAATCTACCATAATTACCTGACACGGCAGCACTTGCAATTTCCTAAACAAAACTTTACCCAATCCGTATATGCCAGTAAGTCTGTATAGTGAGGATCTATATCCACTATCCATACTTCTTGTATCTAATTCACCAAAGGAAATAGAACTTTGTAATTGGAACAGCAATACTAAATGTCAGGGATATTGCAGTTATTTCTAAAACGAATCTAATTGCACTGTCAAAATTAATAATGATTAAATTGACGATAACAAAGCCTCCATACAAATTTTCTTGTATCAGAGAATCATATAGATACGTGTATAGTTAAGGTTCTTAAAGTATATCAAGTACGTTGCACTGATTTGTGAAAATTATCACATCCAATCCAAAGTATCCCATCAACTGTTCATTCTGTAAAGCTTTTCCAACGTTGATAGCCAATATTTCAAGAATATCAGGAGAAATTGTTGACTGGGGAATGCTGTAGCCAATGTCAGTTGTCATGTCTGACTTTAACTGGATCACGTCTGCAGTTCCTTTCAGGACTGGTATTGCTGTGTCGTGTTCAATGAATACTCCAAGACTAACTCGATGATACTTGTGTGCTGGACAGCCTTGTATTATACCACCTGCGGTAATATATATTACATTAATGAGGTATGACAGCCATTTTTAGGAAGAACTACGCGAATTGGTGTTATGAAATACAAAAATAGATTGTGCATATTTTCATTGGCAAAATTAAAAATAAACCAGTAAATTGAGCTGGTATGAATGTATAGTAAAATTTGTATTCTTAATTGACATGGAACGGCAATATTTGCCGACCTTCACTATTTTGTGGTCAACGCGTGCAGTAAGTAAATGATGTCTTTACGTTTATGCATTCGTTTCTCAAGGTAAATCCATTTTGGCCTGACTAACTTTTTATAATAAAAGTGTGAAGGAACAAGTTTCTTAATTTTACCATAAATTTCCAGATCGTGTATAAATTCATGATAATTCTTGTAAATCCGTGTATTTAGCTGTAATTCCGTTGGTAGATGTTTAACCAATAAGCAGGTTAAAACTTCCTCGTCAAAGTTGGATACATGTTTCTGATAATTTTTAAAAGGTATAACTATTGTATGTTTTTGAATATGCATTTCGAATAATAATTTCAAAGTGGTTCTTACTTTTACTTTTATTGCACGGCTGACTGGACCCTTGTTAAAGTTTAACACGGCCGTTTGATATCCGTTAAAGCCAATGTTGATCTTGACCAACCATTTCTTCTGGGATGGAAAAGCCAACATCGTAGAAGCCAAACCTTTACATAGCTGTAGTAATGAAGTCAATGATAATTTAACCCAAAGTTCAACAGACAGCAATGAAAGTGATCGTTACCTCATGAAAGTTACTGATACCAGTTACAAAAGGTGGTCGACCAAATCCATTCTCCATTAAGAATTGCATCACGTTACTTTTATTTGAAAAATATCTCTGAAACTTCAATGCTCCTCCTACAAATGTACACGACAGTGTCAAAATGTCTACGAATCGTTTTACAAGAATTTCTTCATTTATTTCTATGACATCGACTCTTAATGCACATACCCATTACAGGCATCCTCAATTCACAAGCGATACAGACATCAATATTTTGCATTAAACCAGGTAATAAAAATGCTCGTCGACCAGCAGTTAAATACCGAACTCTTCGATAACTTCGAGACGCACAGAAAAGGTTGTCGCTTCCACTTCTGTGTTTCTTTTTCATACTAGAAAATATCGAATTTGCTGATCGACACCACAGTCCAGCGAAAAGAATTAGGTACGTTGTAATACAGGACTGTTTTAAACGTATACAAAAAAAAATAATACTGTCTATTGCAATAATCCTCTTGTATTGGAACTATCCATAGTCTTGAGGTAGAAATGTCAGGTCGAACATTTTTTATCAAATCATATAATATCTTAACGATTTCCGGTGTTTCGGTACCCGGGCATATGTATAACACTTGACAATTTTCATTTTCCAGCCAAGCGATACGATTCACCTGGATGTAAGAAAAACCAACTTTTAATTCGGTGATCAGTGCGAAATAATAAAGTACGATACGACTTGTATATTTTGCACTAAATCGAATGCATTTCCGGCTCTGTTTATTAGATCATCGGGATAACCAAGAGAAGGTAGATGAACGACAATGTGGGGATGTTCTCGTACAAAATTCCAAGTTTTAGACAATCTATGGCACCTGTGTGAAAAATAAATGGGTAATTAAATAAATTTCTTTTTAATAATTCAACATTCGTCAAACCATTTAATAAGTCTGCGACAAAGCTGTGCACATCCATACGTATGAATATCGTTAAATCTATTCAAATCATCGAAATCGTCCCCAGTGACACAAACACCATCACTTCCCACACGACAAACGTGGGACAACTCATTGCAAATAATTTGTCCACATTTTTCGTCATCCCTTTTGCAATTCTTATCTATCTGACGACACGGCTCGTCATGTCCGCATACATTAGTCAACAGATAGTCTCTCATATTTTCATAAAATTGCCGGCAAGTGTCAATTTTATCAATGAAAGATGTCTCCTCCGACAGCATCCCCATCTTTCTCAACCTGTCGTCCCGTTGATATAAAACGTTATCAACGATATCGTGACATCTTCCCCATTTGCTGATTTCATGGGAAACGCCAACATCGCCAATCTTGAAAGGTTCCAAGCTCTTGAGAGCGAAAGAGGCACGTGGTACACAGTTTTTCTGATGCTCAAGAAAGACAGGCTGTCGACGTTTGCAAATTTTGCCAATCTGTACGCAAATCAACTTTTCCGTATGCTCCACATTTTTTGCATCTACACTCTCGACGCGGGCACAAACCGAGTTGTCAGTTACTTCCGGTTGCATTTGACACTGAAGACCTTCAGTGGATTCGCAAACTTCTTGATATTCCAAGTCTGGAAATGCTTCAAAGTTGTATGTGTCATGGCCACCAGATATCATTGAACATATATCGGACTGATCGATATAACCTCGCCCACATAAATAACAATGTTCATTCATCGTGGATTGACTCGATTCAGAAGCTTTTGCCATAGTATTACGTGCCAATTCTTCATTCAATTTCTCTTGAATGATTCTTGCAAATTCTTTTATGTCGTCTTCTGTATACGAAGACGAACAAAGAAGCGCGGTTTGGTCGAGCATTGAAATTTTCAAATTAGACTTGTTGTTCCGAGTATTTTTGCAGAGTCCTCGATATTCTGTTTCTTCGGAATTCGCACACGTGCATTCCTTCCATTCCGACATCGAGTCCGATGACTTTTCGCAAGCGTATTCCGGGCATTCGATATTCCTCGAACGACTAACCATGCAACTGACATCCTCTATACGTTTGAAAGGTGATTTAAATTCGCAAGAAATTTTATTCAGAGTTAGCTCAAACTCACTTTCCTCGTTGTTCTTGAGACATGGGATATACGGAGTTTCGCAAAAATTTGCTGTGCAAATAATACGTCCGCAACAACTACAAAACTTTCCATTCCTCCTGCAATCCTCTCCAAACGTGGATCCACACGTACGCTTAAGCTCCTGCAGGTTTATTGCTTTTTCCGAACTAAAAACGTCATGCGCCATAGCAAAAGTATCCATAAAATCATACAAATTTCAGGTTATACGCTCCGAAAAAGTTATTTTCAATTAGCAACGTGCATCCCACACTCGTAAATTTTGTGAATGACATATTTTTACAAAATAATTTAAATTTCACCCAAACGTAATTTACGTCTATATTATTTCCTTCCGGGCAAATTTACGTCACGGCTTCTCGTAACTCGTTTGAATTTATATATAATAAATGAAACGTGCATAGAATAGCATCACTATTCGCAGCAAATTTCATGTCAAGGTGCTGGCTATGTCGGATATAAGGCAAAATATCCAGTGTTACATGTTTTCATAAACATCTGTAAAATTTTGTTTTATTGTAACATAAACTATAGTCCGTATGTAATATATTCATGAAACAACACACGTCGATAACCCTGACTTGATTATGACCGTGGAAACCACCGAATGACGCATAATGGTTTTGTTGTATCTTTACCATTTGGTGCAGACTGGTTTCCTGCTGGACGTTAATGCAAGGCCGTTCCAAGTACTTTTGTATGTTATGCAAAAAAAGTATGGTATAAATATCACGAAATCGGATGAACATGATCATTCTCGTAGTCTCTCTTGTCTGAGAATTATCCCAACACACAAGTCAATATGCAATTTATAACTGTATCTCTGGCCGTTCTGACGGTTGCTTTTGCCCAAGAATATTATTCTAATAAATTTGATAGTATTAATATCGAAGAAATTATCGATAATCAACGATTGTTTCAAAGGTATAAGGAATGCCTTCTGCAAGACAAGACAACTGGCTGTCCCCAGGGAGCATTGGAACTAAAAAGTACGTATGACGTTGATACATAGTTTTAAAACAATTATATACAAGTGATTAATACCTTTGATTTAGATTGTCAAATGAAAGCTATAATAATTTTCATATTATCGATTGTGGCTTACAAATGCATTTTACCGAATTTAATTGTTAGGAATACAACACTCTTTAATTTTTACAGAAGTGTTTCCGGAAGCGCTGGAAACTCTGTGCGCCAAGTGCAGTCCCTTGCAAGTTGATAAAATACGTAAGGCTTTGTCTTACGCCTGTAAAAATCGAAGAACAGATTATGACGAAATACTGAAACGTGTTGATCCCCAAGGAGATAAAACTGCTGCCTTTGAACAAAAATTCGGGAAATTGGATTGTTGAGTGTAGCCTAACATGAAACTGTTATTAATCTGCTGATAGTGAACAATGTTGATCCTGCAAAATTGTATTATTGTTATACATGAAATATTGTTTGAAATATGTTTTATCCAATTATTATGAAATGCTTAAGGTCATTATGGTATTTTTAGTTATCTGAAGATAATAAAGAACTGAGAAATAGCTCCTTGCTTTTTTTCATTGTAATTCCAATACTCGTTTCTCCATGTTTGGATGTTGGACATGTAATGCAATAGAAAATCAATTCTTAATCAGGTGACGAAGGATTTCGTGTAATATTGAAATGCAGAACGAGCTGTCGCCATCTGTTGGCAGGCTGGTGAACTAACATTGTAAGTAAAGATTATCGACTAGTTCGTGATATCAATTATAGGCAACATGAAATACATTCTTTTAAATACACATTCAAAAGTATATATTAGATGTGGCTTTAATCAGTTCAAGTAAAGACCTAAATATATCTTACGACGTTCCTCGTGTTAATATCACTAACTAAGGAGGTAATTAATATTTTCATTTATTCTTTACGACGACAGATGGCACGTCAAGCAAGTTCCAAAAACTTATGTTGAAAAATCATGTTACGGAGAAGACGAATCTATTCCACAGTCAATTTAAAAAATTATCTTGATTCTTGGTGGTGTATTTAGTAGTTTCGAGTTACGCCACTCGTTACGCATGGTCCGAAATGTACAATTTGTTAAAAGAAACTGATAAATAAAAAAAAATCTGATTTCAATCACTACAGACATACAGCCACTCAACCTTGCTAATTTATATGGATTTTCTCAAAATGAATGAAATTCCAAATCAAACTGTAGGAGCATCTTTTTGGCCGATATTATCTTCCATTTTGATTCTTTCTTGTTAATCTTTCAACGAAAACGCCGCAATTATAGCTATTCTAAGTTATGTCCACTCCAAAGTTGTACCATAGGAGTCAAATTGAAGGGTTAACTTCAGTTGGTACAATAGTCCTAAATCGCTCTATATATGTATACATAGTAATCAAAATTTGAAACATGTCCTTATGCAACGTCAGTAATCTTTGAAGATAATAAGAAGGATAAGTGGATAAAGATGGTAGGACTTTAATTAATAACAAAACTATTCAGTCACAAAAATAACTCACTCATATGTATTATCACAAGCGTATAAAAATACTTAAAATAACTATATCTACATTCAACTTCATGTAACAGAAAGAAGCTGAGTATCGATAATTTTCGTGGATCAACAGGATACCGGAAGTCGTCATTCGTCAAAAAAAAAAAAACAATTAATATGAGCGAACGATGATTCACGATAATTTACATTTCTTCATGCCGTATTATTATCTAGTGATTGTTCAAAGTATCGTTCTCTGTACGTGCCCTGCGGATCGTATCTCTCAGCAAGTTGCTTGAATTTCCCAGGTTCGAATTCCCTAAAAACATACAGAATACATTACAATGTTGAAACTATACGTATAAATATAATCAAGAGACAATGTAATTTCAATTTTAAATACAAGAGTAATGATAGCCATAAATTATAAGATGTTCCACGAGAACAATATAATGACTATATCATTAAAGAATAATTGCTCGTGTATAATTGCGCAACATTAACGAATATTTAGCAGCGTGTGAAATATCTTACACAATAGCGCAAAATACTGCGAGATACGGCGTGACCACAAGTGGCGCCATCTGAACTATTCTCGAAGGCTAATTCGAAGCGCATTCAAATGCCACTCGTCTATTTGCCGATACTGTTACCAACTCCATACCAAGTCATGCCGTAGTTCTGATTAATTTTCATAGCACACACAAACTTACTTCCTAGTACTGAATTTGGTATGCGCGACACAATTCTTCTCCGACCCGTAATATAGACACATATGCGCATGCATAATAGCACGTATGTAAATCAACGAAATTGGATGACACATTAGAGTATGTGAAACATTTGAAAATATGCAAAAATGCAATTAATATAAAATAATTTGATAACCCACCTGAGATATCTTATCACTTTGACAGATCCCTCGATTTGACTCTTTGTACATTTTGCACAGGCTGTTTCCAAAGCTTCCGGCAAAACTCCTAAGATTGCATAATTTTCATTAAATATATAAATACACATAAATAATGTAAAAATTCATTCCTTTGTAATACGTGAAATCAATGTTTTGTTTTTTAATAGCACTGACAACTGATGAATGACTGGATACATGATTTAGAACAGTGCTTCTCAAAATAGGTGATACCGTCCCCCTGTGGGCGCTGGATCGATTCAGGGGGAGTACTGAGAAATTTTTTATATGAAAAAGAGCGATAGGCCAAATAAGGTTGAGAACCTTTAATTTAAAACTACATAAGGAATATCAAGACACCGCTATGAGAATCATTAAAAATCCTCATGTCGTAGAGAGTGATGAATCGAGATGAGCATCATAATAATTTCAACTCTCACAAATGGAGTTCAAATATATAATAAGGTGCTGTACCTACAGTGAATTCCCGTGTAATCAACCTTGACAGTCGATGCTTCTCGTATCTTTAGCGAGCGGAAAAGCAAGAGAAATTACAGGGAAAGTCGACACAGAAAGAAACAATTGACAGCGTAATAAAAATAACAGGTAGCAGTACGTTGATGGAACAAGAAACGTCTTGGACACTTTTAAACGTAAAAACCTTGATGAAAATTAGGATACAAGTAAAAGTAAGCCAACACACTGCATATACTTTACATACAAATCAGTGGTATAGAGAAATATAAAATACACGTATATAAACATAGAATCAGTGATACGAATAACGTGCAGAAATCTTTCAAAAATATGTCTATACGTTCATCCCAAAAACATCCGAGCAAACGTTTACCTCAGTATGAAATATTTCAGCGGCCGAGAACGGCGCAAGAATCCCAATCCGCGTACTATAGCCATTCAAAGCTACTTCAAGATCATTGACCCAGTCAAGAAATTTACCGAGGTAAAGTAATCGAATAAAATGCAATAGCCGTCTAGAAGTCGTACAAAAATATCGTTAGGTACAGTCAGCAATTAAAGTGCACAGCATCAGCAATTTGAGCGTCCAGTGAGCTAAATATATTTATCTTTTTTTTTTCGTAATCTCTTTATTCCTAAAAAAAAAAGAAAAAACTCACTCTTGAGTTCATGACCATCCGGCGGGCAAGGACCCTTATTCATTAGACAATTAAAATAATAGTGAAGGAGTCTCTTGCTGTCGAGGATATCGTCCACGTTGACTTTGTCCCAGCGTGTCGTATACGTGTCCTGCCTTGGCCACAGGTAACCCTGTGTTCCCTTCGGCACGGCGATCACCACTAAGCACAAAATTAACGCAAACGCGAGCAAACGCTCTTCCATCTCGATTGCGAGTAAACCGAACAAAGCTCGAGGCTACGACTTTATATGCCGTGGGGGTTGAACTTCTTCCACTTCTCCAACTCACGGTCGTAGCCGTAATACATTTCTAAAGTATCTATATATTCCCCTTTCGAAAAGGAATATGAAATCATCCAAGTTCCTATGGATAACCTCGTTAATTTTCCAAGGACTCGTAGCAGCGTTATCTCGTAGGTATTTTCGTAAAATAACGGTATTTTACGGACTTGTAACGCAACTCGAGGAAAATTATTCATACGAGCATAGAAATGCTAATGGTTTTCCCATTTATATTGTGGTTGAGCATCGATTATTTTTTCATTATCGATTATATAAGTAGCTAAGCTTGAACAAAGCTTCTTATTAACGTAATCGTTTATTGTGTTCATTTATGTTTTTTACTTTCGCTCATAGCCATCTCAGATGAGTCTCGCTCGTGATCATTGTAATGCGACAGACTATATTTCAATTAAGTTTCGTAATATCGTTAAGATTATCGATGAAATTGAATTGAAGTATTAAAAGTATTACGAGGTATCTATAATTAAAGATGAACAGGATAAATCTTCGATTGTCATAAAATTCACTAATACTATAACATTCAGCCAGTTAATATGGCGCAATCGAATATTAGTTACGTCACTGTAAACAGGATATCCTTGCCGAAAAATGTTAGACGCTCCTTTCTGCAGCATCCATAAAAATCCAGTTGCTTTTAAAACGAAGAGATAAACTTAAACTACAGAAACGAATAGTAAAGTAGATTGGCGACTGAATTCAAGAATGTCTCAGAATAATAAGGCTGCAAATTGAAAGATACAAAATTGTCACGTTATACGATAATCGCTGTGACAACCGCGTTATTACGATCATGCCAGAGCAGCCATGTTTGTAAATCATTTACTCAATGTGGGTTACAGGAACATGAAACTGCAGATTAAAATCTATTCTACGAGGCAGATCATTACTAACGTACAGGATGACGTTTATCTTCCGATCGATTATATACGTTAAAAATTACCTTGACGAGTTAAATTCATTACATGCGACAAAGTCTTTTGTAATTAAATGTACTGCTATTTAATGAATCTCGAAGAAAAAAAAATACGGATTTCCTTGGTGTAATAATAGAGATTCTACAGTAAAGTACAGTGCGGGAATTATTATAATTTAAAAAAATGACTAGATCTTGCAATTATTCTTTTCCCGTTTCCGCAATACAGAATGTTCACCCGTTATTTTGCTGTCTCTACTAAATCCCAACAATAGATTAATGACAGCTTATTTCGTATGTCATTCACATTCACAATGCGCCAATTGTAATTGTGCTCTTATTCGGGTTCCGGGGAGAAATCAAAAGTGAGAAAGCTGTTCGAAATTGTAATCATATTTGCGCACTTGGCATAGGCCAAATAACCGATACATACATATAGTCGGTATACGAGTACCATGTGTTTTTGACAGATCGATAATAATAAAGTCTTTGACATGGCACACGTGGCTCTGCATACAATTTTTGTCATGACGGTATGCATGCGCATGGTTTTGCCCTGAAATACTTTATTGTACTATTTTAGCATGTATTTTTATGATTTTATCGAAAACGTGTCACTTGCTAAGGATTGAGTTGTTTGCAAACTGTGAAATCACACATTGAACTTGTGGACCTACTATGTGTATCTTTAGCTGTACGCTATATGCTCTTGTTATGGTATCATGAATTCCGCTCGAATGACAGGTCATTGAACGTTTGGCTTTTAAACCCACTTGTTGAACATGACCTCAATAGCAACTATAGTCAGTCACTTAGTTTAATGCACATGTACGTACAATCAACATCGTAGTTGAAACTTGTTTAGAAAGGTAGTTTTTTTTAAGTGTTTATATCAAATGAGAATTATCGCTACATTATTTTACACGGTTTAGCATGATTGCTTGATGTGAAATAATATAAAATATTTCATTTGATATTAGTTATTTACTCATACGTATGCATATATTTGAATCAATACAAACCGCGACATAACTTTCATTGCTACATTAGAAATTCAATGAATCAAACTGTATCATAATATGAACTTACCAAATGGCAATTCAACCTACTTCGGTGCATCACGGTTGCATATCCTCAGGTGCATCACGGTGAGGACGAAAGTTTATACGTTGGAAATGGCCCGATTCTTAGTTCATGGTTAGTAGTGTCAACTGTCGCCACTTGTAGCGCGAGTGTTTCAATCCTGCGATTGATGCTTGGCTTAATAATTCGCGAAAAGAAGAGAGAAAAAATTGCCTTATATCTATTATATCTATTTCGAAAAATTAATCAGTTCTCTTGGTAGAAGAGAAGAAGGAGGGAGTGAAAAGACGATAGAGGAAAGAAGATAATATTGTATAATAATAAAAGAACAAAAAAAGATTTGAAGGAGATGATTTGAGAAAAGAAAAAGTGACGAATTTGGATGAAAGAATAATTGTAAAAAAAAATAATATGAAATATTAAGGAAAAGGGAACGAAATGGGCCCCTCCCCGCCCATTTCCGTGGGATCCTACCTCTCCACAAGAGAGCTACGACCCCTCCGAGGCCCAACAAAGGACCGTGTTTTGGGGATCGAGGAAAAAACCTCCGAGTCTTCAGACTATCTCGCTGAGGACTCGGGGGGAAAAACCTCAGGAACGAAAGAAAGTCGGACAGAGCGACAAGAAAAAGGTAAGTTAAACGCGAAAGATTGACCAATAGTGAAGGATTTTTATCTAAAAGGTGCTCAGAAGCACCTATGCTACTCCAAGTGAAGCTGACCCAGGAACACGAGCACAGGCAGGACTTTGCCCAGAGCCAACGGACTACCCCGCACGACCTCCCCACCGACACATAGGATCATCTCCACCCATACAAGTGCTCAAGGGTCAACAACGTCTTGGACCAGTTTTCGCAAAAACGATCACGTTATACTACAAATGGGGAAGATTGATATCCTGCTTAGATTAACTGCACGAAAGACCATGGCCGTAGCGTACCCTAAGGGGGCTCAAGACCCCCGTCGGGAGGTCCGGAGAGACCATGTTGCGGCCACAACTTGGGCCCGACCCACTGAGCAAGCTCAGCGGATGAGGCGGAAGGGCAACCCCCGACACCACGGTCTACGTGTAGCTACTCTAAAAGGGTGATTACCCTCATGTGACTACTCGAATGAATATGCTCAGCCCGACCAAAGAAGTAGGAAAAATAAGACAGGTACAATAGAGAGTGAAGGAGAACTAAGCGAAACAAAAAGCTAGAAGGCAGGGTAGAAAAAAGTAAAGAATAAATTGAGAAGTAAGAAAAAAAAAAGGAAATAATAAAGCAAAGAAGAAACAAATATAAAAAAAAGGATAAGAATGGATAAGACGGTAGCATCCAAGAGACCAGTATAGAAGACCGGCTCGCGGAACAATGAGAGTTTAGAGTCTGGTCACTCCTTAAAGTGTTCTCCCCACCTTCGGATCCTGCGCGGCAAATCTGCGCCCCGACAAATTTTGCAACTTTCAATACTTCTAAATACTCTGCCGTGGTTACTGATATTTAAGTGCTAATATATACATTTATTAAATTATTTTAATATTTCAATACTAATTTTTTCTTTTCTATTTCTGCTTGGAATCATATCGCAATGACAATAAAACTAAAATAGCAATATTTGTGTCAATATAAAAATGTTACCTTACAAGTTCACAGTTCTGCACTTGTATCACGCTAATTCTCATGGCTTCCCGCGGGTTGTTCAGCCAATCATCAGTCGCAATGATTGGAACACTTACCCTGCGAGTAACGGCGACTAAAACTACTAATTATTGCACAAGAATCGCGCCGTTTCCAGCGTATGAATTTTCATTTCTTTTAATATTACTCCCTCATCATTGCATGGTTTCTTTAGTAAGCGGTACCTTCTTTCGGAGCATACGCAACATTGGCATTTCAATCGGTAACTGATCTAAGATATCAACAGATTCCTAGTCTATCTTCAGTCAATGACAGATACTGGTTGTTACAATATGCAGTTCAGTTAATCAGACTATAGATTTCGTGTCGAATTGGCTGCAAGTATCATTTAGGTAACATCAACAAGAACTTCGCATATTACCGTCTAGTTAACACGAAAATGTACTCCGCTCCGTCATATAAAGAGACTGCGACTCGTTGTAGTGTCGGTAATTTCCGCTAGATGGCAACACTGAAATTTTACATTACACAACATAAATGGAAATTTCGTTCAACGTTTATAGTATAAAAATATTAGTAATAATACGACGTGTACTACACATAGAATATCTACAATTAACTATCGATAATGATTTTAATTATACAATTATTTTTAAGTATGCTTTAGACTGCATTTTACTTTAATGATTGCATATAAAAATCTTTTTTAAAAATATAACTGGAATTAAGTATTTCATTCCGTAGTGCCAAGTGCAATTAGTAATGCATAAAATTATCAAGAAGCAATGCGACAATTACGATCAGAGTATCAGAGATTATTAATTAATTTCAGTTATTTCATTATTATCAATATTCTAACGTCGTGTGATCTATGTTTTTACGTACGTAATTGTTTTGTTCTAACAATAAACGTCAATCATGTCATGGCTGATATTAAAATAGTATAATATATTATATAATGATATAAACTCATTTACGTGAACCATGAATTCACTTATTTTAATTCTTTTCAATTTTTTTACTTTGAAGTACATGCTCCAGTTAGATTGAACTCTTCATTGTGACACTTAATTTTTGTACCTAATTTTGTCACACTAGTACGAATTTACCTTATATGTTTTCAGTGGATTATATTTCTGGTTCAAATTGACCAATTTTAATGTAATTTTTTTTACAAGAGATAGACGAAGAAATCGAAAACCAAAATTAACCGAGATTTACATATCGAGATTAGCCAATCGGATCTAGAATTTCCATCAATGCAAATATCTGATTGGTTGATCTCACTAGTTAATTTTGATAAAACCAACCCTTACTATGATTAATATCTAAGACACTTTAATTACGTAAACAGACATTTTTCTAAATGCAAAAAAATTGATTGACGTTTCAAAGCCATGGTTAGTATCTTCGCGTGACGAAAATTGGTTATATTTTTTATATCTCACGACAGACTTATTTCAAGTAATACTTTATAATGAGACGAGATACGTCAATACGAATATTTTACGAGATTTTCTGTAATGCAATACAACACAATTAACAAAACTTTAAGCCAATCCTTCGGGTCCGTCCTTAGCAGAATTTTCATTAATAATAGCAAATCATATATAGAGAAGTCCTGACGTAATTTTCCAACAAATATTTGTTCGTTGCTCACAGTCAAAATCAATGACTCGAATAATAACTCCGAATAAATATTCAAATATCTCTGTTTGACTTGTCTTATTGATCTTGATTTAAAAAAAAATTAATGGAATATTTAAAAATATTTTATTAAAAACAAGACTTCGTCAGACATCATACGATCTGTAGTCTGTCCACGAGTAAAACATATTTCGATCAAGCCATCTTCCTAAGCGACATTCAATATAAGAGAATCTCCTACGTCACAATTTACTCATAGTTCGCCTATAAATTAAAAGTATTTTCACGTTGATTCCAAGCATACACCGTCACCTCGGAAATACGTGGTACAAATGCAAACAATTCAAAAAATAAAGACAGCAAAATGTGCCAGTCAATTTAAACAAGTCTTAAGTCTCTAGAAAACAGGTTTCTTGTATACTGCAATACAGATTTTAAAAAACCAACTTGTAATCTATACAGTCTTACCCGATGAATTATCAGAGAGCCAAACTCTGTCAGAATAATTAATGAAAATGAGCTTCGATTTTTTTTTTTCACAAACATCATCACTACCAACGATCGCAAGGACGATAATCGTCACGAGATGATCAGAAGCCGTACCGTACGAATTGCGCAAATGCCAGTCTTTAACAGAACGTATAAATACGGAAGATCACGAGCGCCATCCTCAGTACTATTCGAGGAGATCGATAAGATCAGTGACAAGAATAATGTCTCGTATAATCTGTATCGTTTTGCTCGTGGCTACAATCGCCGTGGCTATTGTGTCGAGCGAGAATATCGAACTTTATTCGGACAAGTACGATTACGTTGACGCCGATGAGATTTTAGCCAACAATCGACTACGTGATCAATACTTTAAATGTTTCACTGAGACTGGACCATGCGTGACTCCTGATGCGAAATTCTTCGCAGGTTTGTAAAATCGGATTTGAAAATGTTCTTCTATCTTATAAAAGTCATTTATTGAGCACATATTTGTTCGATTTGTTTCCTTAGAAAATTTTCCCGAATCACTCGTAACGCAGTGTAAGAGATGCACCGAGAGACAAAAGATCATGTTCGATAAGGTGGTTGTATGGTACACGGAAAATCGTCCAGAGGAGTGGAAAAAGGCAGTTGAAAAATTCGTGGAAACTGCGAAGAAGAAGAAAATCGTGAGCTAAGAATTGTTTGATACGTTTCCATGATTTTATGTATCGATTGGGTTTTGATCGCAGGTACAAGTATAAGAAGTAATATTGTTGGAATCCCATATGTAAGGAAATATTAAACTAAGAAATATACAGTTGATGTTAAAAAAAGAAGTCTGTTTCTAACTTATTTCCTAAAATGATATCCATGTAATTATTAAGCTTCTAATTGATTCAGTGAAATAATCTTGACGAAATTTCTTTTATTTATAAGCGTATCAATAAATTGCAGTGTATAATACAATTTTTAATAATTATACGCGAACGATGATAAATATCTTAATATATTAGCAACCTCATAGCAATTATTAATATGATTATCCTCAACTTGACATAATGAAATTTAGGAAAGAATTTCTGTATTTGTTATGAGGATCGTATTTTTCCAAAAATTCAAGCCACTGCTCGGGCTTTCTGTTCATCATATGCAAAGTCATGGTTTTTACTATTTCCTTTTGCTTCGTGTTGCACTTCAAACAATTCGTTGCTAAGGCCTCCGGTAATGTTTCTACGAAACATAATAAAGACATTAGATTCAAGTTGAAGTACGAACTTGGATCAATTGTAATTTTCAATCTCTCTACCGTAATCGACTGACAAGTATATTAAAGTCGCAAGCTAGTAGACTAAGATGTGAAAAATATAAGAAATTACAATTAATTAAAAAATACATTGAACGATTAAATATTGTAATTGACTAACGATCAAAATATACCTTTAAAGAAACGGCCGTCGGATGTACAAGGTCCTTTGTCAAGTAAACAGAAAATATAACGTTGCAAAAGACGTTCGCTTTTTAAAATATTATTCACATTTATATTGTCATATCTATTGCTGTAAAAATCATCAGCGTAAACTGCGTTACAGCCTATGACAGCCAGCACGAGAACGTAAACACCAATCATATTCCTATAGGGATACAAAATACAAAATTAATACACCCAAATTTCAAGATTAATAAATTCGCACAAGAATTATCAGTACTAACCCTTCTATTACTGTTCTCACCTGTACGACAATGAACTGTAAAAGTCTCTGCTAAAAAATTTTTTTTGTACGCTTCTTTATAAAGGTATCCCACTCCATGTTTATAGGTGTTAATTAATCAGGAACAGGAAAATTAAAATAGCATCGCGTAAGCACTGAATGAAACAGTTAATCGTATATTCCACATGGGTTTTCGTTGACATACACGTTATCTTTTTTAATGCCAGATACCCATCAGTGACTACAAACAAATATACTTATACGAAAGCTATGGCAATTCCGAGCTGTAAGTAGCCTTTGTATATGGACCATGTTTTGCTTACAAGGAATAATATTTTCATACATAAAACGATATATCACGTACAATTTCACATTGGTATGGCATGTTGTGAGCCATACTTGATAAAAAAGTACATCAACCGAACGTGTCTACACTGTCGAACGTGTACTTCTGCTCTCGAATATATTTTGTTACAACAAAAATTTTCATGATAAAACGATTAGTATGTTAATTTTGACACGTTCGAAGAAATATGTCAATGGAATAATATATGGTTGTGAATACAGTGATACTAATTAAGAAAACACTCACATTTGAACTTGAAGTTAGGACTTAAGATTTATATTTAAAAGAATTTTTACCTTAGTAATATGTTTCATATGTGATTATATTTTATTTGCGTATCCATTAGCACCATATTTGCAGTAGTGTGATTCAATAAGTATAAGGAACCATTCGATATAAATAAAAAAGGATATTTATGTGTACTCGTATACATGCAAATTTGTGACTCTAAAGTTCCAGACGAATCATTGACTACGAATGAAATTTACCAAAATAATTGAGTTTAAATAAATGGATAAGAAATTATAGATATACAGGGTGTCTCAAAATAAAAAGATATGGACCACGAAGTTCTCCTCTCCGTCTTTATCCCCTATTTACGGCGTTCTCGGATACTCGGTCGGTACGGGCGCGCATTGATTGGTTAGCTTTGTTTATAATTTTAAAAGGAAAGCTCGGTAAAAAATGATTTTTCATCTTAGATTTTCCTCTTCAACTTCTTGGTGTACTGCATATCTTTTTATTCTGAGATACCCTGTATGACACTTTCGGGTAAAGTCAACACTGTATGAAATTTATTTATTGCGACAATAAATACATGAGTTTCGTCTACATAGCTCGTATGGTTCTGCCTCAAGGTAAACCTCTCTGGCTTGGTATTTATATATAGTAGATATAACATACGTGTAGGTATCGTTCAATTTTATATTGGAACAACTTGCATGTCGAACTTGAAAAAAGGTGCAATGAATAATGGAAAGTGAAATAAAAGAAATTTTGTTTTCAATGTCATGAGTCATCGAGTCGACTTGAGATAGTTTTAAGACAGTTTCGTAACCAATGTCATATTGTTGTCAATTGATTTTGTTCCTGTCAATTAACTCTTTCAATTTCAACATTATCCATGTACGGTGTAACAATTGTAAACGATTCCGGTGCACATGCCAATTAATATATTTCTCGATGAACATGGCTATCGTGGCTGCTGCAACTCCCATTAGTAAAAGAAATATTGCTGGAATGAATTCTGACAGGGAAACCGGAGTCGGTAGAGCACTGTGATTCACTGTACATTCTGGACGTTTATATTGCCATATATTTTGTTGATGAACTTTCAAACCATGTTCAACAATTTGACGCATTCTAAATAAATATTCATTTGCTTGAATGACGCACGGACAAAATTAATATAATAAAAATGACTGACCCATAAGCAAGCATTTTCTTGAAATTCGATTTTTTGCTAGATCCAGCAGCTAATCGGTATGGCGGATACATATAAATTTCCACCAAGTCACATATTTCATCTTCTGTAAAAATGTCCTACGAAAATTTCAACAATAATAATAATAACGTAATTGTATGGTGCATAGTTACATATATAATTTCTAACCATGATAATCTTGTATGCAGTGGCGACATCACAGAAAAATGCAAAATTTCCTTTTTGAACTCTACGCAATCCTTCTTGCGCATGAAAAAATGATTTGTTCTTCCGTCCTGTATCAAGAGCTATTCTGTTCATATAAATATCCAATGCCAAGGGATCATTTGTTGTCTGATACAGATTACAACAGTATACGAATGCAAGTTATCACGTGATAATAGAATTAACAGCATGCAAAGCAGGTCCATTAAAATTCATCAAAGGAAATATTAATAACTTACAGCAAAAAAATTATAATTATACGGCATATCTTCGATACCAAGTGGCATACCGCTGTCGTAAAGATCTTGCAGTGTATTGATATAACGTGGTGAATCAGCAAGTAACGAACCCACGACACTTGCCGAATAAAATTGAAATAAAAGTAATCCCCATACGAAAACCGAAATAAACACTACACGACCAGAACACAGATTCGGGGCATCGTTCATGCCTATAAAGCTTTTTCTCGGTTTTCTATAAAACAAAATGTATAGAAAATAAATAATTGACTTACCTTGTTGAGCAACAGCGCCCAAGGAAGTCAAACAAGTTTCTGTAAAAGTTTGCGTTTCCAAACTGTTATTAGGTATCCGTCGAGTATAGTGTAATTCAGCTTTAACAGTCAACCACAAAAGTAACCAGCAGATAATTGCTACTATTATCGTCGCTCACCATACTTCATTTGTAAACGGGTTTACATATCTGTTGCCAACATTGCTGGTCCTGGGATGCCGCAAAATGAAATATGGTCTGTATATGAAAAAGGATACAGACATATGTACATAATAGTAGTTCAAGGATCAGAGATCATAGGACAAAATTTTCTTACTTGCATGTTGTTGTTTCAACTGATGTCTCAAGAATACCAAGTCTGTCTTGATTCATATGCATCGGTGATATTGCAATGTCGACTAATCCTTTCTGCATAAGTCCTATTACTCCATTGTAAGATCCATTACTTACGTATCCCCAAGATGTCTCCCTCAATAGAATAATACTAGTGGAGAATAAATACTATTAATACCTCACAACCTTTATACATTAAAATAAGACCTTTACCTGAAATTATAAAAATCTCTTAGATGTTCAGTAAGAGAATAGCCATAACGAGCTAAAGAGTCAAGATGAGTGTCTATTGGAGTGGAGATGTACTTCATGAAATCCATTGTTAAATTTTCAACAATCTGTATAAAGCAATAGATAGGAATGATTTCAGTATTATTTTCTCATGTTCATATTTAAATATTCAAACGACAACATACAAAGATTGACAGATTCAATGAGAGTCCATTGAAGTTTGCACGGCGTTTGTACTTATACTGAGTAAGTTCAATGTATACTTGTATAAGGACACTGTACTAAAATGTAAAGCGTGCATGGAAATGATTGCAGGTGCAATTGCTATTTATTTGTTATACTGTGAAGATGATTACATTCAGGAGAACGACGATATGCTGTAATAACATTAAACCACATATTCTAAATTGTCGAAGCTCCATAAAATTTTAAGACGACATAGCAACGACTGTGCAAAAACATGTTAAATCATTTACACAACATTATCACTCAATTTGATAACTAAGTGTTTAACACTATCACTAAAACCAATATCAGTGATTTAGAATATTCTTATGTAACATAATCATTCCTAGTGACATATGTTTTACATCTGTATTGTTTTCTAATGTCTGACTGTACGGGAATAATTTTAATTATCCAAATAATTATTAACTAGTGTATCAAAGTAATTATTTTTAAATAATTATTTTATCAATAACACAAGTCCATAACTCATATTTCTAATATAAGTTTAAAAATTAAATTTCTCTTAGAATCACTTACTTCATCTATACTCCTGGCATAGTGACATTACTCAATGGATAATTTTAATATAACTTACGACTAGATCTTACTAGGGACTAGGAGTGCCTTTAAATATATTGATCTCTGGCTGATCTTTGAATCCTAGTATCACAAATGTCTTATGCAAAAGTTGCTGACGACACCTGTGACTTTTACAAAAATTTTCCACGCCTAAAACTGTAATAGACATAATTAAACCCATCAGCAGGAGCAAAATTGCTGGAAGAAATTCTCCCAATGCTACAGGAACAGGTGTAGCACTGTGACTTTCTGGGCAAGTCGGTCGTCTATATTGCCACACGTGCTGCAAACGCTCTGAAAGTCCATGTTCCATAATCTGTCTCATTCTAAAAGCAAACGTGTGTACAAACAAATAAAGAAATAATTAAATTAAGATCCAATGACAATTTTTGATTGATCCAGTATTGGTAATCAATTTACAAACCAACCCATAAGTCACCATCTTCTTAAACGGAGAATGCTTGCTAGTCACAGTTGCAACGTGCTTAGCCGGAAATAACTGAATTTCGACCAAATCACAAATTTCATCTTCCGAGAATGTATCCTATAACAGTAACACATTCTGGCGTATCATTAAAGCGATTAAAAAATGTCCATCACAACACTGTGAACTGAACAGGTAAATAGACTGGACATCTTATGGGATATGGTGTCACGTGAGTCAGAGTATCACAAACCCCTACAAATGGACTAACAACTGAAACACCGCACATCAGAATAGCGCGGCACAGAATACACAGGAATGTCTAGTCAATTTACGTTCAGTGAACGACAATGCTCACCGCAATAATCTTATACGCAGTGTTCACGTCTGTGTGAAAAGCAAAACCGCCTTTTTTCATTCTGCGTAAACCGTCTATGTGATCATAAAAAGCCGCCTTTTTTCTATGCTTATTAGGTGCCACTTTCCGCTTATAAAGTTCTAAGGCGACGGGATCACTTGTTGTCTAAAATTATTTTGTGCAATTAATACTAGTCAAGTTTTTTCTCACACAGGAACATAATAGTTATGCAACTCAGATATTTCATGATCTTCGTATCCTTGACCATGACATTTCGACATTGTAGATATACAACACAGCTAAAGAACTTACCGCAAAAAAGTCATAATTGTAAGCCATGTCGTCAATTCCAATTGCTAAATTGCTTTCTAGAAGATCTTTCAAGTTATTTATAAAACGAGGTGGCTCTGCGAGTAGTGAACCCACTATACTTGCTGAATAAAATTGATAAAGCAACAGTGCCCACAAAAATAACGATAAAAATATTATTCGGCCCGAGTACAATCTTGGACTGTCGGTTAAGCCTGTACGACCAACATAAACGCCACTGAATAATATTCATCACACTCAATAATTATAAATTATCATTTGCACCACGACGTACCTTGCTGTGAAATGGCTGCCATACAAATAATGCCAGTTTCTAAACCCGGCTGTAAATCCAATGTATTACAAGGCATTCTTTTACTGTAATATAATTCCAATTTAATAGTTAACCATAAAATGAACCAGTACATAACTCCTACTGCTACAATTATCCACCAAACTTCGTCCCTGAATGGCTTTAGAAATCCATTACGTACGCTGGCCTTTTTCGGATGACGAAAAAGGAAAGTAGGTCTGTATATATGCGTACATATATCAATTATAACGTAAATTATTTATTTAAAGAAATACATATATATATATATGAACGTTACCTGGCCACAAAAGTCTGTACTGTAAATTCAGCAACGTCGATTCTCTCGCGTTTAAATTGTAATGGGGTTGCACCCACGTCAACAAGTCCATTAATCATATCTCCCAACAACCCGTTAAAACTACCATTTATTAAATATCCCCAAGTTTCTGATCGCATCAAATTCATTCTATATATAATAAAATCACACGATATTAATGAAAAGGATAATTCACAAACACCGTTAAATCTCTCCACACAATTTCGCAAAATGCATTAGAAAAAGTCCTTACGTAAAATTATAGTAATCTCGCAGCTGCAGCAAAAGAGCATAATTAAATCGATGCATTGTATCAAGGTGTCGGTTAATAGGGTTGGAGATGTAAGTCATTAAGTCCGGTACAGGCGGATTCGATAGCTGTATCAATTATTCACAACTGTATGATTAATTATAATATATGCTATTTCTGTATAATAAAAGTATTAGCGTCTTTACTAAAAATATACCACGATCGAAAAGTTTAGATGTAAGCCTTGAAAATCCGCGCGTCTTTTATATTTGTACTGGGTAAGCTGTATAGATAGACCGTCAACAGAATTCCAAAGGCCCATATACGTGACATTCAAATGGCCACCGTGACGATAACTTGGATTATAGACGTCATAAAGTAAATAGATTTCATTGTGATCAAGTACCAAAGTAAACTCTGTCTCCACAGTGAGAGGAAGCTTGCGAAGAATTTCCATGGGTGGCGTAGAATCTTTGGAAATCACCAACCAAAAGTAAGATTCGTTATACGGCAGACGTTCCCTTTGAAACTAGTATTAAAATGTTCTCACTGTTAATACGAATAGCATGATACATTAACTATACACAAATTTGTATTTAAACCTGGTCAAGGATCATCTCACTCCTCGTACAATCCAAATCGAGAACTATGCCAAGCTTATAGTAATTCACTGCTAAAGTTTCCCTCATATTAATATTTTCCGAAATCGAAACGTAAGACAGCTCTTTATTGAATAACATTAAGTGTCGAGATAAATTCACTCTTTCTGTTTAAGAAGACAGGTTTGTTACATAACATGTATACGTATATGAGTTAAAATACGACTTGCATACGTACCAAGATGATCGTGACATGCAAATACAACAATTTGATGTATCAGTTTATCAGCAAAATAATCTTGTAAAAATTGTGCAGACAATCCATTCGCATCGTTAAATCGTATTGTAGAAACAAATAAAAATAGCAAGAACCGTAAATCCATTGTTTTATTATTAAAATTGTTTATCGGTGAAATCCACTACTTCCTGGTCGTCTGAACTTTTTTTGGTGGTTCACGTAAAGATGTTGAAAGTATATATGCAGTTTATGTACTTAGACCTTTTTTTTATGACTTAACGCTCATGCAAATTCCATACGAGTCAAAATTACAGGGAGCGACAGTCTGTCAGAAATTACAGGAAAAAATGACAAATAACGCTAGGGCAAATAACAGAGTCTATGAGATTTATATTGCTGGTTAGAAACACGAAAAAACGTAGGAAGAATTGTCGCGTATATTCGAATGTACATGATAAGCCAAGCAATATAACAGTTACAATGTAATAACGCGGACGGATGTAATGTTCTTGTAGCAAGAAATATCTTCGACTGTCCCTCACGATTCCTTAATTCGTAATCTATAATTTCACACTGACAGCAAAGTCCCTTGACAGAATTGACAATCATTCCGCCTCAGCTTATACTATCTCGTATTCGACAAATTATTCACAGAGCATTCGCGCACAGCTGCAGTTACGAAGTTGCCTACTAGGTAATTTCAAACTATCTGATGCAAATAGAGCAGAACCTATGTGGCATCGATCGTCCAGCTCGTTACAGTCTCACTGTGTCATTTCAAACTACCGAATAATCGATCATTTTGATTGCTGAAATGCAATTGAAAAATTGGCCAGAGGAATAAAATCAAGAAAGAATCCTATTAAATTGTCACTCGTATTTCTAATAGCGCGTCTATCGCGTGCCTTGTCACGCAATTGACATATCGAAATGCGTGACTGAATACCTGATTAAGTCTCCACACGATGTACTGCATGCAATTGTTAAAGATAATCGCAGAATAATCACGCCACGTCACTGCGCCTTGAGAATCTTCATTTATTAAAGATGTCGGATGACAGTAACCCACGTCCTATACATGTAAATGATATCTATTTAAGGATGTTAAGGAACATTTTCTACGGAAAACAGTACAAGCCGTTAAGCTGTAAAGTAACATTCGTGAGAAACGCATACGTACTTGATATTCAAATCTCATTTTTCAAGAGACGTTTAACAAATCTCATTCAATCTACCAATCGTATTAGCACTGGAGAATGAAAAATTGAACGAGCATTGCTAAAGCACGTAATTCAAAGAGTATGGATATGAATATATTTAAATAATAAAAGGATATAACAGGAGTATACGGTAAGTAATGCTTGTACGTATAACACGAAATACATCATTATTTTGTTTGCCTCAGACATATACAAATATAACTGTTCCATTATACTATTGCTTAATTGTCATATCGTTACTTTGCAATCTATGTGCTTACTTTATGTTTTAAATATTCTTTGATAAAAAATATAACAAAATTAATATTCACGTTTAACTGTATATTACGCATACTGGATGTTTGTCAAAGCTCCATAAAATGCTGTGACGACACAAATGTAATAATCGCAAATTGGACGAACTAGAATATCATTTAGGTTAAAAACATATTTCCTTAACTGTTGTCAAAAAGGGAATGTACAGATTGTGATTCGTACTGCTCTTATTAACATTTAGACACCATCTTATATCTGCTCCTCTTGGTAACCAGAACCCTGCAAGAATTCATGTTTTAGCACAAATTTCATTCCAGCTTAAAAACTGGTTGTGAATAATTCACGGCGTGAATAATAACTCCTTGCTATTGTGTAAATTAACATCTTTGACAATTGTGAATGCCACAGTCATACAGTGAGTATTCAGTAACTAAGAAATGTTTACGATAAACTAACATGAGAATTATGATTGATAAACGACTTAACAGATGGTAGAAAACAAACGAGAGCGCTACCGTGATTCATGAATTGCGGTAAATTAAAATTTCATTTCTATTAAGAGAACTTGTGATGAGAATACAATAGTTATTTCCAATATTGTATTGAAAAGGATCTAATGTTTTGAGAAAAAATGGTGTAGACGAGATGTACAATGATAAATAGTGTCTTTATTGTCGGAATTATTACAGCGTCGGATTTTTAATTGTGCGTATCGTCAAGCTACTACTCAAAAATAAAGGATCGCTATCTTAGAACAAGTGTGTCTGATGTTGTACTTGGAAGCGGAATCTGTTGGATGAATGAACCTTTACACCGTAAATGCATCTAAAGCAAGTATTAAATTCCATAAGAGGACAATATAAAAGACGGAAGACTTGATTGCAACTGTAAGTAAATACTTAATAAAATCAACATTATTTTTTGCATTCAACACCATATACTTTGCCTATATCATATTCCAACAAAGAATATGAGCATATTTGACTTTTCAACTTGTTCCTGAATGCTGATAACCCTAAGACGGTACACCGAAATCAATTTCCTCTTGGCTATCACTAGTCCTTACGAATGCCCAATATAGTTTAAACTTAGAAACACTGGAGAAACAATATTAGAGATTAAGATTTCCATTATCGAGCCTAATTATGAAAGATGTGAAAGAAGAGGGATATACCGTTCTAATTGTAAGATTAAACAATCACTTAACTCCTTTCAAACAAAGCACCATTTTCTTTCTGCGTTATAATTTTAATAATTTTGAATATTGAAGTCTATAAATGATATGGTACTGTAGTATATGGTAAACATTATTCTAATTGAATTGTTACTATGGCTGTGTGAGTTAACGTAAACTGCTTCCCGTTCCAGCACCGTTTACTATGATTTAAATATTCGCGCGTAGTTGACTATTACTAATTGTGATACTGTGCATCGAGTGTAAAAATATCAAAACAGAATGTGAGTGATGTTAAGCATTACTTATGCTAGCTAAGCTTTGTAAATTAGCATGTGCACTGTGTAAGCTATTGTTCTTAAGCGTCAGCATTATGGTTGAGCTTAGTCGTGACAGCCACACCAGTGAAACTCATTAATATTAACCTAGGTAACGATTCTCCACTTGATATAGTAGAACTTTGACAACTTTTTGCCATGTATCACAAATTCAAAAATCGTATAATCTGTATATCATCAAATTACTCGAATTCAAACCTAACTAAACTGGAGCAAGACACTATTTTCACAATTGCCGTAATACAGTAGTTCACAGTACCCAAATACCTTGGGTCACCGTACATTGATTATCCTTTAAAAGGTCTATGCATTATTTTTGAAAATGAGCAACAACTACGATTACAATATATTGATCTGATGAATAGAGAAATCCAATATTGATATATATTATCGCCTGCTATACACGTTCAAGTAGAATGATTCAAACTAGAATTTCATCACCATAATCATAACTTTCCAGAATGAAAGGAAATGAGTTTGAAAACAGAAAGCAATCGCTCGCTTTCTCACGTTCAAAATTAAAAGCAGCAGGTACAATCTACAGTTAAAAATGTGAACAGCCATTAGATTAGTGTGCTGTCTTATGTACCTTAAGGGCTGCCTTAACACCGATGGTGACAACAATACCCAAACCGAACATTATCAAGTGTGGCAAATATTTAATTCCTGGAATATCAGGTCGCTTAGACATCAAAAAAGACAAGAACGACAGCTTCTTCTCGGTGTAAGGCGGATAACGGGCTCTGTAATAAAAATTGAAAATGTCAAGAAACATTCCTGGCATAATAAAAGATCCTGGGACCTTAGATACTCACGATCCTAAATATTCGCCCAACTTATTGTAATTTTTTATAAGACAGCCTTTCCTGTGTACGAATGTATCAAACGTTTGCCTTCCATGATATGCGCCCATGCCAGACGCTCCGACCCCACCAAACGGTAAGGTATCAACTATGGAAAAATAGGCATAATTTAATTACAGTTAATTATATATATAATCATATACAACATTAATTACACTATGCATCGAAATGACTACCACCACAATGCTAATTATAATATTTGCAAACGCCCAACTGCATACATTGACAAATAAACGTGCAATTCATTCACCTTCATGCTAGTTTCGTTATTTCATTTCGAGAAATGTGTATTAAACCGAACAAAGAATTTATAGAAATATACTAATGAGAAAATGTCTTAAAATATTAGTATTTCATCACCAAATAGGTTGGAATCTACGTAGATGATTGAATATTAATTATGAAAATGTTTTATATTCAACATATACCTGCGATATGCATTATTGTATCATTAACAGCCAAACCACCACTACACGTATTCTGCACAATTAAAGATACGTCTGCTTTGTTGTTACTAAATAGATACACCGCTAAAGGCTTCTCCCTGTATAATATATACACAAACAACAGTTACAGAAAACCCCGCAATATTGCAAACAAATGTTCAATATTCTATAAAATGCTGGTACAATCGTTCCTTATACCTTTTAATAATTTTTTATTTATTACATATGAATCATTAATTATGCCCATCTTTACATAACCTTTGTAAAATTGACTGAACTATTTATGAACTTCTACTTTAATTCAAATACGATTATCAATAGAATTAAAATTCCACAAAAATTAAATGTCTCTAAAAATAAAAATGATTCATTCTTTCATAAATATAATTTTCTTGGCACAATGAAAACAGGTTGGACTTAGGCTAAAATGATGATACTAAAGCTTTCTGATATATGATATCATCAAGTAGTTATGGATGTACATTAACACGTCCTGTAGAATTGTATAGTAAAATGATGCATTGCAAACGAGGTATACGCGATCTAAATAAATATTTAGTATGAAACTACTAGCAATAAATAATTGGAATAGTCATTAATTACCTAGAATATCTGAAAATTAATAAAACACATTCAAAGGAAGAATTGTTAATGAAGCAAGAAAAGACAATTTCGAGCATAGATATTATTGACATCCAATCTAATTAACCAATTACTCCCCACCTAAATTTAAGCATTTGCGACTCACCAGCGTATTGCATTATCGTGTCATTCACGCACACGGCACCACTACTAGTTTGATTTAACAACAACTCGCTCACACCTTTGTCCTTAGTGAATACGTATAACGTAAGTGGGGAATTACTGGGCAGCAACAAGAAAAAATCATCATTTTGGCAAACATATCGGTAGTGTATATACTGTGATCATAAATGTTGGAATGTAAATAACAGGTGATAAATGTTACTGTCACTATAACTGATAACAATACTATATAACTTCTGTCACAATTGTATAATAAAAAATATGTAAAAATACATTTCAATTGCAAAATAAACATTGTATGGATCCGTCTTCTTATATTCTAGCAAATTTTTCTAAAATGCTACAAAATAGTGAAGAATGTTTTGCATGAAAATAACGGAATTACTCAGTCAACTTCAAGAACTCAGTTGCTTTGGACAAAAAAAAAATTTAGAATACTCACCGTTCATTTATAAACTTTATTGCTTCATACGCATTGTTTACCGTTACCATGGGCAAAATTGGTCCAAAAATTTCTTGCTGCATAATAGGATCGTTTGGCTTTACATCAGTTAAAATAGTTGGCGATATATACTTTTCGCTGGGATCAGTATTACCTCCGATTGCCACTACACCGTTTCCCGTCAAGAAATTTACTAAACGTCTGAAAATACATACATTTTTGAAATTCACATTTGTATATTTGGCTTTTAAAAAAGATGTGATTATAAGAATTCTGATTACATACTGAAAATGATTTTCGTTGATGATACGACATAAGTCTGGACTTTCTTTTGGGTTCTCTCCATACCATTCCTTAAGAATTTTCTTAGCTGCTTGGACAAATTGATTCTGAACTTCTGCAGTGCATAAAACGTAATCAGGTGCAATACACGTCTGCCCTACATTAATGCACTTGCCCCATAAGATACGCTTTGCGGCTATATCCATGTCTACTGTATTATCCAAATACACAGGGCTGCAAATGTACACATACAATATTATACACTCTGGAAAAAGACATTTTCACTGTAGAATACCTTTTGCCTCCAAGTTCCAATGTGACCGGTGTCAAATATTTATTTGCAGCTTCGCGAACAATCTTCCCCACCGCAGATGATCCTGTATAAAATATATAGTCGAATCTTTGTTTTAGAATTTCAGTAGTGTCCGCAACTCCTCCAAGGATGACATGGAAACACTCCTGCATGAGCAAATCATAATTTTATATGATTTTTTTAAATATACCAATCATTAGTTAGTCAAAGTTACCAATCCTTAAGAAGATATAATAGTCAATGTAAGCTGCCAATGTAGCATTAGAAATACTTTTAATGATACTTACATTGTCCAAATACTTTGGAACGATGTCAGCCATGATTGCAGCTGTAGCTGCAGAAACTTCAGATGGTTTAATAATAACACAATTACCAGCAGCAAGTGCTCCCATCACAGGTACTAAAGTCAATTGCAATGGATAATTCCATGCACCTATTACAAGAACCACACCATAAGGATCCTTGCGTATTTCAACACCATCCAACATATTGACAATTGCTTTGGGAGGCTAAAAAATTATATAATTTATTATAATTTATAGACATTAATAACTGCTACATCTAAGCATCTCCTTATTTTGTATCTCTGAAAAATAGACAAAAACTTTATATATATATATATGGCTGAACATCACCTTCTCTGGAGTATCCCATTCCTTAATGTTCATAAGCATGTGCTTTGTGTCATTTATGGTAAAGTCAATCTCCAAGACATTTGATTCAAACTTGCACTGTAATTAAATTTAAAAATAGAAATTGCTTTTGATGCAAACATGTAATTTACAGAAGAATAATATCAACATGCTGAATTCTCCTGCTGAAAGCTCTACAACTAATTTCATAATAACTACCCGTCGTAAGTCAGATGCAAGTGCTGCTTGAATTTCAGTTCTGTTTTCCTCTAACATGCGTATAAATTGTTTCAGCTGTTTAATCCGCCAATCCAGAGGTCGGGTTTTTCCACTGTAAAATGCATCTCGCGTTTTTTGTACAATCTGAAAGTTTGAATGGCAATACATTTACTATGTAATACCAATGGATGAAATAATGAGACAAACATCATTGCATATATAGTAAGTCTGGAATAAATGTACCATGAATATGTATATTGATTGAGAATATATTTAGTACCAGTTTCCTTTACAAATGAGGAATGAATATTGTACAACAGGTCAGTGATGTTTATCATACATATTAATAATGACAATCAAAAAAAAACATAGATAACAAGAAACGTATTATGCAAGATAAATTGAAGGACATGGAAAATTTACAAAGGAAGCCACCAACTTGTTTTACGAATGTACATAAATATATAATATTAAATTCATAACTTAGATTAGCATTATGTAAATGTTCTACTAAAAAAATAGTTAAAATAAAATGCAGAAAAAAGATAAGAGATTTGCACGTGACAAATACTATATTATATATTTTAGTATGTCAAATCCAATTACATGCAAAATGTAAATATGGGAAAATATAAATTCTATAATAAATATATATACATATATAATTCAATATCAATAATTAATATATATTTAATGATGTCAATAAAGCAAAAAGACAAAGGGCATTACAAAAGCAATTTTGATCATCAACAACAAATAATGTTTCAATAATTTTTTACCATACATAAACATATAATTGTATATAATCGAACATTAAAATCTACTTACATCGGCGTAGGTTGCCATTGCTGGTTTACCATTAGTTAGAGCTAAAACAATTGCAATAATAAAATTATCAACCAAATATTGTAAAAAGTTTGCTGTGTCAAATCTTATTTAATTTTTCTACAAGCATATCAATGAATGTACAAAGTACTTATAAAATGATTTCAGTATCTTGTAAAATTTCACTTTTATTATAGGTCAATGGAAAGCACTAATTATCCTTGTCCAAGGTATCCATCATTACTAATAGTAGCACTATCTGAAAACTGTCAGCTATTTGCTTTCACATTTGCATATGTAATATAGACTTTGTACAGTGTATTATTATACTCATAGAATAGGTTTTTGTCATCAAGACATTAAGATATTGTGTCAGAACCTTGACTTTAGACACAGAATCAAACAAATCACTTATTAATCATTTAAAGGTTGCCCATTTCGGTATAAATATTGTGCCTTGGAGGTATATACAGAACAATAAATACAATGAAGATGACAATAAGTAGATAGAATGAATAAGAAACATTTTAGCCATTACATCTACAAAGCAGAGACAAAAGACAAAGAGATAAGAGCAATCTTTAACTAACCAATGTTGATTTGTCATAACCTAACTAACTATACATGTTCGATGATAATTTCTTTTTCTTTTTCCTTGTTAACTTTACATCTACATAGGGCAATCAAATGCCACCAAAGATAACTTATCTATCAAGAATATCATTGATGCTTACGAATAAAATCATAAATTTTATCTGTTATCTTTGAGAGGTGACAATTACTTAATCGACATAAGTGGAATTCATAAGTTTGGTTTCTAATAATAATGACTACTTTTCCAACGCGCAAACTTTAAGTAGAATATTCTCCTCAAATGTTGCACATGATTGGTTAATCATACTTAAATCTTGAGTGTAGTATTATAATCTCTCAATACTCTCTTTAAACTACAACGGACATTTGACAGAAGCTTACCGATAAATAAAAATCATCGACCGCAGACAGAGGGTAGCCTATTGTACAATCACTAAAAGTTTCGACTTTTAAAAAAACTATACACTTGCGAATATCATTCTCTCGTGCGGTCAAACTTCAAAGTACAAGGCAACACGAGATGCGCAGTTTATCTCCTCAAAGAAACATGCGTATGATTTCACGAACTATTCCCAACTGTTTCCAGCCGACTAATGTTTCCATTTATTATCCATCTATATACCATTACTGTGGCATCCGTCCGATAGATGTCGACGCTTATTCATTCCTATTTTTTCTATGTATGTTAATCAAAATTTTGCAAAAAAATATTACGTTAATCGAAATTAGATGTATAACAATGTATGAATAACTGTACATAATATGAGATATTTGAAGAACCAGAAAATAAATTATTTGCATAAAGTATTTAAAAAATCAATCTATTTGTACGAAATTAGGAATTTAATTTTATGTGCTATAGTCGACGAAATATTTCTAAAAATTAGTCTCGAATATGATTACGCATTATTAACATGCAGTGCCATTATAAGAGCTGCTATATTATTATATTTCATTTTATATATCATTTGTCAAATTAGCGAGAGATGTCACAATATGTTTAACCAGGGTGTGTTCCAAAACCTATTCTCGCACACTAGAGTATCGTTCTGCATCTGTTTACCGACATGCGTTCGACAAAGACAGACTTTGAATTTAAACTGATCACTTTGTGGTAACAGTCTCAATCCGGCTAAGAATTAGTAAAATCATGAATGTTTATCAACGTTTAACTTGTAAGTAACCCAAAAAATCGGTGCTTTTATGAAGTTTTATAAGGAAAATTTTCCAAAATGGTTTGATTTTTGCAATTTTACTAACAATGGACCAAAAATCTATCAAAATAATACATTTTAATTAAGAACTTTTTCGGAGTCTCTCAATGTATGTATATTCTATTAGTCACATTCAAGTTTCCCTATAAAAAGAATTACCGAAAATCAACCACCATATGTTTCAGAAAAATTGTGGTAATTTTTGTGTAACAAAAAATTCACAAAGTGACCAACACATTGTGCTCATTTGTTGGAAAAACCGAACTTATCCGTAGGGATAAATTATTACAAACAAATTATGCCGCATTATCGTTGCAAATAGAAATCATGGAAATTACAAGTTGGAGATACTATGGTATTTACAGTGACTATGTAACAACTATATATTCTATTTCCACCAAAAAAATGGTTTTTATACCGATAGATTGTGAAGTGATGTTCGAAGGAGATTCCACTTGAATTTTGACTGAATCCCGCATTCTTCCGTTTTGACTCTCATGTCTTACAGTAAACGTTTCGTCGAAAGGTCTTATCAGGTTCGGCTGGGTCGCATATACTTTCACAGCCATTTTCGTTTCTTAGTCTTTCTAGTAGACACTCGTCCAGTGAAATCAATAATAGATCCACAAATACGTTGAAATTTGTAGAATCCGAAAACACGTAATTTCAAAAAATACGCTTAGTACGTAAACAGTAAACGTACCTGAAATAACAATTTACAGTTGTTCATATAATCAAAGATAACTCAAATTTCTCTAAACGTATATTATATATTACAATTATTGCTAACACATTTAATCCTCCATGTCAATTACACTACTTAGTCTACGTTGTTGTTTTTTTTCATACCAGACAATTAAATTTCACACATTGATCATTAAGATTCTTCGCACTTGGAACCGATTGCTAAAATTCAATTAAACAATCCTACACATTAAGCAAGATCGTGAAATTTCATTGTCAAACTGACCGATTTAGTATTTCTCTTTTCTACCTCACACGTCAAGGCAGACTGTCAGTCTTCCCATGATGGTCGTTCTACTAACAGGGTTTATGGAATATTGACGCGGGAAGTGAACAGTTGGAATACCGCGCAAGGAAAAATCACTAAGTTAACTTCAGTACCTACTTAACGTTAGAGATGAAGGAGAACTAGTATGGAAATAAACTTTTGCCAACGGCACTTTGCAACATATTCTTACGACTAGACATAGTTTTTCCATCAATTTCTAATAAAGTTTTTACATTCGCTTGCCGGTACGGATGGATATATTTTTTTGTAACGACAAAAATCAAAATTGTTTAATACAAATAATTTACTATTAATTCACTTGGTAAATTAATTATCCATCCGACTTAAATGAACCGATTACATACCAATACTATATTCGTATCGCGCTGTAAATAAAGTACATGTAAAGTGCTTCAATTTGTTATTTTCACGATAATAACAATGCGTTCTACCATCTATCAAGAAATGTATTTCTACTAACAGTCGCAGTCGCTTAACACCACACAAAGTTTCTTTGCACTCGATGAAGTTGACCAATATAGGTTTAACTTATGTAGAACGTAGACGTATACTTATATATTTCTAGCTATACAAAATGTAGCCTGCACTGTAACGCGTGAGGTTTGCGAGTCGATCGGTTTTCGTGAGTGTTCATAGTACAGGTAAAAAAAAAAAAAAGCAAGACAATACCTACTTGCAGGAATAAATTATGCAATTCTCACATATTTTTATGCTGTTGACTATTAGTGTGAAGAAATTCCTAGGACTGATTAAAGATTACTAATCTAATTCTATACTTTAGAAACAGAGGAAATGATCGTATGTAATGAAAATTTCGACACGCCATTTCTTAGCACAGTTCCATGCCGGCTGTATACATTAGCCGTTACACGTTACGGGAGTAGCTTAAAAAATTATTAAATTATAGGGTTAATATATTTTACATTAATGATATAAATTTAAAAATTGTTATATTTATATATAACGTCTATTACCTTCTCGTCGAAGTAACTAAAACTATACGTAACAACACTTTGTCATGTTTCTTCTGATCTTCCTTCGAATAATTTAACAGTCAATTTCCACGTAGAAGTGAAATTATAGCAAGTGAATTTATAGCAACCACCTCTGTACAAGATTAGAGCGTACCGAATATCGATCTTATATATAACTAGTTTTATTTTATATTCATATTCCGTGTCATATAAGCAATCTTCCACCTTCAATAAACATTTTGCAAAATCTTGTTGCTTTTTATTTACGCAAGCATTAACACTCAGTGTCGTGTGATCGTATATATTCCATATAATACCTTTTGAGAATATTCCACATAGTACTAGAGAGAAAGAAAGAGACCACAGGGACAGGAAATAGAGTTAGTAAAAATCGGAAGAATTATCGAGCGCGAGACGGAATAAAATCCAGTGAATATTATTATAATTAATACAGGTAACCAAAATAATTATTTACTTACGCAAACCCGAATACTTCGGAGGATCTGGAATCACTTGTATATCGATCCGACAAACTTCCCTTTCTGATGTTCCACCAGGTAGTACAATGTCTTCGATTTGGCCCAAATCTTGTGGCATGTCGACTATTACCTCCGTCTAAAAACAGTTTGTATTATGAGTATAAGATTCACTGTATCGATATATTAACGTAATAACTGACACACTGTGTGATTAAACTATATCAAATATCTTTAGCCATTAAGTAAAATATTTAATTTGTCACTAATCACTTATGAACACAGTCACGAACCGGTAGCAGATAATGATAACTTGACAATGAGTGGAATATGAAAATGAATTGGAATATCAATTCAAAATAAAACACGTTCACGTTCCTGCCCAAAGCCGTTACGACGTACAGCACCGTACAAAAATACTATCGATGCATGGCAGAACCGAATCTGGCAAATAGATAAAACCAACCAACTATTTCAATAATAAATATACGTAATTTTGAGTGAAGTTATCTGAGTTATTATGCAATACGACAACTTGACCATAATCCATAAGACTAATTTATTACAGCACGAAGTGAAATGCTCGATCTAAGCACGTTACGCCGAATGAAACTGAAGCTGGGGTAACGCGATAAGAATGATGAAAACAATCTAAGGCCGCTTGATTCCTCTGAAACCAGTTACTGATGCTTAACAGATATAGCACTCACCATGTTGTCAGGTGCAGTTTTTCTCGACCGGTTGTAAAGTTTTCAAACTGCGACTGATCGCCGATGCCAGTATACGAGAAGAATATGTTGAACACTAACCAATGCAACCTGGAAAACAGCAAAGTATAGCTGCATCCACACCAAACTAGTAAGACTTAACGTAACACAGCCTGTTGATCGTAAAGAGCGTCGTTAGATTTGTGACCGGATTCTTCTGTAGAATGAAAAAGCCAAATCATCGTTAACTTATTTTGTATTCAGTGCTCTGACGTTTGTTCGATATCAAACGAGGAAAGAATGAACGACAATCCGACGAACCGTACGATCGATTTTATACGCAAGTATCGATTTACAAACTTTTCCATGCAATTTTATTCGTCACATCATTGTAATACTGCGAATGATCGATATTAGTCGTGGATGTACTGTTGTGCATATTTTTTGATTTTTTTAAAAACGCTAAACTATTTATCACAAATTTTGAGTACTGATAAGATAATGCGTATATATAAAATTATTTAATATTATAAATGAACTATACTAATTAATATATTTTAATTAATTAATATGGCTATAGCAATATTCAACTATGGCACTGTAAGTGGGAATATATTTCTATTCGTCAATTGATACAATCGATATTACATTAATTGTTAACTCGTGATATCAGATTTTGCGTTCTAATCGTAATAAAATGGCCGCTCAAAAAGAGTAATTAATATATATGATAGTTTGAACTGTACTTCATAATATGTTGATAGCTGGACGACCGAGAACATCAATTTCATAACTTAATATTTACGTATATATAATAACTGTATTTGCTGATGTGGAACACTTACAGAATTACTATTTTATGAATGGGTATTATAATTAGAGACAGAGATATTTAATGAAATTTAGGTTTAATAGCTTTGGTTTATACAAATATTTCAATGCTATAAGGCACTTGACATGTGAACACTATGCCAGGTATTCACAAAATAGTTACTATATATATTATGTGTATATATAATATTATAAAAGATATCACATTTCATAAAAATAATATATGAAATGTTTAACACGTCATAATAACTGCAACAAATGTACTTGATATCAAAGTAAGCGAACAATAAAAATTGTAAAATGAAACTTATATTATTTATATCATGATCTCCAGTCTATAGTAACATGAACACTGTATGAGTGAAAAATCTAGATATGTTCCATTCCTTAATAGCTAAAGATATAAATGCTCAATTGTACACAAGTACAATAGCAAATACTACACTCAGCTAGAATGGAATTAATTTGAAATAAAAAATAGTTTTTAAAGTACTGCAGTGATCCACGAGTTTCTGTAATATGGATATCTCAAATAATATCTTTTAGACATGTCCAAATTGTTGCTGTGCTTTCGTTAGCGTATATAATTAATTATAACTATGTAGTTTAGAATGTCGTTACGTGCGTAAAGTGTTCAATGACTCCTGCCATAATTTCAAATTCAATTTTGTGACTCGTTAATATTATAATTCCTGTATAACCATGTTTTCTTATCTTAAGAAAAATGCTAAATCAATCTCAAGGTTGGGAACAATTGAGCTGTGTATCTGAGAATATTAATTGTTAGGCATATTGTCAGTACCAATCTTTAAATCTATCAAGTGCTCTTTTCCATTGCGAAACTATAGTCTGATATTGTGAGCGTCTCTCTTCATTTGGTTTAAAGCATTTTTCCACGTGACGTAGTTTCAGCAATTCCTCTCTGTTCTTCCAGATTCCTTGAACAAAAATATTTCACGTAATAAAATCCAAGACTATGCACGAGTACAAGTTGATATTTTATTAGTGCTTAAAACTCAATTATGCTGCGTTAAAAGCTTCTATAGTGCATTTCAATGTTAACGATAAGTAAGAAAAAAAATTTACCCTGTTGCAGACCCGCCAAAAATGCAACACCCAAGATTGACATTTCACTACTTGTTGCTCTCTCTACTTCCAATCCTGTCAAATCAGCTAATAGTTGCATCAAGAAGTCGTTACGAGAAACGCCACCATCAACTCTGAAATACATTATGAACAACTTCGTTTTATATTTGCAGCTGTAAAAAACGAAATAAGAAATTATATTGACGCTCGTACCGTATTTTGCGATAGGCGTAGCGTGTCTCGTGACGTAGAGAATCATACAATAACAGTATCCTAAATACAAGACTTTCCAAAAGCGATCTGACAAGGTGAGCTTTGCCGGATGTTGGCTTTACACCAAGAAATCCAGCGGCGGCTGTCTGATCATTGATAGGTGCCTTTTAAAATAGAAATTGAAAAGTTCAACAGGAGTATATCAGCAACTTTCTTTTATCTGAAAAATAGGTATTTTCCTGCTAGACTGGAGAGAAAGTCTGAACGATCAGAAAGTTTTGCTTGCACAAGGCAGTGATATCGCATAGGAATAATACATTTACTTTCACGTTTAATGATATGAACCCGTGCATTGAATTCAAAATATTACCTGTAGGCCACTGAATGCAGGAACAAAGTAAACCCCATCGGAGTCGCGAACTGAATTCGCCAAATCAGAAGTTTCCGAAGGCTGTTTTATTATACCTGTATTGATTATAGTTTTTAATAGATTTATATAGATTATTCTTATTCACCTACATCATATGTTTAAAGTTAATATTCTTACCAAGTGATTTTGCCCATTCAATAAGCGTCCCAGTGTCATTCGAAGCGCCTTCGACAACGTATACAAGCTCAGACCCCAATCGCCAACCAACAAGAGGATACAAACCTATAAATTACAAGATACTGACTTGAAATAAAACTCTAAATTTAAGACTATCACAATATTTTGCGTCAGTTTCGTTCCCGACGTGAACAGCAGAACGAGCGTAAATATTTTAAAAAGAAAACAATAAGAAGAATCACGAAATATAAAAATCTCAAAGTAATTCTAAATCTCGAACATAAAATTACCAGTAACTGAAGCGTGCGGTTCGTTTCCTGTATTCACATTAACAAAAGTTCCAGTTCCCATTGTCACCTTAAGATCACCAGGCTGAAAACATCCAGACCCAAACAGCGAAGCTGCTTGATCAGCCATCTGAATTTTCATAAGAGATAAAAAATTATTATTAATCTATCGATGTCGCATATGATAATTTTATTAATATAATATTTACCGAGCAACAAATTGGAATTTCAGCCCCGAATATATCTTTCGATACATTTCCAAAACTTCCTGCAGTATCGACCACTTCCGGAAATATATTTCGAGGTAATTTGAAAAGATTCAAAGCCCAACCAGCCCACTGCATCGTGAATGGATCAAAAAGACCAGTAGCTGATGCACTTGAAGCATCCGTAATGTGTTTTCCTAAATTTAAATTACAACATTGACAATTATTCTTCTTTGTTTGTTAGAATCAGCAATATATATATTTACCTGTCAATTTGTAAAGCAACCAACAATCTACGCCTCCAAATACTGCTCGTCCGTTGATAGCGGCCTCGTTTAGACCTGGTACATGTTGCAAGGCCCACGTTAGGCGTAAGGTCATCTAAAGTTCACAGAGGGCGTCGATTAATACATCACATTACGATCTACGCATATCAAGCACTTTGTCACCGCATTCTAAAGAGCTAACTACGATCAACCAGTGGAACTTCTATATATAATTAAACGACAGCTGTAATAATTACATAAACAGTCAATAAACTTCTCTCAACTATATAAACATTTACCAAAGACAAATACCATTGACAAATCAAAATTACAAAAAAGATTCTTTATCAAACCATAAAACAATTTAGGTGCACTAAATATACTATGACAATGCAATATCACATTGCAGGAATGTATTGACAGTGCCTGTTGAAAGAGCAATCAGAGATATTTTAAATAAATAAAAAATACAATATTCGTAAATTATTTTTAACAAAACAAAAGAAAAATTGTGTCCTAATTGCAAACCTGAGTATTCATGAGTTTCAGTACGCTGCCAGCCAAGAATCGTTTACTTCGTGATAAAACGTACAATAAATGAGCACCAGTTCGTAAACCCTTCATGGTCATAGATGAATTCCATTCCTTGACCATCATATCTGCCCGCAAATCCTTCCATGTTATAAATCTGAAATACTCTACATGTCAGATGGGTTGTGCAAACAAGTCTGTGATACAATAATACGGTATTCACAATAGTACTCGGGATTACCTGTGATAGTGTTTACCGGTTTCGAAATTCCATGTGGTGAAGCTACCACGTTGAGTGGATATTCCGAGAGAAGCAATAGAGCCTGCTTCGACTCTGCTATCTGCAATTGGAACAATAATCGTACTTGATAAATGCAGTAAAATACTTCACTGTACATTCTGTACATAGTGTTAATTGCAAAATCGTCTCTATTACGATATTAGTCATATATATGACATATGTATGTATATAGAGTTGAAATCACACGATGTGTCTGTATGAACCTATGCTTTCGTGATCCATGCTATTGTAGGAGTAGTTACGTACTTATGTCCTGAAAACATATTTCTTACCACGGACTGCGCTCTTTACAACGCGCTGTACAGTGCTCCATAGTTGTTCAGGATCGATTTCAACGTAACCTGGCTTCGGGTATAACAGTTCCACCTATTTTATAACGAAGAATAATAGTTAATATCGTTAATTTCAGTGCTTTCTATACAATTTCACATTTTTTATTTTTATTGATGGCAAATGCACCAAGAGAAATATTTTAGATAAACCTTATTATATATATTATATTTTAGATAGCCTTTGGGATAGGAGGATTGATTAATTCTATAGAAAGTCGGTCCCGAGTTATTCACAGATATGAAAATCAATGGTCGTGTATGGATGAACAAGATGAAAGACAAAAAGATATGAAATGGCCTTGGTCAGAACCTTGGTTGCTTTCATATAATAAAAATAATACAATAAAAGGTAATGTGACGCATGGAAATTTTATACTGCAGGAGAATCCAAACACGTATATTGTAGTAGAATACTAAGAATGGTAAGTTCGTTGAAGAATGACTAAAATTAAATTTAAAAAAAACATGACTACGTTGGAAATTTTGCTCTAATAGTTTTACGCTTATCATTTTATATGAAGTTATAGCATTAACAAAATTGTTGATAGTTCCATGCACCTAATTCATAGAAATTTAAATATTATTTTACACCATGAGTCCGATTATCAATAATAATGATACAATTATTGAGTAAAGCAGAATAGTAACTTTGATGCTTAGCTTAATTTAAAAAATCATTTTGCATTTCGTTTGAGCGGTGCATGGCCATGCATAGACTGGAATGGAAATAATTAGTATGCGCCAAGCGAATATATATTCAAAGATTCAGAAAAACAACCCAACCTTTTCCGCCGACGCAGCAATAACGGTAGCACTTTCATCAAGAATATGACATCGCACAGTAGTCGTGCCGACATCTAAAGCAGCAATGTATTTCATTGTTCGTCAAAATCTTACGGATGGTCAACAATGCGTTCAAAGTGAAACCCGCGTAAGATAAAACTGAAATTTAGTACCCGAATTCGCCGCCAGATTGTACTAGGTTCTAGTAGAAGGCAGTTTCGAAGGCAGTGGGCGCAAGTCAATCATTAAGGTTTAAGCTACGTAACGATCGCGAGACGATAAATATTATTTGATTACAGCAGCATATCACGTTTTTTTGTAGCTTAATACCGAACCTTCAAGCCGTATGTGTTCCTGTTAAAATCGCACGATAAACTGACTCCGCTTATCTTCGTTAACTCAGCACAAGAATGACACTTTGTACTGCGCATGCGCCGTTACATAGCGTATCCAATAGTATCCAATTCTTGCTTGCACGTATGCGACAGAGCTCATGGTTAGAAGAGTATAGTTTGCAGAAGACTTGAAGTAACTATTAATTGCTTGTATCCGGTTATTTCTTCTCTATGCTATTATCTTTAGTCACTACAGTCTACTTTTTCTTATAACTATACTTTCACTATAACGGGGGGTTTTTCCTTTCATTACATATCACAGTTGTTTTTCGCGTTTTAAAAAACAGCCCACTGTTAGTAGGAGACATCCGTAAATGTTAGGTTTATACATACCTTACTCCGTTTGAAAAATCATTCTTGATATGTATAGAAGATCTTGTGTATTGAAAGTACAATGACAAGCGTTGGTTATGTAAGGGATAATGTACATGTATGCTTTATTCAATGCTGCTGTACATATGCATTGAGAATCAATGTAGTATAAAAGAATTTGTTTCAATATAATTTAATAATATATTATTAAGTTCGATTGATTTTTGTGTAGATTGAAATATCTTTCAGTATTAACGGTAATATTAGGTAGTGAAATAAAAATGAATTAAGTGGTGATTGTTTAGTCTCTTAAACTCTGATGAAACTAAAGATTTTATAAAATTTGACGATAAAAGCATAACTTATTTAACAGTTCTTAAATCTCATATTTATTTCGCAAATCATTAATTTCTTCCTCGGTTTTGTGCTCTACTGCTTTGCAGTGGTCCAGAAGGATATTAATTTCTGTGAAATTAAATTACACTGTATTTGTACATTGAAACGTCTAATTATATATGAGATTAAAATAAATTACTCAACACCATGTACCTTTTTTATCAGCATTGCTCATAAACATGGTCAATGCTCTAAATCTTCTGACTTGACTGAGATCCTCCATGTAAGAGAACACTGCTTCGTTTCTGGCAACAAACTTTGAACTTAAACTTTGCAGAATTTCACTGAACATATCAGATTCTAAAGAATCTTGAAAAATTGTATGTAGAGTACCAGCCTGAATTTGCTATAGGAAAAACCAATAAACATTGTTTTGTAGTGTTTGAAAATATTCGTGGCATATATCTCGCGGTACAACAATGGTATAAATATGTTTGTTGGATTACCTTAAGATATCTGTATCTATATTCCTCACATGTGTTTTTTCTCCAATTCATTAAAAACTGAACTGCAGTCTTAGGAACTGGAGGTAATTCAAGAACTTCACTCTTTATATCTTTTTCAATTTCATAAATTTCACTTGCTGCTGAATGATTTTTAAGTGATATTTCCTTTTTTGATCTGTGTTCTACATTGGATGACTTATCAACTTCTTTTTCATCTTTTTTTTCCTCCATGTTAATCACATTTGTCAAGAACTTGTCACTGAAATCTATTTCTTTCACAGAAACTCTTCTTAGAGGTTTCTTAAGATAGGAAACATGTTACATGAATACTAAATTTATATGAATAATTTCAGTGTAGCAATATTAACCGATTATTAGTTACTTTGGACCGTTGATGGGGGGGTTTCACGATTGGGTGAACAATGGCAACGTCGTCATCTTTCTGTAGTATCCACGAGGGCGTAAATGAAACAGTGTCAGCTGGTTTTACAAGGTTCTCCATTTGTTTTGTGTCTTTAACCGTCTTTCCACAAAGTTTTTCACCAATCTTTTTTTCAATTGGCACTTCCTCAATCAAATTCTCACCTGTTATGATTACAGACTGAAAGGATACATGTACATAACGCATTGAATACATTATACTGATGAAATACTTAATACAAACATTTAAACTCTTGATTTTCTTGTTAGCTTGAATAAGCATATTTATTGCTTCTTTGTTAGAGGGTTCCAATTTCAAAATTCTTTCTATATCCTGTTTAGCCTCACGGTATTGTTTCAATCCCATCCGAGCTGTAGCCCGTCTATGATATGCTTTCACATACTCTGAATCCAATTCTGTAGCTGTCGTGCAATCCGCTTCCGCTGAATATAAGCTGATGGTAAATAAAATAATTAAAAAATGCACATTAAATGAAACTAAATCTAAGCTCAATAACTAAGAAAAAACTGTACTTGTCCATTTTCAAATAACATAGTGCACGATTTGCATAAAAAACTGCATCGTATGGGAAAACTGCAATTGCTTTACTATAGCAACCAACTGCTTTATCCCATTTTTGTTGCTTCACTAGAATGTTCCCTTCGTTCTTATGTTTTGAAGCTTCAGCATGATTCTTTTCTAATTCCTCCTTTGATAAACTCTCTTCTACAGATTCATCAGACTGATCCTCTTTATCTATCTCTTTACATGCTTTATCCTATATCAATATAAATATATCTTATCTATACTTTACAGATTTAATTGATACCTATGACATATATAATAAAAACATACCACATTGAACTTATCCCATGCGGAATAGTCATGAGACTTAATGCGTTCAGTAGAAGGCTTATTATTCTGCTTTGGCTCAGGCATTGGAACTACTTTCTTCTTTTTGCTTCTAACCGATGGTAGAACCTTCTTATGTAAAATGCAATTCATGTAATAAAAAAAATGAAATCTTATTACTGAAAACTCTTACCTGATCCACACCAACATTACGTATTTCTAAATCTTTTCGTTTCATCTGTTCTTCCCAGTTTTTCAAGTCTAGGAATTCACTTTGCAAATCTTCTGAGTTATCTTTTATCTGCTTCTGCAGAAGTATAGACTTGTCTGCATCCATTAGTTCTATAAATCAAAATAAATATATACATCTAATGTCTACATATATAATAATTTAACGTAAGTAAATCACATTCTCATTGAATCTGAATATGTCACTGTATATGTTCAGTCTATATTACCAACAATTTGTCAAATTGTTTTATTAACACGACCTAGTGCAATTGTATAAACTGAACTTACAGCAAAACATAGAAATTCTGTAGTCTCTGGATGCAAAATATTATCCAGTTTTCTATGTGACAGAATTGAAATTGTTCAAACAACAATGATTCAAAAGAACCAAGTTAGGAACACTTTTTCTGTAAATCAGAGATCTCTGTGTAAATGGTTACTGTAAATACGCAATTATTTAGTCGATATCAGAGAATATGATATCTGCCGTACCAACGCAGAAAGCATTGAGCATCGAAATGGATAAGGTTCTCGGCATGCGTATTTGCAATGGATTTTAGAACACGCGAAAGAGGAAACAAATGAAAATGGCTTCCCTTGCTTCTAATGTGTTATAGCAATTGCGGCGTTACTAGTAATTAGTTGGAAGTAAATGTTTAAAGTGTGTGGCTGAATCAAAAAAGTTAAATAAATGAGAAAATTAGATGCCAAGGAGCCCTGGGGGGCTGAAAGATTAGAAGCTGAATTGGAAGCCGCTCGTGATGGTCTCAGAGGCTTAGATCGGAATATTCGTAAAATTCTAGGCCGAGATGTTCCCGACGGTGAAAATACAGTACAACCACCACCGAGGTGCATATTAATTTATTTCCAGTTTATTTTATTTTCATGAATGTTTAAATTAACGTTATAAATGTTGTTTGATTAGACACCTCTGCTACATTATTGTTATGGCATTTGGGTACAAGCATAATACAACATAACCTGAACTAGTGCCTTAATTTCCTGTTATTTTGCACTGTGCCAATAAAGATTTATTAATACAGCTGTTTAGATGTGAATAATATATTCTTTTGCAGTAGTATTCTACATTTTTACACATACAATTAATCTCTGAATAAAATGTATAGAGTTATTCGGACCAAATGCACCAACGGAAGTTAGTCTATGCAATTGATTTTTGTTGCAGAATCAACTGAAAGTGATTTCTTTGTACTCAATAATCTTATTCCTTGTTATAGAATTCCACAGAAACGGCCACTACAAGAGGATCGTAGACGCCCAGCACTAGACTTTTCAAACACAAATAATGAAACGCCGGGGGCTAAACGACGTTGGCAAGCACCACCAGGAGAACCAAAAACTGTTTTTAGTCGTTTAAGTGCACGAGTGCCTTCAAATGCAGATGACAGTGCAGATGAAGATGATACTATTATTAAGGCATAAACATGATATTACTGACTGTTTATATATTTGTCCATATGTATCTGTTAAAACATTGAGTAATTGCTAAACTCAATTCTTACAGCCAGCAGTATCCTCAAGAGTAATAGCAACCCCGCGGGAAGTGCCATCTCGTCAGGAAGTAATCAGACGTGAGCGAGTGGATGAACGCAGCCGTCAGAGAAACAAACGTATGTTTGGAGCACTTCTTGGTACTCTACAAAAGTTCCGTCAAGAGGAAACCAAGCTAAAAGCAAAAGTAAGGATCCTAATTCATCTACATATAACGCTGTCCACATTGAAAAAACATCATAATTTATAAAAATTTCATTATAGGAGGATAAGAAAGCAGAAGTTGAAGCAAGAGTTGAGGAAGCTGGTAGAAGGGAAAAGGAGGAGTTAAGAAAAGAACGACAGCAACTCTTTCTGTCTCGAAAACGTCAACTAGCTGAAGTACGGGCTTTGGAAGCAAAACTAGCACGCAGTAAGCAATTTCAAGAATGGCGTGCTGTGCAGCTACCACTTGCTTCATTCATACGAACTCGCTCTCAGCCTGCTATATATTATTTACCAAAACGTCCACATCCTCGAACAGATACTCTATTAGCACAGTCTGCTAAGGAACTTCATGGTAAGTTACAATATTCATTATTCTTTATGAGGTTATATGTCATTGCCTTAACGATTCTCCTGTGTTCGATTGCAGAGGAAGTTGAGAGAAGAGAAAAAGCTCTGATGGAAGAACTTGAATTGATAGAAGTGCAAGTGGGTCTTGCAAAACATCAGCAAAGTGATAATAATACTGTTCAGAACATTCAAGAAGAAGTTCCACGTTCTGTAGAAGAGGGCGAAGAGAATCGGGATCCTAATCCCGACATTAAAGTAATGGAAAATTTAAAGATTGAAGTGGCTCCGCCGTCTACGATGCTTCTGACTCCTCCAACGGAGTCCCCAAAGATTGAACCTGAGGAGTCTGTCCCTATAACTACTGACTTGGCGAAGGAGGAAAAAGTACAAGAGACACAGGAAGATCACCAGGAACAGGAGGATAAAGATGATCATGAAGATCAGGTTCAAGAGGATGAGAATAACGGCTAGCATGAAATGTTGATATTTTTTTCTCTTCTTTCCTTGTGTATATATTGACATTATACATGGTGTCTCAGAACAATGATGGAAAATCAGTTTGCAATGGTTATCTCGTAAGTAAAACAGATTGAACTGTTTTTATATTGTATTGCATTGTGAATTTAACATTCAATTGCATCCAGTATCGTATCTGCGACTTTCACGTATAAAATAATTCTCAATATCGTTATCAGTCCATTAAAACACGTTTTCATTATTCATACGAATATTGTTTTAAATATGTAATTTATCTTATCTTCATCTATGTTATCCTTTAGCTTAGTGACAACAAGAAATAATTTCAAGAAAAGTACTATTCTATGATTAGCTGCCAATCCTTTTGAATGTTTTGTCCTGTCTTCATAAAGGCTGTAGGTACAAAGTTGTAGAAGACTAATTTTCATCGTGGTTGATCAATTATGAATTTTCATAACAGGAAATAATTTTCCCTGTTGAAAGAGTCATTTAAGCTTATGAGAAAACTATGAAATTTTGTATTTTCATCACTACAAATCACCATGTATAATAAAAATGTTTATAATTTTACGAATATCTGTTATCGTAAAAGTTCCAAATTCCTATCTAAGTACTTAACTCACTGTACAATCGACATTCTACCGATAGTATTGTAAGTTTGTATTGACGGCAAGTAAAACGTACAAAAAAGTATTGCAATTCTTCTTACGGAAATAACGCGTTGTTTAAACCCAATTTAGTGGTTATTCATTTGTTTTCCACTACGTTTGAATGTATCTAACTAATTTTAAGACTGTAAGACCAAAATAATATAGTAGCATTATGATGAATATAAATTTAATCAAGAAAAGTATACCAGCTATACAAGATTTTACAAGTAAGTACAAGAACCCACTCGTCGCAGCGTCTTTACATACTATTTGTAATAGTTTATTCCAGCAGGTATCATTTAAAGTACCAATTCGCATATTCATAACTGAGTAAAAACAAATTAACTAAGCCCAAGAACATATTTCGTTCATAAAAAAGTCCGTTTTTTAATTTTTTTCAATGAAAGCGACTATGTACTTTTTTTAATGTCAAGATAATCCCTATCGCATCTATCAATTTAATAACTTATAACATATTTCATATAACGTTAATTCTATGGCCTTGTTTAAACCGCGTGTATGAAGCTCTATCTGTCTCACTGTGTATTTTATGAGAACAAACTCAATGTGATGATCGTTAGTACGCGTAATATAAACTAGGCCTATATTTTCTAAAAGTACAAGAATCTTAGTTAATATAAAAAAAAATTTGTATAACAACATGAAAAGCTTAATCTTTAAACTACAAAGCTTTCTAATGTAAAGAGAGTAATTTTCAAAAACAGGGAACAAAGAAATATGACGAGGAGTTTCCAACCACATTCAAAATTCTTCTCTACATCCGACCCTGAACGTTAGTTGCGAGCCATTAAGTCGCTACGCTATGCCAGCCGTAAGAGTATCTTGCGTTTACTTGGCTCGTGCATATAGACAGTCGAGCCATAGGGTCGAATTGGACCGAACTGACATTTAACACAGCCAATATAGTAACATACACTAGCACAAATGTACATACCTACTCCAGTCGTATCCATATTCATGAATTCCGTGGTTTGAGCTTCAACCATACTCTCTTAGCTATAGGTACACATATAAATAGCTATCCGGGAGCGTTATATTACGTGCTAAACGAAGCCTCGCCCTGTGCGACAATCCACAAAACGTGGCAAAGCGACCTTACCCGTTGCGCGTGATACTTCAAATTTTCACGATTTTCTCCTTTTCGCGATACGCGCCATATCCCTGTCGTCGTGCTTGATTATAACAATGTGTTGCCATCTACCTCTGTCGGTACAAATTATTATCTCTTACCACTGCAGCCACTGTTATAACAAAGTAACCTCCAGTTGAATTTATAACTAGAAATAATTTTTTTTGCACCAGGTACATCATTTATTATCTAACATAATTGCTCGTCATTAAAGTTTATCAGGATATGTCGAGACGCGATATTTTATGTTACTGCAGTTTTCGTAGAAACACTGTAATTTGTCTTAATGTGAATCTCTATGTACTTTCTCGTTCTCTTACTTTGGTGAACGTTGATGAATTATATCTTTTGATAAAAAACACGGGATACGCTCGGCACACTTGCTACCGGAGTAGACGGAAATTCATAAAAACATGATATTATCGAGACTGCAAGTTTCTTATATATACATAATATTACAAATGATAAACCATTTATACCGCTCGTAAGATTTAACTTGTTAATTTTAACGATAATAACGCTTTTTTCTTTAGCAAATATTAATTGCACGTCGTAATACGTATTTGATGCGTGTTAGTATAGTGAAATTAAGAAATTGTTCGTTTCATTTTAACTTAACTGTTCTACACACACACGCGCGCGCGCGCGCACGCACGCACACACATATATATGCTGGTTAAAATGGCCGCGATTGGATAAACAGTGATGTAGTACATCATGCGTGGATACATTTCCACGCACCCATCATGCTTGGTTTCTGTACAGATGAAAACACAAGTAAATTTAGAATTTGGGCTTACCGCCAGATAATTCTCTGCTCCACGAGGTGAAACGGCCTTTGCTCATTTCATACTCGATATCCCATGAGCTGCTTCTCACGTGATGCGACCACAGTTACACTTATGGAATATTATTTAGTGCTTCAGTGAATTCATTAAAGGAGCCACCGTAGAACGATTCCTTTACGAGAAACCGCCATGTTAGTTGTCATCCATGTTTTCGTCTGCTACAGTTAGCGCCATTGCGTATCACATAGTTGTTTCTCTGGAGCATATTGCTACCAAGTATAGCATGGATAATCAATCATATACATAATCTTTGGAACAGGCAATCGTAACGAAAGATTAATAATCTTCGTAGTCCATATGTGTACAGTGCAACAGTCAACAGTAAGGAATGTAACAATTGAGTCAGTGAGATAAAGGTAAACACTCAACGGAGGCGGGTTATGTGTATGAAAAAATACGAACCAGCAAAATACAATCTGATATTCTGAATCATTAAGAATCCTAAATATCATCAAAATTCTTTATCATATATTTAAACAGAACGTGGACAATCTGTGTTAAACCTGTGTGGTGTCAAGTTGACTGTGTATCTAATAAAATGGAGTCAAATCTAGTAATACTTTCAAACGAGATAGCACCGTCGCGCCAGACTTCTCTTTACCGAGGCGTGGCTCCATACAATGATGGCAATAAGTGCGTATAGCTTTAAATGTTAAATCTAACGACCTGCACTACATCACCCTGTTCTGCCAACGTACGTTACAAACGTGCCGTAGAAGGCGTAAGCTTGCCTAGTGCCACGGTGTGTGCACTCGCCAATGGCCCGTGCCAATGTGAACACGCCTCTTTCCATAGCCACACCCCCACCCCTGTCGTTTAATGCCGTATTCTCTCGAGCGTGCGCACGCATACGCGTTCAAATGAAATGTCGCGCATGCGCATACCGCATTTCATTAAACTACCTCAACGTTGCTCGCGCACAGCTAAGTGGGGATTAGTTTTTAGAGTGGGGATGACTGGCTTCCGAATCATGAATATTACGCGAAGAAATATGTGGTTAGATCTGCAGCGAACCAATGAGAAGGCCACTTTCTCACTAACACCTCTCACTCTGTATTCACGTCTTAACACAGAAAACGATGGTGGCTCTGTTCCCTGGTGATGCTGCCAGAGTTGTATACACACGCGCTGGCCACACGTACAGTCAAAGCAATTCTTCGGTACAGGCGAACGCGCCCGGATGAAAGACTATAGCCGGCGATTTCTTATTTCTGCTCTGGTAAATCTGTCGTCTCAGTCAGTGAGCCAACGAAGGGCGAGCCGTACAGCAGTGACCGTGTCCATGACTGTCTTTTTTTTTTTCGTTTACCATTTGGAAAAAGTACATCTACAGTGGTTCGTTTGATTAGCTGTCTAAACCGGCAACGCACGAGTGCAGTGTTTAAACAAAGATATTTAGGGTAATCGTGCGTAACTTGTCTTTTGACATGTGTGTCTTCAGCTTGCATATATGACAGGACCAAAATTATGCACTGTTTTGTTATTTAATCTACTCGATTGAATACCGGCAATTCGTCTCTTGGAGCTTACACATCTGATACCGATTTGTAGTACGAGTTGTACGAAGTTCTCGTCCTAAACTGAGACAATCACGTGACTTTCGTTGCATGTAGCCGACGGCTACCCTCTGCTGACTATCTTATGGATCCTACCGTGCATGGTGAGCTATTATTATATGACAGGAATTCTTTGTTTAGGGGTAGTTGTTCAACCCGTTAAAAATATTTGTATTCTGGGTATATACGTACAGGGATATATCGAATTAAAATGGACATTCAGATTTCCCGCTCATTTCGACGGCTACGCTCATAGCTGGAGAGACGTTGATAGTGAAGAACTTTTATTATTTATTTATCGTCAGTGACAATGTATTTATTTTATTCGCGCAACATCGTTGCGTAATTACCAAGTGCGACTCTTTTCAATTTAGTCTTATCCAAGGTTATTGAATTGTATCCAATTTCGTTTTCTTATACTCTATTGCGTTAGTGGCTCAGTATACTTAGTTGTGTGGATTCAGTGTATGTATATTCAGACTAGTTTTCCTCAAAACTTATTCAACTCCAAGCTCTTTCACTGCAAGTCTATATTCTATGTCTAATCCAATAAAAAGTGACCATACAGAATAACGCACCTCATATTATATATATATATATACACAATATTAACATACATTTAGATTTGCAGTGATAGATAAATGATGGGTATTTGGACAAGAACAAATTTTACAACGACAAGAATTCTAGTGAGATTCATTAAGTAAATTAGCAAGTACTGTAATCGCAATGGTAAATTTTGACAAAATTATTGTTATTGCTACTAAACATTTTGGACATCCAAATACTAACCATTGCTCTAGCAATAAATATCGAAATGTCGACTCTCTATCATATATTTTTCTATCACCCAATGACACAAAAACGAATGAGTATTTCCAAATACGTAATTTCAGATACAGTTCAAAATATATAATCTCTCCGTTATGTTTGTTTAGATAATTCGTACATGCTCGTGTAAAAATAAATATTACATTTCAAATTAAACCCAATTGCCATGTCATTTTTTATTAATGTTAATGTAAATCATTAATGTTTGGACATTTCATTCGTAATATACGTGACGTCAACCACGAGAGCGCACGAGTGTTATCGCGTGTATTATTATTAGTATGTCGGTTCACATACATTTTTACAATATCTGTACATTCGCTGATTACATTATTGCGCCCTGATAAGAAGCTATTCATTTTTTTTATATTCGTAGTAGATAACGCAACCGATAATCACAATCAATATATGTTTTATAAATATACATATATTATATATATATATATATATATATATATATTGCCTAGTAAAAACAGCAGAGGAACAGCCGCTTGTCGTAGGCGTTACGTAGGCGAGCAAACATTAGGAATCCATTAATATTTCTGTCGATACGGCTCGTTGCAAAAAATTTTTACTTGAAAAGAAAAATAATTTATGCTAGACTTTTATTCATTCATAAATATTACGTACTGTCGACGGTCATTTAAAACTATAACCTCTCACTCGCTCATTATAACTCACTTTCGTGGTTATCAGGCATTCTGTTAATTGTGCGATATATTTTTTAACCAATATCGATTTTAAGGGTTGCGTAACCTGTAAACAAATTTGAAAGATTCTCGTAACGGGTAACGATTACTTGTATTATAATTTAATTATTTCTTTTAGTGTTTCTACGAATCTAGTAGATTATTTTATAGGTCTGCTCTAACATTGAATATGGGGTTCGCAATGCTTTGGTTGAAAATTCAGGAATCTCAGGGTCTGAGATTCTTGGAAAATTGTCAATCTGATTTTATGATTGGTTATGTAATCACTGTCGTGAACGATCGTTTAAGATATGTTTTTCGAACTTTATAAAAGAAGAATTTCTCTACGTATTAGTCGATTCAAGATTTTATCATTCCTGCAAATAATCGACTGTACGACGAGAAAATTAATACCTGTTGTTGAAAAGGAATGACGCTTTTCCTTCCGGTAAAAACATTGTCTGTCCCATAGAAAAGCTACAGTACCTATAGGTCAACATCTCGAGTTCCCTCGGAAATGCCCGCAGCCTAGAAGCAGTTATAGATTCATTAGCGTTCAATTAGTACTATTTGCTTGAAATAAACATTAAATACAGCTTTTAAAAGCGGTTCACATCAGGCCGAGTCTCAGTTGACAAAGGACTGCTCAAACACTCGGAATTAGCTCCCGAAAAAATTCAAGTTGGTCTTTCCTACAGCTTTCGGCACCTAAGGTACAGCCGTTTGACCAAGAACATTTTTACCTCAAGGACTCACTTTTTGGTCCTACAACCACAAACCCGATACCTGCGCTATTGCTCGTAAATATATGTACACATAAGTACACGTACTGTAGCGCCGGCGCCGTGACGTGACTTTAACCATATTGTCGTGCATCCATACGTTTTCTTTGAACCACCGAATTACCCTTTTTCGATTTTCTACCCATTTTCTACAAATTCTTACTCGTCGTCAGACACCAAGCTGTCACTCACATTACGTCATTAGAATACCTAATACGCTATTGCCACAAATATTTAATCTAAAGCTAATCCTAGTTATCTGGGAAACTGTCTCAGGTCGACGGATGTAAGTCAGTACCCGGTCTATTCGCGACGTTAGATACCTACTTTGAAAAACAATGGCAGACACTATGCAACTTGGACATTTGCCCTTGGACGGTCTGGCTTTGCACCTGCCCAAGTTATCAAATGGGCATTCGAGTATGGCATCGCGAAGCATGTAAGAGGAGGTAAGGTTGGGTAGGTAGGTGGGTACCTTTTACTTAGCGTGGGTGAAGAAATGTACGATTGTATATATGGTAGTTAAGCTATATATATATATATAATATATATATTATACTATACGCTTTATACCTACATATGTATATATGGGTATAAAGCATATAGTCGCGCGACTATGACTGCCATACAAATTATCTACGGCTATTCCGATACGCGAAGACTGTATAGGGGCAGCGGTACGACGAAGGCTGTTGAAAAAAAGAAAACGTGGGATCGAGTGTGTACCTATAGACTCCATTTTTATTCTTTACTCAATTTTTCGTATAGGGGTTCGCGCCGCGCTAATAAAATCACCAGCCAATTCCCTTTACGGTTATATTCCATATGATGATTATTATTTATTCTTACGTCACAACACGTCCACCCGTGGTCTCCCGTGACCGGAATGTAGTAGGAAAGAGTTAGAGGGAGAAGTTCGTACATAAAAGAAAATCGAAGCAAAGGGTTGTGAAAGAAGATCAAGGGAAACATTGCACGCGTGGTATAGACGTAACAGGCACGATCGATCATGATTGATTCATCGGATTGCTTGATTAACTCTTCACCTCGATTCGCGCATGCGCTCATACTTTCTTTTTCTTAATTAAACGATATTTACATGTATGCTATTACTACGCTATGTCGAACTGCATTGGTATATATATATGTATACATGACGTCAGACTGCACACAACCGAAGGATTGCAACACGTACATTTAGATATACTTCAATCTTCCACGTATGTGATGCATGTATGACAAACACAAACTACTTGTAATCACAAACAAACTTATGTACGTGATATATCAAAATTTTATTTCCTTATTCTTTTGAATATATAGTACATAAAAAATTTACAGGTAAAACACGTCCCAGCAATGTCGGATGTATATATGTCACAAGTTCGGCACGGGTCCAAAATCGTTTTATCATATTATTATTATGAACTTTTGGAGCTGCTGATTGCTGAAAGATATGAAAGAGAGTTCATGAGATACATCAGTGAAGCATAAGCGAAGCTGGTAATTCAAATAACGTGCAAGTACGTACGTACACTGTTTACTAAATTATACAGACAGTACACCGTGTTCGTAATAACTCGTGCTCGTCAAATAGACGAGCATGCAGGTACTGAAAGAGGAAAGGAGTACTCGAGTAAATCAAAGATATGTTTATCAAAGGCCCACCAGAGTATAGAGACGGAGTAGGTGGAGGAAGAGGAGGTGAAAGAGGAAGAGCGGGCAGACAACATGGGGTGGATAATTAGTGGGTTAGATGGTAGACAAACACTGGATGCGTTATAGGTGCCTAAATAAAGCACATGTTCAGCGGGTGACACTGACATCCATCACTTGAATGAACACGCCCACTTCGAACCTACCACCTATACTGCTTTCTGTTCGGGTATATACTTCTCTCTCTGTCTCTCTTACCTCGATCAGCCTACCTACTCCTCACTTCACTTCACTTCGCTTCGGCAGAGGACTTTTTCGAGTGTGACTATGGAGCACGTTAAAGACTGAGAATGGCTGAGAAGTGGTAAGAGAGTGAGAGGTAGTCAGTGAACATAGATGGTTTAGTTACTTGTGGTTGAGATGTACGTATGTATATATATATACATACATATGTCACTCGTATATACTATGGTATATAGTCTTCTTGGTCAAACACATGTATTACACGCGTGTAAACCGACTACACGCGTCGGCTTCTTTGATCTCAGCCATTCATCACCCCTCGCGAGAAAAACTCTAATAATATTACATGCGAACGTTTTTACGTGTAAATGACTCGCAAGCGTCTTCGTGCATGGGAGAGAGAGAGAGATAGGCTACGCGCATGTTTGTGACTCTCAGAGGGACGACGATTGTAAGAATAATTTGTTAAAGGGGTGCGAACTTGAGGCGTTTAGCTTGCTAATAATTTTTTGAATGTCAGGCTATACTTGATTGTACTTATTGCTTTGCTTTGGTGGTGTGCGTCGTATGTTGAGAATGGTAACTGCTTATGGTTGATGCATCAGTGCAATGCTTTGGAGCCTGATAACTTTTTGACATGACAATATTGATAGGAGGGGGAGAGGGTTAGGTTGTGTCGAAATAATGAATGTTTGTCATGATTATTTCATGTGGTACATGTAACCTTACCTTTGTGATTCTTTCAGGAATTATAGAACTGCTCGTGCAACGTGATGGAATTTATTAAATGGTTGTACGACGATTAGTAACTTATGTTGTAGTTTAAAATTTGAACCGCGTAGATTACCGTTGGCAACGTTGTTAAATGTACCTGCTAAGACAATAAATGTATCTGGTATAACGTGTATAGGCAGTAATCTTTAACTGTTGTTCCGAGAACTTGTAGAAGGTATTAAACAGTCATTCTACACGTGCTAGGTACCATTAAATAGTAAGTTTGATAAAAAGAGGAGAATTATTATAGAGAAACGAGCAACGAAACGAACGACGAGCATCGAGGTCGTACAAAAGAAGAAAACGAATAAAGGGAAAAGGAGTAACGTTGTCAAGAGAGAGAGTGAGAGGGGGGACGAATCTTTACGCAAAAACGCGTCTCCGTCGTCGACGAAACTCTTCCGAGAAGTTAGCGAGTGAAGGAGCTACTTGGCTTGGCCATCTACCCCCAATGACTTTTCTTACTTGTTGTTCCTCGGGTGAAAGGCAGTGCGCCTTAAATCAGCTACGCTCCTGGCGCGATGGCACTTTCGGCACTTTTTGCTCCATGAAAAATGAAGTCGACGTTTTGCGTTCGACGATTTTCTCACTGCAGGAAATCAAACGGGGAAGTGGGAGACGGAATTGACATGTATGAGAGAGGAAGGTGGATGTCAGGTTGGAGAGTGGATAGAACGTGAATGGTATATATATATATATACGCATACATGCATACATACGCATAGTTACATACGGTTAAAGATAGCCCAGTGACCCCTAACGTGTTGGGCCTATAACGGGGTTGTCTTCAAGCCAGGAGAGAATGGGGTGTTGCAACGCGCATGGAATGCAGTAAGGGGCAATTGCTGGGGCAGCAGTTCGCTAATTAAGGGTTACTTCGGGGCGGCTGAAGATCGGTTCGGTTCGGTAATGCTTTAACCTTCTTGGTGGCTTGCAATCATCGCTGAGATGCGTGCATCTCATTAGAGAACCCTCACAGGCAATTTAGCACGCGTGCCCTGGGACAGATAAATGGGTTTCCTTGGGACATGCTCCGTATTGCGGATGCTGGATATTTTATAGTTTATTTTTTAGATTGGTACGAGGTTGATGTGTCATTTTTTTCTTTGATAATAAGGCTGATTTAATTATTGTACATATTTAAGGAACGCTTATCATGATTTTGTCTAATTTGGATTTATTAATGTGGGAAGTGAAAATTTGGGAATTTATGAGAGATACTGTGATGTTTGGATGTTGATGATAGCAGTGCTGGTTTTTGTGGTATTCCGAAAGGCTTTGACAGGGTCCAGGGTTCAGGTACAATCTGACGGACTCAAGAACGGATACTCGTGTTCGAAATAAGAGGAAGAAATAAAACAAGGATTTATCGAGAGTTTTAATGGGCCATAAGGCTACCCCGTAATCAACTTCGACATGCCGCTTATATGCACTAGGGTTAAGGGGTCTCAGTGTTACCAGCTTTAATTTTACAAAATCGAATCATGAAATTCTAGTCGACCGCCGTTATACTATGGATTAACCCAAACTGTGTTTACGTATACCGACGTGGCCAGATCACATTTAAATTCGGAACAGACCATAATTGCATAAATAAGTAATTTAACCTATTTCGTTAATCGTATTTCTCAATTATATTATGTATGATAAAATTCATGCTTCAACGATTCCTTTCATATGTTTCAGACAGCAACGGTGGTGGTGTCGGAATGGTCGTGGGTCCTGGTGGTGGAGCTGGTGGCGGACCTGGTGGACAGCAACAGCAGCAATACGGCGAAGTTAATCAGCTGGGTGGTGTTTTCGTGAATGGCCGACCCTTACCCAATGCAGTAAGATTGAGGATAGTCGAGCTGGCGCAGCTGGGCATCAGACCATGCGACATATCGCGTCAACTACGTGTGAGCCATGGGTGCGTGAGCAAGATCCTGGCACGGTATCACGAGACCGGAAGTATTCTGCCAGGAGCAATAGGAGGCAGCAAGCCACGAGTGACCACCCCCAAAGTCGTTCAGTATATCAAACAACTGAAACTCAAGGATCCAGGAATCTTTGCCTGGGAGATTCGTGACAGATTGCTCTCGGATGGCGTATGCGACAAATACAACGTTCCATCGGTGTCCAGTATCTCTCGGATCCTGAGGAATAAAGTGGGCGCAGCTGCGGCTGCCGCAGCCATTCATCATCATCCGCATCATCCGGCCCACCATCATCACCATCATCATCACCTTTACGCAGCCGCAGCGGCAGCGGGAGCAGCCCTGTGTCCGGTTCCTTATCCACCTACGCCGTATCACGCAAGTCCACCTTCGGTAACGCATCATCATCACCATCATCAAGGTGAGTGGAGATAGCACGGAAGAACACCGGATGCGACTACGCTTACTATCATTGCGGTGGAAGAATGACCAAGAACAGCTTCTGTGTACATAAATCATCTTCGAAGTTATTTATGACGTTGACGTGAAAATGATGATGATTAACTAGAATGAAAATGAGTTTCGTGTTGTATTAAAAAAAAAAAGCACAGCCCTCTGGAACTTCTTCCGCCGCGAGTGCGACGATACATGATGTCGAGGGTGTTGTTATTGAGTAGAGCTCGGTTTACAGTGGGTCTGACGGCGCCGTCGGCCAGCAAGTTATCGCCGTCACCGCCGACGCCGACGCCGACGCTTACCAATCATCAGGCGAACAACGTACTTCAGTGGCCGAGTCCTCATACCGTGCATGACATTCTGGCGAACAGTGTCACGACGGTGCCCAACTCGAATTCTTCATCCTCGATCTCTTCGCTCTGCGCCATCATCAACAATAATAATCACCATCACCATCATCTTCATCACAACGAGAACAACAATGATAATGGTGGTGCGACTGGTGGCAACAATAATAATAGTAATAGTAACAATAACGAATCACCGCCGACTAGTTATCATCCTCATTCGCATCATCCACATCATCATCCTCATCACCAACAGTATTATGCCTCCGCACTTTATCATCGGCATCATCATCATCCTGGTGCCGTCACCACTCTACCTACCAACGTCGCGACTTCGACGTCCCTTTCTGTACAGTCAGCTATGATGCAAGCTTCTAATATCAGTCAACCGGCTAGTCCGTGTAATTAGTGCAGATGACTGTTGCGCTTCGAAACGGTTTTATTAACTGAATAGTATCGTTTGTGATGAGTGATGTACTGATGCAGATTTCCTTTTATTGTGGAATCAAATGATTTGATATTGCGGTATTTTATGTGGTAGTTGCACAGTTTCACCTATCCAGTGGGTACTGATAAAAATATTCAACTACTATCGTATTACTGCAATCATGGAGGAAAGTGTTAATTTCTTTTGACAAATGCAATATTGTGCTAAAGATTAAATTCGTGGCAGGACAATTTCAAGCGAGTGACGTTAAAAATGAACTGAATGCTTTCGAGGTGCTGAGATAAATGTAAATACATTGAATTATGAGTAAGAAAGTCAGATTCGAAAATATAGCTAATGTCTTGAGCTGGACTTACATTCAAACGTACTTATTAGGCGGATCAGGAACAATGGTACATTGTAATAATAAAGTACTGTAGGAATCTTTCGTTACCAAAGCAATTCGAGCTTGGTACTGTAATTCTTAAAAACAACGAAAACCTAGGTAAGTAATAGGATATGTCCTGAATGAAGAATATAATAAGCAGATGCAGCACAATTTCAAATACATATTTTACTAGAAATATATTAGCGTACTTATATCGCATATCGCTGCTCCTTTCAAGAACAGTAAATTACATTAATACTTTTTACTTTACATATCCTCTTACTATTTTTCATAAAGCGATTCTCGATGCCAGACACTGGTGATAAAACTATTTTTTAAAAATTATTTTTTAAAAATCAATTATAAACTCTCAGTCTAGCAGTGTAAATATTCCTATAAGACTGCAATATTTAATCAAACCGTAAGGAATTGTGCATTCAGCAAATGCACCGAGCGCCTTTAAGATTTAGTTGTCGACGAGTGCAATAAATCAGCTTCCTAATCGGCGAAGGTATACAAAATAGGTATTCAATTTGCTCAACGCCATAGCGGCTTGTGTTCACGCATTACGCTATTGCGTTCAACCTAGTACAGTGCTGCTTTGTGTATTACACTTGCATTCGTATACGTGTACAATCTGGCTACCTACCTAATCTAACCTAACCTACCTTAGCTACCTACCAACCTACCTACAAGCCTGACTGACTGCCCAGGGCAGTATAGCAGTCGTGCAATAATCAAACTTGTAAGAGGAATGACTGTGACGATGGATGAATATATGGATATACGTGTACAATAAACATTTGCTTTAGCATGGGTGAAATATGTGGTATGAGGAATATGTGTGTTACGATGACGTTACAATTATTGTTATTTATTGAGTCTACGAGAAGAATATGGCGCCCCATACCTGGACACACCATTTTGACTGCCTTGTAAACGTGCCTTAATTTATTTCGTTGATAATTACACGCGAACCATTGTTATTCACGTTTAACACATTTAATTAGAATATTTATATTTCCTACTTATTATTATAACTTTTGGCTTATACTTGCAATTCCAATCTGTCTTGCGTATTATTATTTTTATTTCAAGTGTCACTTTCTTCTGATTTTTAGTATGGTAATTCAAATCTGTGTTATATTTGTCATTTATTATGCTTTTGTTATGTTATTACAAGAGGATTTATAGACGACACGTGTATTAACACTGGCACAATTTATAATACCAAGTAGGAAATCTTATATTAGATCATGAAAGATATTATATTATATTTTATTTAAAATACGATTGATATTTTACTATAGTAAATGTAAGATCATGCCATGGTACAAGTTAAATACTACCGTTATGCAATATACGATCGTGCTACAAACAGATGAGCAATTTTCATTGAAACATCCCATATACCCTTCTTTACTTCAAAGCAGTCATTTTCTATTGTATCAACGCACATTGACCAAGTGGTCAAATAAATACAGTTTCTCATAAAAGTAAATGTAATTCAAAATTACGTAAGGTCTGAGGCGGCATTGCGCATAACAGGAAAATGTATGCCGTTTCAGACATATTTCCCCGTAACTATATTTCTAATTCGATGCAACTAATGAAAACGTTGAACATTATTTCAAACTTATAAAATGTAATTTTTCAAAATACGTGTATAAGTCCGCGAACCTCAGATTCCTATGAGACAGGAATATGATTGGTCACGATTCCCTGTTCCGTATGTCTTGTTCCTTTCGTCGAACGTGGACCTTAGACGTACAGTCAATTCTAAAAATAAGCGAAACAACAGAACACTAAAGAATAAAAGATACAAAAATTATAGCACAAGTTGAATATACGCGCCACATGTAACGTAAGTGGGTTTTCCCATGGCACATGCTCAAATCATATCCCGACGCGTTTTACGGGCTTTATACTTTATGTAATGTCAGATCGGTAAATGATTGCTCGTAATTCATCGCACCGACCCTCGCAGAAATCATTCGTGTTTGAAGTCTCACTGGAAATACCGTATTGCGCGTAGGTTGATTTATTAAAACGCAGTAGCGTGTCGCTAAAGTAATACGATGAAATCGCGATATAACCAGTGTCGTTCCCTATGAAAACTTCACTACTGGCCAGAGAACACAAAGGCGCCGTCTATCGTTTGACACAGGTAATAGTTACACTCCGTTTAAAAATTACAGCCGCTACAAGCAAACGTGTTTTCATTATAACTTTGATACAAGCAAGTATATAGCGATCAGCATTAAATTTAAATAAAATGTAATTTAACACGTTTTACATATACCTGGTGTCGCATAAAATCGACTTTCTATATACCCACATACGTAATATTATTTAGCAAATACAATTAAAAAGTGATTTGGCACGTGTTATATCGGTTACAAAACCAGACGTCGCGACGCCGTCCAATCAGCGTCGGTCGAGCGTGAAAGACCTCCCTCGTTCACGAAATTAGATACCCACTTCGTGCTTGGATTATTTTCGCTGTTTTAACACGACTACCCTCTAGTGATGGACTTGACGCCCTCAACCACGACCAAAGTTGGCTTCCTGTATGACTACGAAGTTTTGCCAATTTCCCATTCAGAAAATACCACGGTATGTATTTGATAAAAAAATGTATTTCTTATACCCACTACAGATGCACTATACTTATAAAATTGCTAGAGAAAAATCCAGGGTGAAACCTTATTTTTATTGTTTCCCTTAATACCGTCTGAGGGTAACACGTTGAACTTTTTGGTAGTTTTAAATGACACGAATAAAAGAAATATTCTGGCTCGTGTCGACGCGACCTATGAACCCTGGTACGTCTGGCTTCCTCGAAGTCTGTCGAGTAGGTAATGGATAATTCGGTAATTCCAAGGAATCCTTTAGTTCCCCGCTAGCGGAGACGTTCAAAACCTCATCCTCAAGGAGAGTGGCAAGTTGCAAACACGCGGAATTATAGAGCATTCGACCCTATGGGGTATTTGTGCATATAGTCACCACATAATGAGGACTGCGCGGCGCGCCAAGCCGTCCCTTTGAAATTCGAATAAGCCCGCTACTCCGCCCTAAGATACTCTATTACACTAGTCACTTAAAAGAACAGCGCCAACCCTTAGAACTACGAGTTGTTACTTCGACGTTCTCTAGACCTGATCAGTTTTCCTCAGCACCCCCTTTTGTATATTAAAACAAGAGAGATGTGCCATGTTACAGGTACATGTTACTAGTTACATATGTCAGATAGGTACTAGTTACTATATGTCAGATTAAAGTTTACCCATAAATACTCATTGGACACCATTTAATCAGACGAGTATTAAATTTATTAATTTTATAAGACACAAAAATAACGAGTTTTTCAGAAATAAAAAAATTCTTGCCAAACTCAAATGGTAGATTTTTAATAAAAAAAAACCTCACGTGATCCTGCATGTTCTTTACGTTATCCCTTATTTGCAGGTTAGCTTTTATAGTACAAAACTAGACCTGCGCGACACGAATTAGGTAAGGTTATGTTTAATATGTATAATGTGCATATATAAATAAGGTTAGGTATACCTGCATCCAGAATGGACCAGTAAAAGAATAAGGAAAGGAAAAAGCAGTGATTTACGATCCTCGACGATATATTCGACGTCGTCGTAACCGTCACTCGTGGCTCCGGAAGGAGAAATTACTCAAGGATGTGGTTCCCCATGAAGTTAGCTTCGAAAGGAAATATTTTTTTATTACCTCTGACACGTTCACGGAAAGTCAGCTAAGAAAATTTCGTGTAACGATGCACGCACATACAATGTTCTCTTGTTCGTGGATCGTGAATTTACTACCAAGCCGAAGATTCGTCCTAGCAGGAACGTTTATTCTTGCCGCGGTGCACGCGAGTGCAGATGCGCTCCGCTCGATTAGCAGCTACGCCATGATAAAGTAGCGCTAATAAATTAGTCCGCTACTGAAACTTCGTAAAAGTCGAGAAAGTCGAACGGGAAGTTCGCCATGGGTAATTTGCTTAAGAACTTAACAGGCGTATACGAAAGAGTCACCCTCGTTCAATCGAATCGAACAAGATAAATTATAATAATCACCCCAAGAAATCTCATTCGCTCAAGCAAGATCAGTCTTGAAATATACATAAAAAACCAAATAAAGCCACAAGGTGAAAAATAGATTGACTAGAGAAATACTCCTTTTCTTATCAAGTTTGACACTAATGGATGTCAAACCAGGACTTCTCTTATCTTCCTAGGACAAAGGTCACCCTTTGGTACGAGAGAACAAAGTCAAAAGTACCCAAGAAAACGAAAAAAACCATAAATTTTCCTATGGCATCTCGTCGCGATTTACACCTAGCTCCAGCAGATGCCCGCAGCTACCGAGGAGCGAAACGTGCACGTAAGGGGAAAAAATAGAAGAAAAAAAATTTGGAAGAACCTCGGGTAGCTAACATAAGGAGAAAGTAAAAGAGGGTACGAGAGGAGAAAGGGATGTTCTATATAATATCTTAAGGCAGAAGAGTAAGATGGCACACAGAGAAGAGTACGTGAGCTACTAGTAAGCTTAGCTAGCAGGGGCGTTCCGCCATGCAAACTCGGAATACAGCTAATGTGTCTCTGCGCCGTCGTTTCGTTTCTTCTCATACCCGCCGCCCGACGACCGTCTTCCCGCTTCCTTCGACTGCGGCTCCGCAGAAGAAAAAGAAATAGATTAAAACCATCGCGCCATCGAGCATCGGTGGCACAGCGCATAAAGCATGTGCTCCGTGGATGCCGTTCCTCGAGGAGGATACATGAGAGGCGCCGACGCGAACTGGGGTCGCAAGGCTATTTGTACCCTGAACAGAGAGGACAACTCAAGACGTTCTTAATTACGCGGCCCGCCCTATCCTTCCTCTCTTTCCCTTGTGACTTTGCCACACGCACCTACGCATATGTCCATCTGAAGTTACCAAGCGAATCCTATAGGTATATAAAGATCCTGACTTTGGTACGGGACGCGAGAGACGCCATCTTGTGTCAAAAAAAATATTGCCAGCGGGATATATATACGTGGACACTTCGACGGCATACGAATGTGTAGGTCGTAAGTGATTTATAAGTGTAAATTTGTATTTCTTTATAAATTCAATAATTTCTTTTCCTTGCTTGATTTTGCTTGTGGGGGAAATGTAAATGTGGACGAATCAGACAAACGGCCATTTTGATACTCGTTTGTGGTTTCTGTTATTATATAAATAAAAAGTGCTGCACTTGTCTTTACTGTTGTATCTGATTTCATCGAGCCAGAAGAAAATCTTTAAGAAAATTATATATTTACACGAGGAATTCCGTGTAGATATTATGAGAGAACACAAGAGAGGCGTATCGAGGCGAAGCGACGCGCGATATCAGTTGCAGGGGTCGCCGCTACTACAAGCTCCCTACTCTCGTCCGATAACCTCTTGATAACCCTGTCCTCTATGTAATATGTTATACACATTAAATTTTTAACTTTTAACGTTATTATTTATCTTCGATATTCTAGGTAAGCATTTCTTACTTCGAGGACGCTTAACCCATCTATCTGCATGTAGCGACATGCTGTAATAACGTCACTGCCTATACAGCACAAAACAGATACATTTTAAAAACATTGATAAAACTGGACATGTAGATTGATATGTTTTAGCAATGTTTCTAAATCGTATCTGAATTGTGTTGTGCTGTATGGGTGACTATCCAAGCAGTGATAAGTATGAAAACGGATGAATTAATATTGGAGACATTTATCGGAAACTTTCCTTCTTTTATAGCTTTTATCCTTGTTTGTACATATCTTCAATGATAGTGAAGATAAGCACGCGCTAGCCTCACTGTATACTCAGAGTACCTTGAAAGTTTTCTATAGTTGGGCCGTGCCATCGGTTTCACATTGAGAGGCCATCTCTTTATGAACCGAAATTTAAATAAGTCCCCTCAAAGTGGAACTGATGTCGCGATCCGACTATAGCTCGCTTGTGTATATTACAGTTTTCTGTGATTCGCGAATTTGGTTGACGTGTATCCAGTTAGTTCTACTTTGTGATATCAATGAAGATAGTTCAAGCATATTTGGGATACGGTAATCTTGTCGGACACATGTACTAAAAGATAAGTTTATCATTGCTCTTAATTGTGGAAACTATAGAGTCTGAATTGATGTGCATTTTAGTCATAATTAATGGTTAATTAATGAAACTGTGTCTGAGATCTCTGATTAAACGTATGATAAAAAGAAATAGAGATTTGATCGATTCAAAACTAAAAGACACAGGGACCTATAAAATCTAGGCGTTTCTATAGAATTTTTAGTTCCAAGTTTATACGTTTCTTACTCTTTCTATCTAAAGTTTAAGCAGGGATTGTTGTCATTGTTTCTTGTGCTAGCACAGTTCAATCTTCTTGTTATCAGTAGATGGAAAAAGTATGTATTTTTTTACATACTCAATTTCTTACGCTTATTCGTTATGCGGTTGCTCTCCATTTTATAAAGGAAAATACTGAGTTTTATTTAGTTTGCAAACTGTTGATTGATTTAATTAAAGATTCGTTGTACGGCGCCACGTTATCGGTCGTGTGTAGGCGTGTTACGGTTTTATGGCAATTCGTTCCTGGTCACTACGCCCCTTTTTCTTCAGGTTCTCCCACTCCATAGGTTCAGTTTTGCACATACCAAATGCAATCCGCATACTTTCATTCGTGTAGATTGGCACTTAATATTTGTCTATACTAAAGGTGATATGCAGATGTATCTAATCAAAAGAAAAACCATTCTTGAAGCATTAGAATTAGAAATAATAGTATAATTGTATAAATTTAATGATTCTTTAAATGGAATACCTCATAATAAGTCCGTTTGATCCTTTTAAATTATGCGCGTCGAATTACAAATTGCAAATAAAAAATCCTTTTATCGAAATTATGTTCCAACAACTTGTGATCTTTGCACCAGGGTAAGCGATATGGAAATTGCGATACCATTTAATTTTATCCTATCTGCATGGGCCATATTCTTTTCATAATGATATGAAGACTGGGAAATTGCATAGCTAGCAATATAGGGATATCTTTTTTTTATTATTCGTGATTGCTAGGATGTATTTCGAATGCTAATTCTGCTTCATGGTGCCGCCATCTCTGTGTTACGTTGGTACTTTAAATAGATACAAGTTACCATATGATACTTATGAGACTGTGCTACGATTGACAGAAGCTAAAGTGAGGCTGACGCTACAGTACTGAGATTAATAATTTATCTTATACGTTTACGGTAACATATTTGTTAATATTTATTTTTTCTTACGTCCGAATAAATACGTTACCATGATATTCTTATGAGTATTATATGTACATACAAGACAAAAACTGCGAAATACAAATTTATTTTGGAGATCGTGAGAGCAGAGGGTTTTCTATTGGAATGAGATTATTCGGCAGTATTACTCTAAGGAATTGAGCATAAGTAATTGTTTGAGTACTTTGGTCTGACTGGTCTCCCTAATTTCCCCAGCTAGAAACATTTCATCGACCACAGTATACACCTGAAAGAAATATTTAAAATATTTTAAAACACTATCAATCTATTTCTTATTATTATATATAAAAGCAACAAACCTTGTAAAAATTGAAGACCAAGTCTAGTTCGCAAACATTGTGGAAGTATTCGTTTAATACTTCAACAAAATTGTGAATTGCTTCTAAATAGCAAAGATTATTGTCATTCACATCGACACAAATACAAAAATATAATCCAGCATACCGCCTGTAGACAATTTTGAAATTACGAAACTGAAATGAAAAACAATTAGCAACATATTATCCAATGATTATTCAGCACTATCCACTGTTCCTCTGTTACACAAACCTCAACAAAATTGGTGTGCTTGGCATCTCTAACCGTTACCACAGCATGCACCTCTTCTATTAATTTCTGTTTCTCATCATCATCAAAATTCATATACCATTTTGCAAGACGAGTCTTTCCTGCTCTGTTCTGAATTAAGATGAATCGTATCTATAAATAAAGATTATCATTATACATGTACTCATTTCTACTTGCACTTAGTAATTACTCGACAAAATGACAATTACAATACCGAATGACAGTTGGCAAAAATGACAGAAATAGTTTAGCAATTTTATCGCGGATAAGCGTAAATGTTTTGTATTATATTCTAAAGAAAGTAACAATAAACAGTTACCTACTACACTTGTCAAATACTTGCCATTCTGTGCGAATCTCAGTAGTGACAGTTGACACGAAATCGTTTTCTTCTAGAGTTAATATCTTATGAACATCCGCCCTCTTGATCTACGATAACTTTTACGCATGCGCCTATAGTGATATATATAAATGGCTGAAGTGCTGTTCATAATACTAGAAAGCGATTGATTATATTTAAATACATAGAAAATTCAATAACCAAACAGTTTATATTATATATAAAGTGATAAAGCTCCAATTATTCTACCTTTTATCTCTTTCTTCCTTACAGCATAAAAATTTAAGTTAATTTATATTGTAAAATAAAGCGCAAGAAATTAATTATTACAGAAATATTTGAATTTAATTAAAAATATGAAATTAATTTATGACCAACGATGGCAATACAAATTTGGAGGGTTTACAGTGTTTTTTACATGTAGCAGATGAAGTTGTAAGAACAACTTTCAAACCTTTCAAATGTGGTCAAACGCCTTCGAATATATCCGTGTAGTTATGCGTCATGAACTGTTGTAGACTGAGCTTTATGTTTTCATCATGGCTGATGCTGATTATAATATTCCACGAAGTAAAGAATCAGACGAAATATTAAATACTTATCGTACCATATCTAACAAATTGAAAAAGTATGTTACCAATTAACATTGATTACACTTTCGCTCTGAACAATGGAAGCTCGTACAATGTCTAATATGTTGTATTATATATTTTAGACGATTTTTACGAAAGCCAAATGTTACTGAAGCTAGTGAACAATTTGGTAAGATATGAAGTTTCATCTTTTGACTTTTTAATGTATAATATCATTGTAATAGTAAGCATTATAATTATTCTCTTAAAACAATTTAAATTCTAATATATTCATGGTTTTTTTTTAAAACATTATCATCGTTATTATGAAATGTAATTGCAGTTCTAAGCGAAACAATTTACGATTTTGCAATTTTAACATCATTTTTTAGCTGCTCTGGGGACACAATGTGAGCAAAAGGAATTATGGCCTTATGCAGGATTCTGTTGGCTAGCTGCAGCACGATGTCAAGCTACACTAGGTAATAGTATTTCTGAAACAAATTTTCTAACGAAAGCAGGAAGACAATTTCTCATAGCTGAAAAGAAAGATGAGAATATTGGATGTTCATCGATTGGTCGAGAAAACTTCCAAGTAGGTAGTAGAGATTAATTGAGAACTCAATGTTGACCTAATTTTTTAATACAAAATTATTCAAATAAATCACTATTCTGCATATACATTCTAGGCTGCAATAAGTTGTTTTGGTCATTCTGCAGCACGTAACACTCAATTAGGATTTGGTATTATGTCTGTCAGTTTGGCTATGGAATTAGCAGCAGCTTTAGGTCCAAGTACAGCAGGAGTGCAACATGTAAAAAAAGCTATTAGTATGCATCCTTTTCCTAAAGCTATTGACACATTAGTTTCGTACTATATTAAGCAAGGTAAATATATATTAAATACTGTACTTAAATATTTCAGATATATATATAATTTTCATTTTTGTTTACTTCCTTAGATGATTATGTAACTGCTTTACAAGCTCTCAACGCATTTGTTGAGCTGATTGATAACAATATTGGTATTGCAAATGTTTCTACAGGAAATTATGTTGTTGTTTTACACAGGTATCTATAACGTAATTAGATATGCTGCATTAAATGATTTTTATATGTAGGAAATATGTCTTTAGATGTGAAGTAACCAGGGTACTGTTACTACTGATACTTCAACCTACACCTCAAAGAATTCCACCTTCTGTTGCACAAGTTTTAGAGAAATATGCTTGGATTGAGGATGGAATAAGTGCTGGTATGTCACATGATTCTAAAGATGTGAATGTTCTTTCCTACATATCTATTTAATATATTTTAATTTGTTGATTCTGATTATAGGTCCAGGAATGTGCGAAGATGAAGTTTTGCTACTACAATCTTTAGTGTTGGCATGTCAATCGAATGATTGCCAAGCGCTTTTGGAATTAGAGCCTGATCTCTGGGTATATTTGGATACACAACAAAAGGAATTGTTACGAAAGCTCATACAAATTATGACAACCAGATAAACTTTACAATAAGATTAATCATCTTACGGTGTGTCCCTTTTTATTAAATGTTTAACACTGTTACTTGTACAATCTACGAAAGAGCTATGGATTCTATAAATGATAAAAAATTATGGCATGTTATGCGGAAGTACGTTGTAAACGAATGAATAATATTAAGTTATAAAATATAAAGTATAAAATAAGCATATAATTATCTTATTTCATTTTTTCATAGCTTTAGTCCTCACAGGACAAAGTCTGTACCTGAGCTGATAAAAAATACTTTATAACAATAAAAAATTAATATTATTAATCACATATTAGACTAGAAATAAAATATGAATTGAAATTGTTTTTAATGTACGCAATAAAGATGCATTGTTTAGTAAGAATAAGTGCAGCTATCAGAGTGATTCGTAGAGATTGTATCAAAGAGTTGGGACGACAAAAGCTTCCAAGAACGGGGCGGAGATGCTAACGAGTAAATGAGAAAAGAGGGGAGCGCAGTTGAAAGAAAGGTTCAACCAACGGAATTCTACTGAATTCCACTTGCTGGTCAGTCAGGTAGTAGTTAGCGACGTGGTGCTATGTGTTAAGGATACAGACAGGGAGTAGCAGCCACGGATTGTTGCAAACCAAGCGAGCAAGATAACTTTGAGTTCCTAAGAATAGTGTACTTGAATAAAACAAAATAACGATATTTTGTTTAAACTATCGAAGCTCGTTGTGCTCCATAATAATTATAAGAAGTTAATCATCAAATCGATCAACCAAGTAAGTAAAAAGATCGTAGAACATAAAGCCGAAAGAGAAAGAGGCACGTTTTTCATATTCAGATTTAAACCATAATGGCTTTCATTATACGTACAGAATTTCTTGTAAATTTTATTTTAATTTACTGTGTTTTAATTTTAATTTTAAATAATCATTGTACTAGAAGAATCGTTCATACACGTGTAAAATATATTTGGTGCCGCGATATTGATATTAATCACTTGATGCTTGTAATAACAAAATTATATGATTGTGGTAAATGGATTCAGTTATTTCGCAGAATTTCGTGTTAATACGCTTAATGGAAAAAACATGGTTGCGAATATACCGTTAGGCGCGACCGCACGTATCGTTGAGTCGTCATGAAACTCATGAATTTCGAACGTGTTGAAAGTATGGATGACAGAATGTTCAAAGCTTGGGTCTTAAACCAACATTCAAATGATCGATGCAAAGACTCAGGATGAATATCATTAATGATTGGTCAATCTCAGTGAGACCTTCGTTTTCTATTTCTTAAAAAATCATAGACGCCATCATTTATCTTTGTATTGATGAGCATTCGATGGGAACCACCGTAAAATCAAATATATATTCATATAACTTGCTAACCTTGACACGGATGTCTATGCAGAACAAGTTTAGTGTTAAGGTCCATTCATATTACGTGCAGTAAGAACGTACAGAATGTTATACAAATCTCGTATTACATAGTGTAAGTAATCCGATAATAAGTCGTAATCCCATAGTTCACAAAAGTATTGATACAATAGACGAAATAAAATTTGTAGAACTAAATTTTTGCAACGAGCAAAACACTAAACGTGGTATATTATGTTTATTGAACAGTGAACTTTATAAGTGATAAAAGGTGCAAGTAATCACGTGTCCAAAAATATAAGACTTAAAACTCCACAAATTCAAAAATCTACAGTTACAAAAGTATTATTATTACGGCGTAGATCTTCGCGAATAGACGCAAAGCGAAACGAGAATGCGTCAAACTCACCCAGAATATGCGTCTGCTTAATGTGTATGATGTATTAATCCACATCGAGGCGTCAGTTGCCATAGTATTGTAAAGCGTGATGGGTCGCACAAAAGGGAAAGAAATATCGAAAATTTTTGGTCGAAGACTTTATGAATAGTTTTGCGGTTGTAGGTATCTGAGTTTATGCATTTTCAGTCTTGCATGCGTGATACACTTTATATCATATGCTTGTTCACTGTTCTATAAAGGTAATACCGTGCTTAATGCAAAAATATAATACTTCAAATTCTGTTTTATCGAGTCTACGAATATTTCTGACGTCTATGCGTAAATTTGTACACATGAAATGCGCAAAGAAATGAAATGAAGTAGCTCAGATTTAAATATTAAACACAAATTCTGATTCGCTTGCAACTTTTTTTAATTACTAGGAGTATTGACCAATGTCTAACATTTCAGTATTACAATGCCTGAAGAATGGAAAACCATTTTCGTCACGGGTGGTGCTGGTTATATTGGCAGTCACTGTGTAGTCGAGCTTCTCGAAAGCGGATACGAAGTTGTGGCTATTGATAATTTTACTAACAGCGTTACCGGAGAGAATGGAGAATCCGCAGCCCTCAAGAGGGTGGAGGAGATTACAGGGAAAAAAGTTACATTTTATAATTGCGATTTAATCGATCGGGAAAATCTTGAAGAAATATTTAACAAGGTATGGAATACTCGTTTTTCACATGGATATATTAGATAGAATCCTATACTAGTTTTAATGTATTTGCATTGTATGTATAATACTGTTGGGTTTTTATACTAGAATAATTATCTTGATTTACATTATGTAGGAATTAATATCTAACGTTATAGCACAAGATACATTGCGTAATACACTTTGCGGCGATAAAGGCAGTAGGAGAATCTATGCAAGTACCACTTCATTACTATCGGAACAACATCATTGGCGCTATCAATTTACTTGAGGTAAATATTAAAAGACAATATCATCAAAAATTTCACTAATGTCTGAAGTACTTGAAAAAAGTTTGTTCTTTAAATTTTTAGGTGATGAAGGCTGCTGGATGCTACCAATTGGTCTTCAGCAGCTCCTGTACCGTTTATGGAGAACCAACTCATCTCCCAATTACGGAAAATCATCCTACCGGAAATATAACGAATGTCTACGGACGAACGAAATATTTCATTGAAGAAATGCTCAAAGATATATCAAGAGCTGAGGAGGTAAATCAATATTTTAACACTTCATAGAAAATTAAAAATTAGCTGATATTACAGGTAATGAGAATATCTAGATTTATAAGGGTCAAGTATATAACAAAAATTGTAATCAACGTTTTTCATAATTAGTATTTCTGTATATCCTTGAATAATTTATGGTCTTTAAGAAACAGGCGATCGCTGCGACGAAGCGAACTAATAAAAGTCCCTTTCAAATAACTATAAATACTTTAAGCTGTTTGCATTGTAAAGTTCACCAGTGCACCTGTCACATATAATAATGTTCAGGGGTGAAAGCGTCCATAATTAACTATAGTAGTTAATATTAGACTTTTAGAATAAGTGTAACATTATTGTATATCTCTGGTATAACATAATCATAATAATTTTTTGTAGAAATGGAATATTATCTTACTGAGATATTTCAATCCAGTTGGTGCACATATCAGTGGTTTAATTGGAGAAGATCCCACTAAACCATTTACCAATTTAATGCCGTATATCGCTCAAGTAGCTGTGGGTCATAAATCAGAATTGACGATTTTCGGTGGAGATTATCCTACAAAGGATGGTACAGGTGCGTAAAATTTTGTAGTGATTTGATGTCCTTTATTATTTTAATACTCTGTACAAATATACACAGATCAAGACCATCCGTATGTTTTTATCCACAGGAATTCGAGATTATATTCATGTAATGGATCTTGCATCTGGTCATGTGTCAGCATTAGCTGCTTTAAGGAAGCAACATGTCAGACTGAAGATTTATAACTTGGGAACTGGGAAAGGAGTTTCCGTTCTTGAGTTAATTAAAACCTTTGAAAAAGTAACTGGTACAAAGGTACCTTATGTTATACAAGATAGACGAGATGGTGATATTGTCTCTATGTATGCTGATACAAGTTTAGCCCGAAAGGAACTGGGATGGCAATCTAAATATGATGTCAATCAAATGTGTAAGTTATTTAATAAAGTTGTTTGTATAAGATTGAGGATAAATTTATAAATCAGCTTGTCCGTATATGGTATAAGATGAGCTCTGAAAGTGTTGAATATTTCTATTGCAGGTAAGGACTTTTGGAGGTGGCAATCTATGAATCCTCATGGATATCGCAGTTCGTTACAAAATGGTACAACAAAGAAATGATACATGAAGAATGTAGGTGGCACACTTGTTGCATTTTTCCTTAAACAGTATTGCAGATTTTAATACTTTAATGGCAAGAAATGTCATTAGATTAATTTTTATTCTTCAAATGAAATGGAGACAAACAATTTGATACAAACGATCAAAACCCTTTTTCATGTATCCAACAATTTTTGATAGTATACAGATTGTGAATTGGATTGTAAGAAGAACACATAGAAATTTTACAATGAATGTGAAATCAAAATTGTAGCAGTGGCAAAAGAAACATAGCCATTATTCTGTTTTTGTACGGGAAATATAATCATTGTAAAACTCAGAGAAACTATTTCTTTTCTTCATAATATTCTATCTCTTCTAAATTATAATAAGTGGCTGGTGTAAGGGAATGCATATTTTTACTTATGGAAAAAAAGAAATAGGTTAATTTATTAGCAAGTATTTAAATACTTTAGGTATACAGGTGGGTTGTAATAATTTAATATTTTCGTTTATTGCAACGGATGATAGATTATGTCAATCAAATGAGAATTATAAAGTATTTCAATTTCTTTTTTTTTCGTTGAACAGTCGATATGATTATCTTTCGTTCTCACTTAGTATCTTCTGCACTTATATTCTCATTATCTTGGATTGTTGATTCATGAATTGTGTATAAAGATAAATGTTGGAACTTCAATACCTCAAGCCCCCAGCTCGTCCATCCAGGAAGTAAATACCGTGCAAATAATTCCAAACATTTTGGATTATCCGGAAGGTATGATGCTATTAGATCTAGGCATGGTACATCAGCAATCCAAAACAGAAACAATACAGATGGTATAACATTAATCTCTTTTGGTATTCATAGAAGATAAAGTTGTATTAGAAAATTGTCATGCACATTGTGCATATTATTTAATATACACAGTTATACCTGTTATAGGTGGCTTGTGCGAATGAACAGCACTGGGAATGCTAACTAATAATTTTCCATCAGGAATTTCAATTACATTATTAGAAGAAGCTGCCCCTAATATTAATAGTTCATAAGGCTGCTTTGCTGGCATTGGATTAAAATCACAGACTGGTTTCCCGACTCTAGTTACCTGAAAGACATTTGACTTTCATTAAGAACAATTTTATTTTGCATTTAATGTGACATAACATGATCATTTCTAAAAAATTATGGGACCATTCATTCTTGCGTAAAAACATATGTAACCAAACCAGATCAACTTACTTTAACCCAGTACCACTTTGCTTGAAATGTAACGCCCCATGCTGGAAACATATCATTTGAGATACTGCGTAAATGACTTGGAGCATTTGTGCACCATACAGCAACTATGCCATTTGCACTTAGTAATTTTCCAATTGGTATTTTGATCAGATCCTCGTTATACATCATTTTGTAACTGTTTATTACAAAATTGCATAAGATAACTGTCTAAACATGAATATTATATATGTTCAAGACAAACAATAATACTTGTATCATCTAAAAAAACTCATAAAAAATAAACAATGTTTACATGCTTATATTCAACATTAAAAATTCACCTAGACTCTGAATATTTTCTTTTTTTTCTTCTTATAGATTTGTTCCACCATGGTGGATCCAATAAGATCAAATCAAATTGATTATTTAACTCCATTTTTTCAGCTATATTTTTTACGTCATTACAATAAAAATAACATTGCTCAGGGAAAACATATTTCTCAGATTGAGTTTCAGATATGATTGCCATGTTCATTTTATTGCACCCATGTAAATTTTCCATGTTATGAGTAACAGTATCAGAATAGAACTTTTGTGATACCATACGAGCTGCTTCATTGTTGTCATAAACAATTTCATCTGGAAACAATCCCTCTGCCTTTGCAGATGATAAAATTTTGGCTAGTGCTTCTTTAATATGATTCACCTGTAGATTAATTAGACTCAGTTAAAGTTCTGAAACTTATATTTATATACTTATTTATAAATAATAAGAACATAGTGCAAATTACTGCATTGAAGAATTAAATAAAACTTAAACATTAATATTATTATTTATAAATTACAGTTAAATTGCAAAATGGATTAATCCAAGTAATTTAACATATCATTGCAAAAAACTGATTATAACTATAAAACAAATATTATATATAGATATGCATACATATATACAAACAATAGACATATTATAGGTTAATTTACCCGTTCCATATCTTCGTCTGAAAAGTGTTTCGATCTTTTCCTTTTTCTTGTTTTCCCACTACTTGCACTTTCCTCGTCATCATTAACAACTTGATTCCCCCGTAAATATTGCGAATTTATATCAAATAACAATTCATTGAATTTCAAACTGAGTATCTTATCACCTTCTTGAACACGTTTATAACTATTGTTGAGATGATCTAAATGAGAGATTATCCAACCATCAGCAGCAGCATACTTTAAGCACATATTTGATCATACACAATTCAAATAATACTTAATAATATTCATCATTGTTAACACATTTTCCAACCAACAACAGAGACGATCTTCGTGTCTGGCGTCAGATGCATAAAAAAGAGTTTATCGCAACAAAAAAATAGGCTTATATCTAATGACTATGTGATCACAAATCAGAATCACGTACGTTTTTATTACAATCACACATACGTCAAATATGTCAATTGGTAATAGGAACTAAAGGACAAATCACATATGTCCTTTTATAACAACCGGCAGGCCGAACGTATGAAAGAATCTCAAATTAGCACTTTCAATTTAAAGTATGATACAACCATTGGATTCAGTATATTTATTATAAACAGTGAATATTTATAAATCATTACATTCTTCATCTCATAGTAATTTCACCTGTGTTGCTGACCAACGTAATGATTAAGAAAAATGACTTCCTTGACTCGATAATATTCACATAAGCAACGCCTGTCGCATAGCAACCCATCATACACGGCGATATACAGGCAGTCACTATTCAGGATAACAACCCTTAATATTATGCTACTTTATTCCAAAGGACAAGCATCTTTAATGATACGACTGAGAATATATTATGCAAAAAAAGAAAGGTTCGAACATTTTGTTTATCTTGAATAACTTAGAAAATCGTGACCAGCATCCAGTATTAATGTGAAAATATAATTGCAAATATCTTATATAACATAAATATTTATCTTTCAAACGAATAGCTTATACACTTGTTCATGCGTAGGTGATAAGTATATTGTGGACTTCTCTTTATGCCATTTGTCATATATATAGATGTGTCGGTCATAGAACCATAGCGTAACATAAGCGTACATGCATCTGTCTGAATAAATACACATGTAGGACTTACTGACCGCTCAATATTGCGACGCGTGCGCTTCTTAGCCTGAAAATTCCGGAGTCGCTTCAACGCTACAGGCGTGTAAGCGTGTTAATCAATGGTAAGAATATTTTTTTGAGATAATTGTTTTGCCAGTGAGATTTGTGCAAAACTTTTTGAGTTCCTCTTATTCTCGAAGAACACGGCATTCATGGCATTGATGTGAAGTGTAATTAATTGTCGTCTAGGAGTGCTAGGAATACAATGAATAATGTGATACGATAACTCTAGTAATTAAACAGCATTAAAATTATTTTTAAAGTGCACAACAGCGTTGGGCTAAATAAATTATTGCATACAGTCATCACTACATCGATAATTTGTCAGACATTACTAGATTATCTTCTGAATAAATATTTCGAACAAAGACTTACAATTGCAATGACAATCGGTACAAAAGCGGTCACTAAAAATTAAATTGGTGCCTGGAGGTACTTTCAGACTTGACAATACATTAAATCTTTTAACTTGAAATACATCTAGTTTATTAAAGGCCATTAATAAATATCATTATCATCTCTTTTCATTGGAATTTATAGATGGCAGAAATGGAAGTAGCAGCGATGATAATGAACGACTCCAGTTGTGCTCTCTGCAAACTCGGCCCACCACCTAATATGATTCTTCATCTTCCACCTCCACCAATTCCATCTTTTCTTCAACAGGCATCAGATTTTTACCCAAATTCAGAATCATTACCGTTTCCCCCGCATCTTAATGACAGTCCGTGTAAGCACCTGTGCGATTGGCGTTCCGAGGGAGTGCAGTACATCGAGATGCCTCAACAAGGTCAATTGATTTTTCATCCTTTGCATCAATGGACCTCTGAGTCAATTTATGTTAGTATCACGTTTGTTTTTATTACATTTTACTGCTTATGGAAAAATCAAGTTACAGACCTTCACTTTTATTTTGACTACTATTACATTCAAGGCGACAGGTGCAACATAGATAAGTCTTACAGACCATTATGAAAGTTTATCTATGCAAAAACACTATCACTGCATGACGTATTGTGCTTGTCGTGTAATTTTGAATTTTTAAAATAATGATGGAGATAAATTCTTAATAATTGTTTTTCAGGAACAGTCTTTGATGACACATGGTTACTTGTCCTAATATCATCTTGCATTGGAGTCATCTTCGTTGGAATACTACTAGCAGCATTGCTGTTGAAATGCAAATTGTAAGTGAAATATAATTCCCTACAAAAATGTTCTTATTGCCCAAATTCATTTTGCTGTTTCAATCTTTACACCATTAAAAATAATGTGTATCACTTATATGATGAAACTATGATAATTCGCGTTACTGAGGTTTGTAAAAATTGCAGTAATGGCGGCGGTAAGAACGGCGTGATTTCAATGCCAGCAACTGCATCCAATATGCAAGCAAAAGGTGGACGAATTCAAAGTGAGGCTGTGCTGTATCCATGTGCAGCAGATGCAATGCAAGACAGTCGTGTAATGTGGGCAACACTTACACCCCGGGGAACTACTCGTCATTACTTAGAAGAACATACCTACGAAACTATTGGCAATGGACAATTTCATAAGCGTGCGACTTCAGTGACACCAACGGAGCATGTAAAGTTTAAGATAATATAATTCCACTGTAATTCGTTAGGCATATGTATATATCTCTTTCATCGCATAAGTTCATGTAGCTGCATGTGAATATCTATTACAAGTACATAGTCTGACAAATATATTATTGCTACTATTTAGACTTACGCAGAACCTCCTGTTAGTTCACCTGCACATCCAAGACCAAAGGATGACAAAGCATTTGACAACACAGCATTTGTAGATTACGAAGAACCTTTATCGCTCAGAACTGAATACTATCAACTTGATGATGTGTTGGAACCCAACGAACCAGGTAGTTTCTTCTGGCAGACTGTTTCTTGTGTAATTAAAATGATTAGGTTGCATCCAGTTATCAATTCAAAGAATATGAGCATCACTTATCAAATGCATGATTCGAATATTATGATCGTTTTGTAGAGATTCCCTTTTTCTGTCACGGCATCCAAGGTGCAGTTAAAAAATGATATTTATTACTTTAGGTGTCTTTGGAATGCAAAGAGGAACTCTACGCCCACGAGTCAGCTCTCCCACGAGAATTGAACATCCAAATTTGCCACCGCTAAATCTTCATCCTCATAAACGATTGTCACGCAAGGCTTCTGTCAATCAACCAAATACGGACACATTGCTGAGAAGCAGTGTTGCATCGTCAACTTATATTCCTACCATATAATTTTGAGAATGCTCATTGCAATAGAATATTTATTCCAGTTTATGAAACACAAAGACTCTTTTTCAAGTAGCAGTAGTGGAATTCTTGCTATATGGAATATAGTAAAGTGTCCAGACTGAAGATGGATTGTATTGTATCGCGTTTCTGTTCTTTTTTTACATTTAGATTATTTAAAATATTAACAGTATTAATGATATTATCACAGATAATACACAAGAATAAATAATAACAGGAAAGTAGAAATTATTACGAAAGCAGTCAAAGAAAGTATGAATATCGAGCGAGGCAGTAATAGGAAAGTCAAAGAGATTCGACGATATTTATCATTAATCTATATGTTTTAATTAAAGCGCATACTCTTTTCTATCGAATATCATCGCTAAGAGACTCATTACTTAAAAACAGATTAGCCATCACGCTGTGAACGAGACAACATATGTAAGCTTTATGTGAAACCAGTTTGTATGTCAATAAACGATCTTACACGTACTTCGTATGATTATTTCCAGACGTGCATCTTAATATACAGATGCAATATAAAATGGCACTAAATAATTAATTAAAATCCATGATGGATTTTGAACATTTATTTGGAATATCATCACTAGATATCACTTTCTCAAGCATATTTCTTAGTTCTTTGCCAGCGAAAAGAGTACGGCCGAAATAGCTCTTCTTCATCTTTTTTATCCTGCTTTTTGGATTTATCCGTCATTAGAAAAATAGAATATCTGACAGTGCTTGTAATAACCGCTCATCAATTTCTTCATATATGCGACAGATGGCAAAACATACGTCACAATTTATTTATGATTTGGGGATTTACACATAACATTGTACAAATGACAACATTATGCGATAGAAAAATGTTTTAATTAATAAAAAACTATTTATTCTTATATAAAATCACACAAAAGCATTAGTTATTTCTATTACTTTGATAAGTATTAAGGCAATTATTGATTCATTTTATTATGAATGTGTAACTAGAAAATATTGAAAAATTATAACGAGGCTTTCCACTCTCCAACAAAAATAAATAATATAATTGCTTTACGCGAAATCTAATAATCTATGTCAAATTCGTATTCGATGAATCATTAAGACAACACGTGAAAAGGATAATATAGTATAACAAGAAAAAATGTATATATTACAGGCGATTTATATCAATGCACAGCATTAAATAAAATATAGACCTTTTATATTTGTATAATTCGAAAGATAACAAGAGCCCTTATTTAATTAAACTGTGTTTCTTTCGCGTCCATCGAATCACAAAATATCTTGCAAGGAACTCTGAGAAAAATATTGGACGCTCACATCACTTCAGCGCAACCACACTAGAATGCAGGTATCGAAAAGCAAAAGTGCACTTTACAAGTGCTTCTTTTTTACAATTCTCATAATATATAGTTTATAATGCCAATAAGGCATGGCGTCTATTAGAGCCGTTAGAAATTACTTGATATTCTCTCCTTGATTCATTGACAAGGCATACCTTGAATGATATGCTCAGTCTCATGAATTTCTTATGTCAAATCATGAAACGCCTATTATCAATTTCCAAAATTTTAAGATGCTCTAACACCGTAGGAAATATGATATGGACAAATTTGCCTTAGAGGTTCTCCTGATGAGCATTCCGGGTAGAAATGTTAGTTGCATCAAAAACTGTTGTATCATCATCATCTTCCTCTTCCAAGGGTAATGGTCTCATCTCGACATCCTGTCTGTGTGCAAGGATACCATACTTCCGTATCATCTGAGGTCGTGTTTTACTTATCCTAAAGAAACAAATAAAACATTAATGATATTCACATAAAGTGGAACAGATGAGAGAAACAAACCTAAAACTACGAAACACGATGTAAGCCATCACCACAATGCTGAGACCTACAAATACTAAAAAACCACGTAGCAGGGCACCAGAGTTTAACGATGCAGAATGATCCAGGCTTGGCTGTAATGGTATAGCAGAGTAGAAATGTACACTGATTGTCTTATTTGAACATATCACACAATACCTACCAAGCTCGGAGACACAGTACTGGTAGTTATCAATATGCTAATATTGTTGAGATTCTTCCCAGAGTTTAAGGTTCCATTAATTTTTGATTTCTTATCTTCAGTAATTTGTGCAGACTTTTGTTGTTCTTGTATATTTTGCTTTTCCTTCAAAGAATCAGGGTGTGGCGACGTGGCCGTATTCCTGGCGGGACTCTCAGCGTTTTTATGCACTTGTGTATCTTCAGCGCAAAATGCGAAGCGTGCTACAATAAGGATCATCCAGAAAATGAGAAGTCGCGTAGCGTGCAATTTCGAGAGCGTCATTATCTCCTGTCATTTATTAGTTCCTAGTTGCCAGACGAAAAATAATTTGATGAGACCGCTTGACGTTTCACTGCAGGACCCATGTTGATTCGGTCCGTTACGCGTATTCCTTATTCACAGCTGTTTCGCAGCTGTGCACCAGCGGACCTCAAACAACATGGTCAATGTCATATTTGAACGATACCGCCATCACGCAAATACATGAAATCTGTAATCGACTCTGACAACTGAAAATATTATATCATTTCATTACGAATGAATAAAATTCATAAAATATCATTAAATTTTCTAAATAAATGGACTATACCTTATTAATACTCTATACAACTGTAAACATGATATTTTTTCAATATGTAATATGAGCAAGCAAACTGCGCAAATTACAAAGATAGCGCCACTTTCCTTGCGCGAAACTGCTAAAGTAGGGATGATTTCTAATGGTAGGGGTAAAGTTTTAACCAATAAACGAGCTGTTTTCGCGCACGGTGCAGCTGCGACAGCGACAGTTGGACGCAGTTGGACGCAATACGTCGTGTGTGGTAGTTGTATATGGCGTAGAGGCGTTGCGATAAAGAGTAAAAGAACGAGAAACTCAAGGGACAGCGAATCTCGGATAAGCGCGCATTAAAAAAAATCCTTCGCTGACAATGGTGGGCGGTGAGTGTACAACGGATGGTTTGCGATGTATCGAAAAATCGACGAATCGGCCAGAGGAGAGTGCCAACGACGCGGCCGAGGAACTTGAAGCCTCCATGAGAAAGTGCGAGGGTCATCTGTCTTCGACGAAGACAAACAGCTGTTCGTCCTGCAAAGGTGTAAATCGTACGACAGAAATGGCACAAGAAGATAACAGCCCCTGCTGGGATAGTCTACCCAGTGTCATATTGCTCGAGATATTTTCATACCTGCCACACGAAAATCGAATAAGAGCGTCACAGGTGAGGTGGCTACAATGATTTGTACCCCCTGTAGATTTACTGGATGCTTTGGTACCAATGGCTGAGTGTGTGTATATGTATGTGTTGTTATTATTGGGATAGGAAGAAGTTGTTGGTCAACTATACATATACATTGAGTATCATCATTGACCTTCCATGTTACGGGATATTTAAAAAAAAATAATTGGAAATAATGCAGATCACTGTTCTTTTTTATGACAGTTATTCGTAGTATATTTTTATATCATGTTGGATCTTCGATCAACAGGTATGCAGGAATTGGAGGTATGCTTTGTTTCATCCAAGCTTTTGGAAAAAGATCACCTTCAGATTTCGAGAGGATGACAATATGTCTGGTGTTAGATTTCTGACAAATTGTTTTGGACTCAGTGTTCGTGAGGCTACTGTAAGATGTGACACAGTCAACAGATGTCTTAAGGAAGCTTCCAGGCTGTTGAAAAAACTTGGTGAAAATACATACTTACGCAAATTGTTCTTGGAGCCAAGTTCCTGCACCTTGTACTGGCCCACTCTGCGTGTAGATTGCACAGAGAAAGAGTAAGCAATTTTTGCATATCCTTTCTGACATACTTTATAATAATAATTTATAATAAATAATTCAACAATGTACATATGTTGATGTTTTATTCTTACAGTCGATATTTCTGCACTCACATAATGGAATCTCTTCATAAAATCGTGGAGAACAGTAATTGTTTAGAAGCCTTAAGTTTTGGATGTCTTGAAGATCTGACGGCAGGTGCTGGCCCAATTATGGAGTCACTTCAGCGTCATCACGCGAAACACCTAACGCACCTAAGCTTAGCATCAGTCAAAGATGATCCCGGCAACTATGTCCTTTCAGACTTAGACAGCTGTATGTTCAGATCATTTGTTAGATTATCTTACTTGTCTGTGGACTATGATTATATGAGCAACAGCTTGCTCGAGGCTTTGGATAGTGGTCTTATGGAGAGGTTAGTGATCCATGTACATGGATATGAGGAAGATCATCCTGGAACAACAAATAACTCCTGGATTAACTTTGTTGAAAAGAAGTGAGTCGACTCATTCGTTTATTAATTTTCTATTTGCTGTTAGCCATGTTCCAACTTGGAGAAGGGTATACTTGTGCACTTTGATACTTTCATTTATCAATAATTGACAAGCTATCGCTGCGAGAGTATAATTGAAAAGCAAATATACATTGAGTATACACTTCGTACTAGTTTGAACTCAGCTATTGTAAGTATTATTGTGATGTATATCACTCATATTACTTTCAGTCCGCGCTGTGAACTCCGGTTAAACCTCATGCACTCCTACCTGGCTGTAACCGTCCTAGATTCGGATATTCTACAGCCAGCAATGCCACTAACTCATTTGAAGGTGCTATTCTGCGAGACAGTTAACGCTAACGCAATTCATCGATTGGCTGCTTGGTATCCAAATACTCTGAGATCTCTAGTATGGATAGACTCTCTGGATCGCGCACCATATTCCCCAGTTACTTATGACCCAGATGATCCGGACAGGTGAGAGAACAAAAATTGATATTAAGCTTGCACGAGTAGTAATGCAAGCATACCATTTGCAGCCCGGATCCATTAGTCTTACTAGCTTGGAAATGTACCAAACTCGTCGAAATCGTCTTCCTGGGATACAAGTATTATCAAGAGAACCTCCTGGCCATAGCTCGTCTACGGGAAGACACTCTGAAACGTCTGGAATTCGCTGAAAATGACATTTCCAGTGACAACGAAACATTTTGGTACGAAGGACCCGCCATAAGGAATGTAAGTATCACTATCTTATTAGCATAGTATATGCCTAGTAATAAGCATCATTTCCAGTGGATTAATTCCCTGAATTTTTTAGTTTTTGCCTTGACAACTTTTCATTAGAAATTCACTCTTCATTCAGTATAAAGATAATGTGATGGTACACTATATAGTAAATAATGCCTAACTTAATGGAGTATGAAGAGAAGCACTTATTTTAATGATCGTCTAGGAAATTCAAGAGATAATGGGTGGTGCTTGGAAATTGTTAACCGACGCGGAATTGCCAGCCGTCCTGATGGATCCACATGAAGGTGACAGCAGAGAAGTAATAATGCCAATGGTCCTGCGCGACCAGAAGTAAGGGACGCCGACCTTGGGTACGAGTAATATGTACGATCATCGCAACAAGTCATCAAAGATCATCAACTCTAATATGTATCGGTAGCAGATAGCCGTCAGCACCGAGAACTATATTATTCATCAGGTACCAAGGAAGTGATCCGTTGTGACGGCAGGCCAACAACCAAGAGCGTAATGTTCTATTTGTTATTTTTTTTATTGATTTACCCGTTAAGCGCGAGAATAGCTACGATCCTTAGAGCGTTAAGTGTACCATTATTGTTGGTCGCGACAAAACGAAACTAAAACGATAACGATAAGTGATCGTATTATCACGTGAACAAGAGTCACGTTGCTTTTAAAATAATGGAAAAAGGTAATCCATAAGAGAGGATTGCTTTTGGTTTTTTCCAAAAATGAAAGTGGAACGACACCAAACGAAAAACGACCCGTGAAACCAGAGAAAGAAAGAAGAGGATGATATAATAAACATTCAACACCCTCAGCCAAACGATTGACGGGCTCCGCATAGAAAGGGCAGAAAATATCATAATGGGCAAAACAAAGAATATACCACCCTTGAACCAAACATCCACGCAAGGATGCACATTATCGCGGAGCCACGTGCGCTAGAGGGTGCATATACATTTATGTATAAGAACGTATATATATATATATATATTATATGTATATATGTACGTATGTATATGCCGGGCTGTGCTTCTTTCTTATATTCCTCAATATTTATTTGCATGGAGGTACATATATATTATCGCAACTGTCCTCCTGTTCCCGGACCTAACGTAAGCCCCGTACATACTTTCGCGATGATCGAACTGTTGTACAATTTCTTTCTCGCAAATTTGACCAGTTTCTCTCAGTTATCCTGCAGGCATACAGATACCGAAACAATGCGAAATGGAAACCAGGAGGCTAAAACACTTTGAAAGTATATAAGCCCACCGATAGCCGACACAGTTTACCGTTTCCGTGCCTGCTGCATGTACATAGGGAGAGACCGAATATTTAATATAGAGTCCCAGTTATGTGAATGCTATCTAGGTATATTATCGGAAACACTGACAGGGTGTGTAGACAGCAGGGCCGATTTGAATGGCCTGTAGTAACCTAAACCCGTACCACAGGGTAAATTAGACGCAAAGGATCTAATAAGCTAGCTGCATTAAGTATCCAAGAAACTATGGGAGAGAGAAGATAGGGACACATATGAGTAGCATTCAAGATAACTGGGCAATAAAGATAGATAACGAGAGATGATTAATGAACATCGTGAAAGATAAATATAATAACAAAAGCAAATGGGTCCGGGCAACAATAATGACAAGAAATAGTAACAACACGCGCCTCCAGTTACGCGCGATAGTGTCATCTTCCATAAGAAGCAAGTGAGAAAACAAAAGAATATAAGATACGCGTCAAGATGAAAATATTCTGTTGTTGAGAAGAGAAAAAAAGCGTTAAGAGCATAAGCCGATAATAAAGGAAGACGCGATGACAGATATTTTTCCAACTTGCTGGAATTTAGTTTGTAGTTGATATGTGTGCATGCATGACTGCAACAGAATGAATGGGTGTATGCATGAGACAAGAAACACGTTGAGAGAATTATAGGATATGAAGAGAGAGAGAGAGAGAGAGAGAGAGAGCGAGAAAGAACGAGAGACAGTGGGCGTCTGCATGCATGAGTCTGAGAAATATTTTAAAAGAAAAAAAAAATGATGTGAGTCGCCTAGACAAATGAAACGAGCTCGACCGCTCGAGCACGATGTAATATCGAATCGCGATCCGAGGTTATTTTTAATACCAAAACCAATCGGACGCACCGTGTAAAGAGAGAGAAGCGAGAAAGTAAGAAAAGCAAAGAAAAATTGATGAAGGAAGGAAACAAAAAACGTATGAAGTATCGTCGTGGGCAGAACGTGTCGCGAATTTGAATGAAAAGTTTATCATCGCCCAACACCGCATATATTAATAATAAAATATAAACTATTACGTTCATTCACGCGGCACGAGACTGTCGAACGAAATCATAGCTAACTGTAAACTAGATGAATTAGTTGCTAATAATATACATTATGTACACACACATATATATGTAAATTGCGTATATACGTGTATGTGTAATATGTGTATATATTGCGTGTCTATGTATATACATATTGTATATATATATGTGTATATATATACAGGACTTGAATGAAAATAACTCGCTGGCGTAAAGCGCAACGCGTGACATGCGCAAGAGATACCGCGTGCAAGCACAATGAATACCTCCCCCCCAAAAAAAAGCACCTTGCATGCATACAATTTAAAAAAACAAAAACTGACAAGTTTAGAATTCAAAGTCGAAGATGTATGTGGTGAAACGTTGACGAATATCGAAAATCGGGCACGAAAGCAGGTGCATCCGTTTCTGTCGTACGATTCTTCGGGAATATTTTGAATTGTTTACAAGGTTTAGATGATAATTAAATTAAAAAGAAAGGATGCATGACGCGCAAAGTGACAGCGCTTAATATAGAAGATCGTGCAAGGAGAATAAGAATAAAATATATATGTATATACATATATATGCATATATATATACCAAAACAGCAATCTTATATATTATACAGTTTACTATTCTGAGATGCTATTTACTTTTTCGAGTCGGTGTATTATTATATGGTTATTGTTAATATTATTATGATCGTCGTATATCGTTCTTATATGCCACGTACACAACATTCGTTTTTCATTTTATACACACTGTGATCGAGTACGTCCTCTGTTTACGTGAAAACAACAAAGAGATGAGAAGGCGAGAGACTATTTAACAAACAAAAACGACAAATAAAAAATTATAAAACCTCCGTACGTCGTGGGGTTGCGCGCAAAGTCAACAAACAAACAAAATAATTATGATAATAATGTAAAACCACGTGTACATGAAAGAGAGCGATAGAAGACCGTATGTGTCTGTGTGTGTGCGTGCGTGAAAGAGAGAGAGAGACAGAGAGAGAAACCAAAAGGACCGAGATAAAATTGAAAGAGTCAAACAAGCGTGTAGCGAGAGAGGGAGAGAATGTCTTTTTTGTTGTTCTTTTTGTTATGTTTGAGTGATAGAAAAAAAGAATAACTGGAGGCTGTCCAAGACGACAGTATAATCACAAGAGTGGCACGAAGATGTCAAGGGATAACGGTGGAAAGTCAGAAAGAACGGTGGAGGGACGGGTTGGAGGGGGAAAGAGTATGAAGGCGTAGAACGAAATAATTAAAAAAAAAACGGGCCTTAATATGTACCTGAGTCGCGATAAAAATTGCTTTGAATCGTGCAGAAAAGTTTTGTCACGCGACGAACAAACCCCCTTCCCCCCCACCCGCGCCAAAGCTTTAAAAGAAAACAAAATAACGCTTAAATCCACGACGATTTAAAACGGGTACGTGATTTTTGACAAGAAAACCCGAGACTGCCCTCGGCCCTCCACCTTTTTCTCGAGCCCACCGTACCTATGTAGATATATTGACGAGGGAATATGCGTAAAATAATGGAGGTTAAAATCGAAAGAAGGAGAGGTAGAAGGAAAGCACGCGAGAACATAAGAAGAGCATAGGGAAAAATACAATGTACAACAAACTCTCTGCAGGGAGAAATTGTCGTGCGCCCCAAAGAAATGTCTTACGTCTTCTCGAGAGTTTCCGTATGTATCGTTGAGCATATGAGTTACGGATGTATTATATTAGAGAGTCCGTGAAATAAGGAAGAGATAGACCATGGAGGTGTTAATATTGTCTATTATTGCGAGAATTACGTAAACGAAGTAAAAAGGTAACAAAAGTGGATTAAAACGTAGAAGATTAGTAGCCGGGTGCTGTAATCGTGTATTAATTGTGAAAAATTTGTCTCGATCAATTCCACTTTTCGTTTTTTTTTTTTTTTTTGATCACGCCAACGTTACGTTTTACCGTCTCTTGTATTTTTCCCTTGCTTTATGTCTCTTTTTCTTGAACGTATTATTGCTTTTCCTTCTGTTACACTTCCTTCGCGATATCATCGTCATCGCCCTGGTCATTATTCTTATATCGATCGTGGAGCCGATCTTAGGCAGAAAATCGACGAAATTCGTAGCGATGAATAGAGAGAGAAAGAGAGAGAGAGAAACGCGTATTTGAATGCCTAGAGTGAGAGCGAGTGATTTTACAAGGAATTTGAGAATCATAAAGGCAAACAAAGAAACATAATTATCACTTACACACATAATATACACTAAGCATACGTGACGTATGGGCACCATCTCCATTGAAGTTTCGTGCGAATTTTCGTCATTACTTAACTCTCTTATTCCTATCTCTTTTACAATCTCTGACGAGCATTCGTATCTAGCGATAATAAGCTATCCTAGCTGATCGAATATATCGTCATTATTTTTAAGTTCATCTTGAAATTGTATTATGACAACAGACGCGTGGGTACTGTTCAATGGTAGATGGTACGTCATGATGACGACGATGTATTAGAATACAGTGGCGGTAATGACACCTAGTATAGCAAGAAACAGAGAGAGAAAGAGGGAGATAAAGATATATCGATATATTCACAAACACACACATATATATATATATAATGCGAGGTATTTGAGATCTGAAGTTAATAAGCCCTGAAGCTCACTCGAATGATGAATATGTAATGTGATGAAATGAGAGCAAGAGAGAGAGAGAGAGAGAGAGGAAACAAATACCTTGAGAGCCAACTAATATCCCTTAAGGTGAAGATACGAGCCTGCCGCGAATCAAAATACTGTATAATATCAAACGAACGTTAGTGAACTATTAACAGAATGCTGAGATCTATTTTTTAAGATGCGATTGTATATTTTTCTACTAAGGCAGGCCTTAGTGAGAGAGCTGCGACACAAGAGCGGAAGCGAGTAATGGTACGGGTCGTGATCTTTTTTTAAAAGAACAAATGGTAAATATCAAATGAACAAGCCGAAATCGCTGGCATATGATAAACGTAGAGCTGAGATAACGCGGGCGATTGTGTGAATGTTACAAGGAACGAACGTGGACAGTGTAGCGAGAGTGAACACGAGTAATGATGCCGAAGCGGGATAACGTCTACATCCTCTTTGTACATAATTGATCGTAGCGAGAGTCAAAAATCGAAGTTAGGACTTGATGACGATCAAGCGACGTAGTCAGTGAATGAGAAACTTAAAATAGTCAGTTCGGATTCTTCGAAAGATATTTAAGATATTCGCGTGCGCGAGCGTGCATGAATTATAGAGTCGAGTGGGCCGTAAGGATGTAGGGCGAGCGAATAAAACATCTGTGATAAAATAATAACTATTTAAACAATGATGGCAAGCTGAAGAAGGAAAATCGTCGGGGATGGACAGGCGAAGAGGGAAAATCCGAAACGAGTGCAACGGTTTTTGGTCGTCGCCTATGATGACGATTCCATCGATCGGTATTTGACGGAGGGAATTAAAGAGAAAATATTTAAAGATATTGATTAAGCAATTAATTCAACAATCAACGCGGACCTCCACTCTTATCAAAGTACCTGCGCTACTCGAACTTCATGGTACTTCACAGATATGACGATGTTGCACCGTTATTGAGATAGAAGGAGAGCAAAGGAATTGGGCAAAAATCGTTACTGCAATCGATCGAGTGTCACTTTAAAAATCGATATATCGCACTGTAATCGCCGATCGCCGCAGACCCGCGACATTCCATGACTTATCCGTGGTTGGTAGGCCGGCGTGCGTTACGAACGAATGATCGATGCTCATTTCTTTTTTTTTTTATTTGTCTTATTAGAGAGAGAACGAGAAAAAAGGTCAGAGGTTAGGGAGAGCGCGCACATACTTTATTTATATAAATACACACAGCTACGAAGTCATACAGAAAAACATATATAGATGGATACGTATTGTGTATACACGAAAAGAGCGATCATTCCATGATGAAAATGTTGATTCGTATGTTTTTGTTGGTGCCCCGTAACAAAATGATAAGAAATAACGAGGCAACTGTGGAATTGGCCCCGGTACATGGGACCTTGGGCTATGCATATATATTATATATATAGATATGCCATATGCTTTTTGAGAAACGAGAACGATTTTTTTTTTATAGGACCCAAACGAGTACTAGAGGGCTTCTCTTTTGGGTCTCCACGAGCAGTATTATAAGTTCCTATTTGAAAGAAATGAAAATGCGAGTAATAACGATTACGACGACAATGCCACTCTGCATGATTGTAACGCTGTTGTTAATCGCCATACTGCTGTACGAAACGAACGAGTTAGATGCGAAACAGAGTATTTTAAATACGCAGGACAATTACACCTATTGTTAGATTATACACACGGTTAAGATATTTAAAAGGAAACAGCATGTGTCGTATCGTGCAGTATGGATATACGTATAGACACACTCAGGCAGCACTCTTCTGTTTCGAGAGATAGGGAAGTAAATAGAATTATTATTATTATAATAATGATAATAAAAGTGACCACGAAATAACGGTCGTCTATACTCTGAGTAAGGTGCGTTCATTCCAAAGATACGCGAGTGTTGCTAGGATCGTTCATTTGTAACTTTTCAAAGCGTGTATTGTATGCGTAAGACGAAGAGAGGGAGATAAAGTTGTACGTAAGAGAGCGAGGAAGAATGAGAGTTTTTGGCAATTTTTCAAGCAGCCGGTAAGTGCGATAAAAATATCATTGTATGCTGGCATTAAGTCTGTACCAATTGCGAGAGAGTGAGTAAGGAGTAGTAAGAGGGATGTGATATGCGGGTATTGAGAAAAAGATGGTAGTGTAAAGAGAGTGAGAGAGAGAGAGAATGAGAGATACGGAAAACACCAAACCAATAGACACACAGGAACAATAGTTGAAACAGAGTATAGCCGAGTAACTTGATTATGAGGTACATCAGTAAGCCTGAGTGCGAGAGAAAGAGAGAGAGTTAACTCGAATGTACTTTATTTTTGTGAAATAACGAGGTGACGCTATGACGAATAATCACTTGCACAATGGGACAACGAAAAGCGAATGACAAGACATGCGACTAAGCGAGAGAGCAATTATATGAGTTTAACGGTAAAGATTAAGAGAAATAACGAAGGATATAAATGGGTTAAAAAGAAAATGGCGATATCGTGTGGCCTTTGTCGAGATAAACATTTAGTTCTTTGATTCCGTAAAGTCCCGCGGGGTTGCTCCATCTCGAGAGTCTGTCGTTATACATTATATATATATATATATAATGTATATACAGTATATATACATATAAGTACCTACGGTATAATATATCAATAATCACACACCCATAATATACGCCTGTGTATATTTTATATGATTTTCTCTACATCTTTTTTTTGTTCCTTTCTTCTTCTTTTTCCTTCTGTTTTTGTTTTGCTATCTTTTTTTATTTTCGATTTCGTGTTTTCACATTTTTTAATTTTCGCGTACCTTAAACCTTCGGGACGCACGTGCACCGCATTCTTAGCAACGTGTTTTACATGCGCGATGCGTCGGTGTGTGATTAATCGCCATTGTAACGCGCTGTAGATTTAGAGTTAAAAGAAAATCGACACAATGACTAAGCAGGGCGAAGAGGAGTGGGAGAGGAGGAGGAAGGAATTCGTGAATCCTCAACGAACTGTGTTTAGTATGCAAAAACAAATATATAATATAAGAATAATACGTAATCGCTTGCGAATTGCGTATTGTCATGGTGTGTGTACAGTTTCTCGATCGTCATATGCATTAATAAAGGAACGATCGAACACTCGTACGATAATTTATAGATCGGTAATACATTATCGTGAAAATATTGTATAAAAATAATATGAGGATATAGCGAATAGATGGCGGGCTGGGACTTCCCGAAAAGATACAGGCATATATGTGTATATATATAACAAAAAAATATATATATACAGTATATTATGAGGTTCCAGAAGACGCGCAATGCCGTCATGCGTCTTGTCACAGGAAGTGCCAGTCGTTGCCAAGGATACTTTTGAAAAATCATTCCTTCGTATTTGATTGTACTCCCATGACCATAAAAACAAGATTAGCGTACACATGCCCATGTATCGAACAAAAAAAAAACATTGACCATCAGTATTTGTTTCTGAAACATTTCATTCGAATCCATGATGAAAAACAGTCGATCATTTTTACCCTATTGCTGTAATAGAAATAAAAATTCTCTCGCATGTATGAAACAATTTTAAAGAATATATCGAATAATAAATCCATGTATGGCATAACATCCAGTCTTATGAATTATATCTCAGTAGAGATCTGCAGAATATCGAGGAATGCATAAAACATACGTCATGAAGCGCTCCTCGACGCACTGTGACGCACTGATGATTGCTCTAGGTGGATTTTCGAAAGGCCCGGGGTCCCTACTGATTGGTTCGTTGAGAAGGTGGCTGAAAGTGGGGAGTATCTATGCATATAAACGGTCGAGTAGTGAGAAAGTATCAGCAGTTGCGCGCGCTTCACATGCGCATGTGGTGATGGGCGCGTGTCGGATGGAATGCGCAGAAGCACGTGGGATTTATGTAGACAATTGTCAATCTCGTTTGGTAGTGGTTTGGTATTAACGAAGTCCCTGGGGCCCTTCCGGTAAGCCCCGTAGCGCAGAGGCGGCACTTCCCCGGTGGGTCGGTTTACGTGGTCGACAGTGGTGGCAGTGGCTATGGTTCACGTGGAAGGGGTTGTGCTTAATGGAGTGGGGATAGAGCCCAGGATTCCCACCTAGAGGGAGCAAAAGAACATCAGCGGAATAAGTCCGCCATATTGAATCACTCTCGTTAATTTTTGCGCGGAGGCGCGCCGTGAGAAATTTTTTCCTTGAAAAAAACGGAATATCTACGGCCGTGTTACCGGGTGCACGACCTCAAGTACTATCCCCTACGGGACATCGCGAGTTCCCGGATCACCAGGAATTGTCCGCGAGTTCGGTCAATCCTCCCGGAGGATGTACGACACCCGGGTGCGAGGGGCCCTCGCGGAAACGTGCCGAAATTGTCGTGCGTGTACGATTTCGTGCCTGTAGAAAAGTGTATATGTCGTTGAAGATTTACTGTTCCTTGTGGTGTGTGGCTTTCGGTATATACCCAGTGGTACAAAACTTACTTGCATAAAGTACAGTGTCTCGTTATCTAATTTTATTGTGAAATTATATACAGATCAAGTAATATCTGGATTAAAGACAGAAAAAGAGACAAGCTCTGCCACTAATATTCACTGAGCTTCGTGCTGATGCGTGGCGCGTAGCGCCTCTAGTGTATATAATAGTGTACTCTTTAGTGTACTTCGATGTACTATGGTGTACTAGTGTATTACTAGTGTAGTGAGAGAACCACGACACAGTGGAAAGCTAACCGGCTGCTTCCCTGCCTGCTTAGTCGGCTCATTCGACAAGTCTTTATTACGTCTGTCTGCCCTGCCTGTCGATCTGTATGGGTTTTACTGGCAGCTAAGCCGATTTCGTTTCTCCGTTCGTTCCCACCAAATTCCTTGGAATAGGATCGTGTGTTCAAACGGTTTACGCATATTCGGAAGAAGCTTCGTTGTAACAGGTACGTACCGGCTTGGAAAGCTGTGGGCGTATTGTGTGTCAAAATAATTGTTTGATCAAGAAATACATTGTTGTATGTACAGAATGTTTGGATATGGCGAGGAATGATTAACTTTAAAATAAGCCTGTGATGTATACTATACACAAAATTGTGTAACGTAGTCAAATTTCAAATCTGTGAAATATCTGAGAATTGCGAAACAATTGGAGAAACTACGAAAATTTCTCTCGTGCTGTAGTCTGTCAGCTGTCATAACAGTGACAAAAATACGCGGTAAAAACGCTACTGATATTCTTGAAGGGAAGAGAGGGTGACTAAAAAGGGCGAAGAGAAGTGAAGACAGAAGAAAATATCCTGTTAGTACAGTTTTGGATAATTTTAATGCGAAGCGTCATACCAGGGGTGCTAATGGTCACGTGATCGGTTGTAAGAAAATGGGGCGGGAATTAGGCAGGGTGTACTGCCATCCCTGTAATATAAAACCCGGTACATGTCGGGAGGTCGTTAGGCCGGTATATCCACAAGATTCCAAGTTAATAAAAACGGCCACGTATTTATATACATATGATCGTATGTAAATATGAATTTATAAAGGATAGTATATGGAGGAAAAGTGTACTACGAGAAAAATCGTATAACTAGGGAATCGTTTTGGTTGTATGAGACGATGAAGGGTGAAGGAAAAAGAAAATAAAAAATCCCGGCAAATACACCTCGTGGGTGGTAGACATCAGGATGTGGGGTGAGAATGGGTGGCCAGGGCTGGCTGCCCGTGGTCCCGGTTGAAAAATCGATTTCTCGTAGGACTCTTGACGTGAAGGTGGTTGTTCCAACCGGCAGGCGATATAGCGATGGTCATAATTTGCAAAAATTTCGAAAAAAAAAAAAAAAAACGTAAGAGTGGGATATATTGGTTTACAGTCTGTAAGTATGTGTACACAGGAAAATATTATATAGCAACGATAATAGTACGCAAGTGACTACGGTGATGATCCCAACGTTCTTATAGCATCTTTATTGAAGTATTTTTGAGCTCTGGATCATCCTCGCAGGGAGCCACGAGGATGCCCTAAAGAAAACTACTAATTGTAAGACTTGGCATTGTCTGGAAGCAATTGATATGCGCAGTAGTAGTATCTGAAATTATTTTCTCCATTACATACTGTGCCACTGCCATTAATTTCATTAACTCTTCTTCTTGGCAGTCCCTGAGAACCCCTGAAAACCATTGCCGCTTCGCTTTGGGCCCCGTTTGTCTCCCGCTATTATGTACGGACCTGTCTACCCGCTTCGAGTCTCGTACCGCTACGCTTAGCTGCCATTGTGCCGAGACGCTACTTCCGAAGCATCAAATTCAATTCCACGCTCGCATTTCATTCGAATACTTCCGCGACTTTCTAGTGTACCTTCATCCAGGACCTTCCACGGGGAGTCGGCGTTTATATCGTTCTGTAGTAACATTTCGAGTGCTACGGTAATATGTGGGTGGTAGGGTTGTGCCGCGTTTTCAAACAGACTTTAACCCGTGGAGGTTAGAATAGTACTTGTCTGCCGAACTGTTACCTTATACAGTTCTGTTGGCAGTACTTTATACCTCGAGTATTACCGAAGGTACTGTGTTTCTGTGGAAAATTGACACTTGATTTTGTTAATAAATTCTATTGTGAATTCGGTGACCAGATAATTTATTACTAGAGTATTGTGTACATTTTTAGTATTGTGACTTTTAAGGGTTGCTCATGATAATATTGTTACAGGGTTGTTGCACTGGGGAGAATGGAAGCCATGGACTTGGATGGGGATGCTGTAGTTGACCTAAGTGTGAGGTACGTGATGTCAATAGATTTTATTTCATTTTTTGTATTTCTAATTTTTTTCTGTGTGACAGAAATATACTTCGTGTTATCTTTAATAAGAAGGACTGTTGTAGGTATAGAATTACCTATCAACAGAAAATTCTAGTACAGATATGTATGCTTATGTAAAAAAGGAAGAAAAAAACTTGTTTCTTATCGCGATCCACGAGTGTTATATATACTACATACATGTAATATTTCACTAGTTATATATCTTTCGTAAAAGTGTCGAATATTGACGTAGCTAAAAAAAATTGGAATTGAAAAGATCTTGTTCCAGCAGTAGCGGTAGAAGAGACTCCCCGTCCGTGTCGACACATTCTGGCGACTTGGGAGCTCCGTTGGATCTTGGAATACACTTCTCCTCCAGCCCAAGCTTGGAAAACAATATGCCGGAAGCACGAAACATACAAAATGCTGCGAGAGGTATCCTAGCACCAAAATCCGGCGACGACAGGCGTCCACGTCGTAATCTGAGGCCGCGTACAGAACGTAGTTACGCTGAGAGTCCGGACGAGCCGCGCATTAATGGATATTTAAATGGAAATGCATCAGATAGCGACGAAGGTAATTTACGACGATGAAATTGATAATATAGGTTATCCCTGAAATATTCAGCTTAAAAGAAAACTGTCTTAAAGACCACTTTTTAATTTATAGGTGATATGCCGCCGTTACTTCCGATCAAAGAACTGTCTTCCGACGAGTTAGCCGAGCGCGAGAGAACACTGCGTAAGTTGCGCGAAGAGCTCAGGTCGGAGGAAATGAAGTTAGTGCTCCTGAAGAAGCTTCGACAGTCTCAACAGCTTAAGGAGAACATAGCAGCGGTACCGAAGGTACCGAGTAAATTACCACCACCAGTTACGGTTCAGCCAGCAGCTCATAGGTTTGTATCATGAAAGTGAATGACGTAGACGACATTGTTGGGTACATGGTACAGGATCTTCTTGATGCGAAGGATATATTCAGTCACAGGGCAGGCAAGGCACCACCACCATTACTCAGAGGACAACCTGCACCCAGTAGAAGTATTAGTTTACATGCGCCGCCTCCGGGAATGCTACTTCCACCAACAGCCGGACGTAGTGCGACCTCGACTACGGGCATGCCACCGAATATGGTGATACCACAGCCGCCTCATCCTCGAGGAAGGACCACCACTGGTACACCTAATGTTCCCAGTTACCATGCACCAGCTGACAGGACTGAAAGGTCTACGAAGGACCCTACTCCGGCTCCGGCTCATCAGGTGTGTACATATTTCTTTTTGTTTTACGCTTTTTCCTAAGACTTTACGTGCTCGTACACGACCTATTAGTATATTCTGTCTATTTTAAGAATTTGTATATCTAACCAAGATATATAGACAGTGTGGCATAGGCTAGGTGGTCGAGACACGCTAAAGTCATCGACTTTGAGACCAGTTGGTTCCCTGGTGTAGGGATATAGTTAACGCGACGAGTTAGTTATTCATGATACCTGGCGAATAATTGACATACTTTTTATGTGCAATCATAAAGCAGCTTATCGGAAGTCAAGAAAATAAAGCCGTGCCACCGATAAGTACACCCACCCCAATACCCGAACAGGTACATACAAAAAGCTGGTTCCACGTTAGAAAAGAAATTATTGAGATATTATTGTTTTATGTAGGAAAAGCATAATTTTTTTTCTTTTTTGCAACACGCAATTCATCAAGTATGATATTTTTGTTTTAAACGAAACAAAAAGTAAATTGATTTGTATTTAATCGTAATTTTTGTTTTCGCTATTCGAATGTTGATATTGTTCGTAATTTTTGTTAAAAAAAAACAAAGAATAGAAATTGTCAGAATATTTTTCGCATCGCACTATTTTTTATGAATACAGGAAAGGCCACGCGAGGATAACCAAACCCCGGCTCAACGCCAGGCAGCTGCAAAATTGGCTTTGAGAAAGCAGCTGGAGAAGACTCTTCTTCAAATACCTCCTCCAAAACCACCACCTCCGGAGATGCACTTCGTGCCGAATCCTTCGAACACGGAGTTCATATACCTCGTTGGGTTAGAGCACGTCGTAGACTTTATTACAAAAGAGCCGGCTATACCGCCTCCGCCAGAACCATTCGAGTGTACCCAGTGCAAGACAGATTTCACACCCGTCTGGAAGTGGGAGAAACCAGCGAGCAGTGGTAAAAAGGAAGGACCTAGGGGACAGCACGCGACGTTCCAGAGACCACCAGCTGGTCGTGATCCCAGGGTCATTTGTGAGCACTGCGTAACGACCAATGTAAAGAAGGCACTCAAAGCAGAACACACGAACCGGTTAAAAACAGCTTTCGTGAAGGCTCTTCAACAAGAACAGGAAATAGAGCAACGATTAGCCCAAGCAGCGTGTCCAAGTCCGGATCCGCCAGCTCCAAAGCCGGTTCCGAAGGCGGCTACACCAACGAGAAGAGTAGCAACACCACCAGCGCCGCCGCCGCAGGTTCCTCAAGCACCACCACCAGCACCAACACCTCCTGCACCAAAACTCCAAGAACATCCTCTGGTAAAGCTGGCCGAAAGTGGAAAATTCAATCCTCATCACGCTGCCGCAGCGGCAGCCCTTCAGCAACAATTACTCAGAGGTAAGTTTTTCAGATCAGTAATTGGTACGATAACCTAATCATGATTATTATTATATATATAACTAATACCTCACGAATCTTATTTAAAGAATTGGCGAAGAATCCAGTTCCTGGGCTACCACCGCATCAACCGCTACCAGCGCACATGATGCCGCCATTCAATCCGATCCTCTATCCTTATCAGCTAGCGATGGCGCAGGCCGCCGGAGGCAAGGGCCTCGTCGAGTTACAACGGCAGGCTGCTGATCTTCAGCGTCAATACTTGCTTGACATGATACCCTCACAAGCATCGCAAGGGCAAGGAAGTCAGGCTCCACCCAGGGCTCATCCTCACAATTGGAAAACGTAACCGACGGACGTGTCGAAACGCTGAACGCTAAACGTTTTCAAGTGCGGTTGTTTTAATAATTGAATCGCGCGGACTCGCAACCGAGGGTGCTCGAGAGTAATAATAATAACAACAAAAAGGAATATAAGCCAATGTTGCCGTGCGCGAATCTTGAAGACACGAGTATACACATGAGCCACAACCTAACTCAACCTGGAAAGCTGTCGAATTTGCTCATTAAAGATTTCTCCAATCATAATAGCATATATATTTTCTTTCCTGTAAATGACGCCGTTTGCGCGTACAGTTTACATTATCCGTTATAATCTTAATCTAGAAAAAAAAATCTTGTCCGTCATACGGCCGAGTTTATCGTACTAGTAATGAGATTCCTACCAATAAGAGGTTCCTGTGTATTACGTGTGTTTGACTGATCTTTCCAGGAGGAGGTTGTTTTGAGGTTAATACGTGTCCAAGAGCCGAGGATCTTCATGAATGAAGTTTAAACGAAGAGCTCGAAGGAGTTCGAAAAAAATGAACGCTAATAAACGAACGGGTGCATAATGAGTATGGTATGATGAAAACGGCATGTTATGCACTCTCACGAGTAAACATAATTATTAACAATTATTATACGATATTGGAATTAGAATGGAGGAATTTGTAAAGCTCTAAGACAGTAATAAGTGTTACACGATTAACTTGTTCGTACTGATTAATTAACAATAACGATGAATAGGGATCACGAGAATAATGGACTCGCGAAAAGATCAAGTGCACCGAGTGAATCGAGTAAACAGCAAGGGGCAATGACAAATGGGGAAAATCTTTCACAATTTTTAGAATTAAAAATGAAAAAAAAAAGAGTAAATATCTCTCTTCCGTTGGTCAGCAAATTTTATGTACGCTCATGAAACACACGCAACGCACACACATACCCATGGTCTCACGGTAGTACCTGTACTTTACGTATCTTCTTCTTTTTTTTTTTTTTTGCAAAAATTAACTATTTTTAAAACGAACGTTGACGTAATCTTGTCGCGCTCGCCAACGAGAACAAAAGAAACGACAAAATATTGTGTGTATATACGTATATATGAAACAGAGTGTGTCCTTCACGACGAGTGTATGTTTTTCCTGGCTTTTTTTTCTTTCATTATTCTTTTTATTTCTTCCCAAAGCAATTAGCAAAGCATTTGCGTATCTGATCTTTGACGAAAGTGACGATGAGATCAACTGGAGAAAAATCTCGAATTTGTCACATTTCGCATAGCTCTGAGAGTGTTGCTGTATCGCAAGAATTTTATTACGAGTATAGTATATGTGTGTATATATAATATAATATGTGAAGCAAAAATGTTACATATTTCAATTCTCTCGAGTATTTAATAATTGGGTAATGCCGGTACTGTCGTTTGTGCCCTTGACCACGTCATTCCGCGATCGTACGTTCATTTCATATGTGAATTCTTTCCCACGAAAGCAACTGCTCTTCCTTTCTACGCGAATATGTAATTTATGAGATACACTTAATATTATTACGCGTCCATTAAACTATCGATATGTCTCTGTACCCGCGATTTCGTATACCGGAAACAAAGTAAATCGACAAAGAGTCATATAGATAAACGTAAACGTAAACTTCCAATCGTCAAAATGTCGAAACTTTTAGACATTTTTTTTTCGTAGTCTCGATGTTTCTTGGTTATACAAAAAAAAAAGAGAATTTACCAAAAAAAAGGAAATAGGCAAAGGATGGTTGAGAGTGGGAGAGATGGAACGACAATGATAAGGGGGGTGAGGGATATATACATGTACATGTCATAGCCGTACACATATACATAGACATTTAGCATAATTCCTCTTTGTACTACCGTGATAGTTTTTCGAGCTACTTCAAGAGAAAGGAAGGAAAGTAGCAAACAAATAGGCAAAAGTACTCTCTACGTATATGGTACGCCGTAAATAAGTCTTACAATCTGCATAATAGTTATTGAAATATCTCTCTCTCTCTCTCTCTTTCTTTCTTTCTTTCTTTGTTTCTTTCTATCTGCGTTTTGTATAAATAATAAAACAGAAAAAGTTAAATCCAATGGATAATAAATCAGAAGAGTATATGTATACACATACGCATTCCCTGAAGACGTGAGAGGCGCGTGCGAACGTTGAATATAAATATAATGGGCAATCGAGAAATAGAGAGATACATATCGACGAATAGTATGAAGGAAAAGAATAGAAGGTTCGACAGGAGTAAGGAACGAAGAGTTAAGAAATGTTGAAAACGAAGATGAACCAAAGTCGTCGCTCGTTATGAAATCGTCCAAAAGTTTGATTCGCGCAATTATATGAGCGATCGTGCATCCCTTGCTCATGAAACATTAATACTTGTTTTTTATTTTTTTTTTGTATCTACGTGTCCTACGCTAGCCGGAGAATATAAAAGTTTAATATTGTATGTGTGTGTATTTTTCCATTGTGTACGGTGCTACTGATTCGTGGGAGATGAGAAACAAAAATGCCATTCACGCACTTACACACGCATCCAGAGTCAAAAGTAATTATGCGAAAAGGAGGAGTTAAAAGAGAGAGATGAAACGAGAGGAATGGACCTCTTTTTTTATAAAACGACGATAACGTAGTCGAGTGTGATTAGAGGATTTTCTTCGTTTTATTTCTTCTCTTTTCTTTTCCTCTTAGTTTCTTACGTGGAATCCTTTTGCTTCCCTTTGATCATCGTCATTCTCGTCAACGCAAAAAAAAGGAATCGATACGTCCTTCCTTCCACGTACGATCGATAGAATTAGCAATTAATCCAATGAACTATTACGAAAGGTAAACGAATAAAGCTTGTCAATGATTGTATTTCAAAACTTTATTTTAAACAGCCAAGGCAATAGTCGCACGTATGCGACTAAGTGAAATGGTGAGTACGTGTATGAGAAAAAAATGAAAGTAAGCTAAACCAATTCAAAAGGGAAGTAAGAATATATATTTACAAGAAATTCATGTGACCGTTGACTCATCATCGTGAATCGAGGATCAAGAGGTCAACGACGCTTTGAAAGAAATGAAAGGGAAACGCAGAAAACAAGAAGGATACAGAAATTGAAGGAAACTGTAAAGAAAAGCTTCCCTTCGACAAGAACGAAATTCACCGAACTGCCTCGACTTTACGACTCAGTTTAACCAGTCAATAGACACGAATGTTATATGTTTATGTACGCCTATGTACTCATGTTTATATATATATGCTCTCGTACTGGATATCCTTTACGCAATGTCTTACGGACGTTTACGGGCTTGAAAGTCGAGTGTTTTATTTTATCCGGATTAACATTCGCGGTGCAATTCTGTCTGCCTCTCTTACGGCTGTTCGTAGTCAACCGATACCTTACCGCCGAACATTTTTTTTCACTTTAAAACCACCTAGTTCTGTTGCTTCTTTTCGTTTAACTGTCCCAGGCACCTTTTAAAGTGTTTAGAACAGAACGGATAGAGGCTCGGCTGGTCGCAGGTCCGACATGCTGCTGCTAGGTGTGAACAGCAACGTAGGCCCTCGCGACAGCATGAGGCCCACAATTCGGGACCGGCCGATGCACAGTTGTTGCAATAACAGTCACCTGCGAAGAGAACCCATGTATGTACGTAGCTTACGAGTAATTCTTTCGTAGCTGAGGGTACGAAAGGAAAATTGTTTTCTATGCATAAGAGTTTCATAACGACATTGTATATAGTCTGAAGTATTTGGAAAATTATTTTTGGTTATCCTGCTAGAGGATATATTACTATATACCTTGTAAATAGAATTTGTAAATAACGACTATAAGTAGAAGGTTTATTAATAATTGTGACTTCTGGTATCGAAGAATTTACATATGTATCAGAACAACCAGGAATTGATCTCAAGGCCTTGCTCAATGATTATAGACTTTGTCACCAATATATTAAATTTTGCCGCTGGCTACGCGTGAGAGTTCCGGATATGAAAACCAAAGGACTGAATTAATTTTAAATGCGGTGCACGCATTGATGTGGAATGTTTTTTTTTTTTAACGGAGATCCTGACCATACACTTTTCTCTGCTCGGTGGAGTTATCGCTTTGGAGGATCAGCAATGTCGTTTGGGAGTGGCTTATTATTGTATAGTAACCAAGGTCATGGTTCATTGTTATCCAGAAGAATAATGGGTTCAAAATTGTAGAAATTCTACCTCTTTTTGTTTGTATAATTGCAGGAAAACGCATGCGACTGTATATGTACTTGCAATTTCCGATAATTACAATGATACTCACCACGAGGACAATCTACTGATCTGCGCGCTTCAGCTCTACGACATTCTAGTCCATCCTCGTCTTGGGGGCACCTTGTGGTTGTCTCCGTAATATTGTTTTCACCGAGGATTTCCACAATCTAGAATGAACAATAGGAATCAGAATTTTGGAGTAAAAAGTGAGTGGCATGTCGGAGCCATTTTGTTACGGAGGGTATAATTTTGCAAAAATATTTTTACTTACCTGTTTGAACGCACCCGGTTTTGAAAAGAGTTTCACCAACTTCGCTAATGCGTTTTCGTTCTGTGTCTCATTCGTAGTGTTTTCCTGACAATTGGAGCCGATTAAAAAAATTGCGAGACACAAAGATATAGTGAAGATGCGCATTGTAATGTTAAATATGAAGTTTGATGATGAAACGAGGATATTAATTATTGGCACTTGCGCTTTTTACTTATGTACAATTTTCTACGAAGAATCTGAAAATGACGACTTGTCAGATACACTGCCGTGGTGTGTACTCAGCGATTTTCGATCTGGTGCATTTCACTTCTTTGATGTAGTAGGGGTAAGACCGATGACGAGGATTAGGGTGGGAGCAATGACGTATTGTCCAGATACAGGTAGAGAGCACATTAGATTTACGAGAAGGAGTACGGTCGAGTGAGAATGGGTGAATCACAGCGATTTAATTAATGAATATTTAACAATAGCACTTTATATGGGAGTTATGTCTATTTGAATATGCGGCACTGTATAGTCAAAATTTCTTTTGCAAACTCGAAGGATTTCTGATACGTTCAGGATATTTCAGATACAGACATAATAGTTTCTATGTACATAAATAATAGGATTTTATTCTTCAATGTAACATGCATTATTTCGCGTATAAGGTATTGCATATGGCTATAATAATTGCATCGGACAAACAAAAATAAAGCGCAGCGGTGTTTCTAGGGAATTATTACGATACTAGGGAGTTTTTAAAAGTTGCCTAGTGCGATTGGTCAGTGGCATCTCCACCGTGAAGCGATGTGGGCAGCGCCGTACGTAAATATTACGCAATACAGCGGTTTTCACAAGAATTTTCACGAAATTTTCATGTTGTACGCGTTCGCGCAGTCAATCTGAATTGTCAGGAGTGATTTAATACAACGTGAGTGTTGGCGAACAGTGCGTGCGTGCGTGTGGCTCGTGTCGAAAAACTGTAGAGTGTGAGGAAGATTGGGAAAGAAAGAAAGAAAGAAAGAGATAAAGACAGGATTAAAGTGAGACGCAAAGAGGATCTCACTGCAGTTTCCTCGATATTGTTTGTCGTGTAGAATAATGAGAATAACCGCGTTTGCGGGTTGATTTGGTGGAAAGAATCGTGTAACTTTTTCGTTCACGGCGGTAGTTGACCGTCTCGCTCGCCGAGAAATGTCAAAATGGCGTCTTCCCAGGACGCTTGGTACCTATCGTTGTTGGGCCTAGCTGAAAACTTTCGCACCTCAAGTCCGCCGAACATCAAGTCCTGTATCCAGTGTTTACAAGCGGTATTTAATTTCAAGCCGCCTCCCCGGGTTGAGGCTCGTACACATCTTCAGCTTGGCAACATACTCCTCACCCATACGAAGAACATCGACCTGGCGCGTTCCCATCTCGAGCAGGCGGTCGGTCTTCTTGTTACAATTTTTCTTTTACCTGCAGTAATTGTCGTATATTATTCTATTGTTAATTGGATTTTTTCCTCAATTTTATATTGACATATTATTTCATGTTTTTGGAAACTTTTAACTGTTCCTAACCTGTATTCAAATTGGTTGACATTTATGTCAACCAGTGTTATGGGTGTCTATTATGCTATAATTATGGGAAAAAGATTAACGACAGAGATAGTGATAGTGCATTCATGTATTTTCAGTGGAGGCTCAGTCAAAATATAAATACATTTGATGATGTTAAATTTGAGGCTGCCAGCGTTGTTGCTGAATTGTATGAGCAGCAACAGCAACCCAATCTTAGTAAGCCCATATTGAGGAAAGCCATTGAATTGTCACAACATAATGTCTACTGGCACTGCAGACTTATATTTCAGTTGGCTGTAAGTATTATAGAAATATGTCTTTCAATATTTGATTATTAGTATAGAATTCTGGTATAAATGTTTCTGTTAATTATTTCTAGCAAATCCATGCATCTGAAAAAGATTTTGTCGTTGCAAGTAGTCTTCTTGGAGTTGGCGTGGATTATTCTCATATAAGCAATGCCAGTTATACGAGGGTCTTGTTTCTGTTGAGCAGAGGGATGCTTCTGTTGATTGATAAAAAATTTCCAGAAGTACATCCACTTCTTAATCAGGCAGGACATCTTGTGGAAAATTGGCAGGGTAGTCCACATCAAAAGGAATACCTGAAAGTTTATTTTTTGGTTCTTCAAGTTTGCCATTTCCTCATGGCAGGCCAGGTATGTGATTTATGTAGTGAAGTCAGCTTTTCTAATTTTATGTAATACAAAGATGTTTTTTCACTTTAATTTTAGGTCAAAAGTGTCAAACCTTGTTTAAAACAATTGCAACAAAGTATACAGACAATAATGTCACCCAGTTGGCCCTCCGATGAAATTGTTACTGGTTCGAACATAGGTGACATGTTTGTATGGATGCCAAAGGAACACTTATACGTTTTGGTTTACCTCGTAACGGTGATGCATTCAACGCAAGCGGGATATATGGCTGAAGCACAAAAATACACGGACAAAGCTCTCACGCAAATTGAAAAACTTAAAAGTAAGAATAAGTTCAGTGTACTCAGAGCGATTCATTACTTTTAAAAACGTACGTAATAGAAGTTTCTTCTGATTTCGCAGTCGTAGACAACAAACCAATACTGTCAGTCTTTCAACTGATGCTATTGGAACACATAGTAATGTGTAGGTTGGTTATGGGAAACAAAAGTTTAGCCCTTGCTGAAATCTCTCAGGCGTGTCAGCTATGTAGGCGGCAGCCTCGGCTTCTTCAAGCGCACAGACCACAACTTCATGCCTTACTAGGGCTCTATGCAATGTCCATGAACTGTATGGAGGCTGCCGAAGCTCAATTCCAGGCCGCACTCGGGGTAAGTTTCTTTTAAGAAAAAGGATATTCAACTATTACTAAAAAATTTCTCAATCGAGGATGTTCGCTAAAAATGAGTTTGATTCTAATTTTCGTTTATAGACATCTCAGGAAAGGGAACTGTGGACGTTCGCCAATCTAAACCTAGCCATAGTATATCTGAGAACAAAGAGGGACGCCGATTTGGGAGCACTCCTTGAAAGGATAAATCCAGAGTCTTTACCGTCACATTCGCACTCTTTACGAGCAGCTGCGTACTACGTCCAGGGTCTCCAAGCATTTTTTGGTGCTAGATATAATGAAGCAAAGTATGAAAACATACGAATCTTTAGCTCATATCTAGGTAAATATCATACATGAAATAATTGTTCATCCTGTTTGTCCACTAGGAGGTATCTTAGAGAAACATTAAAGATGGCCAATTCCGAGGACCTCAACAGACTAACTTCCTGCAGTCTTGTACTCCTCGGTCACATATTCCTTTCTGTGGGAAACAGTCGAGAATCCATGAATATGGTGACACCAGCCATGCAGCTAGCTTCCAAGATACCTGACGTTCACGTGCAACTTTGGGCAAGCGCTATTTTGAAAGGTAAACGAAGGGAGAAATTAGTCGTAGAAAACCATTGTTATTTCATAACCGTGACCGATCTGTCATATCATTATTTTATTTTTTTTTTGTAATCTTTGCAGACTTGTATAGGTTATGTGGCGATCCGAATCGCGAGAGTGAAGCATATCAGATGCACTGCAACTTCTCGCAGATGCTCCTGAAAGATCACTTCCAGAGTACGCAGATGAGTGAACACTCCCTTATACAATGGACTGACGGCCCGGTGCCCGCATTGCCGAGCAATCCGCCACCATCCACCTCGCAGGCGATCCTCTAACAGAGCTCCACGAATCTTAAGGATATTTGCGAATTTACTTAACGGTCGCATCAGGCCCAAACTCTTATCGGGAGTTCTTGAGAATTCTGAACAGAAATTTAGGTAAAGAGTTGAGGCTTTCAGAAAGGTCTCCAATTGGTGTTAGATCATCTTTGCGACATGAAAAAGTAGAATGGGTATGGGTGAGTGAAGGTGGTACAGGGCTGGGGAGCATTAACGCTCAAAGTTTTTGCTTAGTCGTTGCGGGATGCGCAAAAGCGCAGCACGTTGGCGTGTCGCAACAAGCAAGAAAAATTGAACTGCAAGGAAAGGTGCGTGCAGTTTTATACTCTGGTTTCTCGTTGCATTCTTGTTTCTACGAATCGTTTTTTATTCCCGCAATTTTTCATATCCGGACGCAATGTTTGAACAGAAATTTTTGATACCATTATTTTGTGCCTCCTTTTATTCTGAGAAAATGTATTTACTATTGTTTCAAAAACATCATTGCATGCAGAATATATATCAAATATACGGAGTATCCATTTTTCTTATGTTCGCTTTTATTTATATGCAACTTTCATAACATAAACGTTTACAATTCTTGCAGATTTTCATTCCGCGTATATTTTCTTTTTTATTCTTTGGACAATGAAAGAGAGTTCATGTCGAATAATATGCACGCAAGAAAGCTTCTACGGACTCTATTAATGCGACCAGTATAATCGTATATTGGAATTGGTAACTAAGAGAAGAATCGGTAGCAATACTTCATTCCTCGCAGACTAATAATTTATTGTTTGAATGATTTTGCAGTTAACAAGATATTATTGAAATAATTCAAAATCCATTGAAATAACTGACCATTCGTTATTTGCAGTGACGGTTATGAATTGAACAAATGAAAAGTTAACTTCCGCCATAGAGAAATATTTGAACGCGGATATCCTCACAGTTATATCGTCGCGCGGATCCTTTTAACTTCAAATACAATCATTGTAATATGACGAAGTCAAGAGGTCAAGCGGAAGATTGTCATTCTCATCGTCAGTGATTTATCAGTTTTCGAGGAATGTTGGGATAATGTGATCATGATGTGTATTATCAAAAGGAATGAAAAATCGTACAAATTATCTCGAAACAAAAAATTAGAAATTATACAAACGAGAAAAGAAGGAAAAGACAAAACCGAAGGATACACGACGCAGGCTTGATGGTCAACAAAGTGTGAAAAGTTATCGAAATTTTCCAGATCTGTAAAAATGACATATAAGCACGCGATATAGGCGTTACTAGGTCAAACTTGTACAGGACATTTCACATGTGGATGCACGTGCGAACAGTTTTCGAGAGTATTTTTCATATTTGTGTGCGTGTGTACCATTGCACGGATGATCTCAATGCGATCCAACTGCCCGATTAATTAATGTTTCGTTATGCTACTGAATTTTCAATCAAGACAAAATATATCCCGTAAGAGTGAGAATGGCACGAGTGAAAAGTCCAGTATAAACGTTACCCGATTTCGAAGTGTTCAAGACTATCTGGCGGACACTTTGAGATCAAAGAACCTATATCGTTGTAGGTCTAGGCGTGCCGTTAATATGATTATATAATATTGAAAATGAATTACCGACATATGTATATATAAACATATTATATATATATATATATGTATCATATTGAATATAATGATAGCATTGCAGCAGGGGCCTTAGCGCGCTCGGTCACTCGAACAATGGGAAAATGAATGTGCTTGTTGTTTCTAGCCCATAGCTCGAGTCACCTTGTCACGTCGATAACTTGTACATATAAATAATTTCCATTATTATATTGATAATTGCATAGAATGATAGGCGAAACAAAAAATGGAACAAGCCGCCGTTTGCGATACGATCATTTTAAAGATTCGTTATTATTATTATTGTTGTTATATAGTCGGTGCACGAGTAAAATAGCTTAAAGTGACAGATACTACAGTGACAAACACGTGGTTCGTGCTAGTGACTTCCTTAGCAAAATTTCTTAATGACCTCTTCCGAAAGGTAACGACTCGTTTACTATTGATTTGCCTCACATTATCTTTGGCAAAAAAGCATTGGCAATGGGAAATTTTGCCACGGGCTTCGCATTTTTCCATCTGTCACTTTAAGCTCTTTTGCTTGTGAACCGACTATGTACATCGCCATTCTGTGTATGGGCTAGGGGTGAGTGGATCATATTGGATGAATGATATGCCGACAGCATGAGAAAAACAGAGATGAAGATAACACAACTGTCAGTAAAGGAAATTCATACTGATTTGCCAGTTGGGAGTAAAATTGAATTAAAAAAAGACTCAACGTGAATTCTTGTATAAAAACTTTTGTGCTTTGAGTAAAAGTGCGTGCGTGTATGTGTGCATGTGAAGAATGAGTATGTAAAATGTGAATGGGAGAGGTCGGAGGAAACAATACAAAATTTGTCAAATTACAGAGAAAGTATGATCGAGTAAGATACTTTGATCTGAGCCAAATGTAATTTTTTTTCTTTCCTTTTTAGTACTTTTATAGAATATCGGTATGTGATGTCGTGCATATTATAGGTTGAGATTGTACGAAATACGTACTAGGAAAAATTGTTTTTTGTTTCTACTTTCTTATCCCGGTCCTTCGATAATACTCGGTACTGTTATTATTACTTTGCCAAATTACATAGAAGAAATTTTATGGCTTTACTGTATTAGGAAAAATATAGAGAATGGCATAACATTTTCCTACACTTTCTTTTTAGGCGCGTCGAATGCGCGTATACGAGTATTACTGTATATATGTTGTGTCGGTAAGCAAGTATGATGATATGCGTGTTGTCTTCAGAGGATGCCTAAGGAAATAAAATGGTAGGGTGTAGAGGTGCACGAGATTACCAGGACTAATGGTTACTTTATTTAATTGATCTTTCTCTTCTTTTTTTCGGAAGTCCGTGATCTTTTGAAACGATGCGCTTTTGCAATGGAGTCAATTGTTGGATCGTTTGGTCTAGACTTCAAATAATGATGGGTTATGCGTGATAGATCTTTTTTGTTGCTGTTTAACAAAGAATGAGAGAGAGCGAGTCACGATTCTTAAAAATCTTGTACAGACTGTTTTACCACAAATGTATGTATTTTTTAAATATTAGACAAAGAAAAAGAAGAAAAAAACGTACCATGCAAAGGGACTTATACCTACACATTTAGCAGCTTATACTTAGTTATGTAAAGGGAGGAGGTGTCTCTTTAATTAACGAAGTTATTGCTGTGGCTATATTTTATATTAAGTTTATTACATACTTTTTTACTACAGCACAACACTTTTGTCTTAGAAGTAGATGTAGATTTGTCTATTCTGCATCTTAATACTCCACAGGACATTTAGTTTCTTAACAGAGAAGAGAAAACTGTTGGAGTCACATTTGATCCATTTTGGATGAATAGTACATGCAATTCACTTTACATTACATATTTTAAAAAATAATTCATATTCTTTCAACATATGTTTACTACACATTTATTTTTCTGACTTAACAGTGTTATGTTTACTTTCTATACCATAATTGAGTGGTCTGCATGCGTTTAATTTTCTTTTGTAGCTGCAATATGCCATAAAGGAGTGCTTCCGCAGTTGGGGGACAACCTGTATAGTAAATAATTTCAAAAATAAAATGGGTTACCTCATTTTATTAGGATGCAATTTCTACGTACCAGGTACATAAATATCCACAGGAATGATTCTATCACAGCCTCTGACTACCGAATAACTGTAGTGATAGTACCCACCACCATTGGCACAGCTTCCCATAGAAATAACCCATCGTGGTTCTGTCATTTGATCATAGATCTTTCTTAGAGCTGGTGCCATTTTATTGGTCAATGTTCCAGCAACAATAACCACATCAGACTGTCTTGGAGAAGCACGGAAAACCACTCCATATCTGTCCATGTCATATCTTGGTGCAGCAATATGCATCATTTCTACAGCACAGCAAGCTAATCCAAATGTCATTGGCCACAAAGATCCCTTACGACCCCAATTAATTAGGTCATCTACACGAGCTAATGCAAATTCAGCTAGGTTATTTGTATTTTGAAAAGGGCTGTAAGGGATAGGCTTCTTTTTGGCAGGTAGTTGGGACTCCTTAGCCTCAATAGCCTGATTTTTGTTTTCCTGTACAGTAGGAGCAGTAGAACTTGGAGCGCCAACATACTTTCGAACCAATGCCATCAGACCCTGTTGGGCATTTTCTAAAAAAAAAGGATGTATAATATCAAATACGCAAATTGTATTCTATATATTATATATGTAGGTATATATTATGTGTGGAGACCAGGAATAGAGATAGAGGTTACGTCAGATACAGAGCAGACGATAAAACTATAGAACATCGACATGAAATAATTGTTACTTTTCCATATTATATGTGAAGCCAATGAACGAATAATAATGTAGAATAGGGTGTTTGAATTCTATGTCATGCCGAAAATGCATAATTTTACATGATGGTAGAACGTTCAATTTGTTACGAAACAAGTGACAATCGATATTCATAAATAATTCGAAGCAATCCATTTATACGCCGCGTTATAATTAATCAAACGATTATTGTGAATTGTTTGTGTTTATTTCGCGTTACTTACGGTGAAATATGATGGAACGTAACATTTTGCAGCTCGATCGTACACTGACGTCAGAGAACTGACTCGAACTGACTGCAACTGCATCTACTGAACACAGACTATAGTTAGTTAGGTGGCGTCTAATCTCGATATCCGGTTTTTATTCTTACATCTTGCCCAAATGTCTTCGTCTCTATATCAATTTAATATGTTGCTCTGTAATCTCAGCAATCGATTATTTTTTCAGTTTCTTCAATTCATTGTTCACATTATGCAATTTAACATAAAATTCTAAAAAAACATAACTGCGCCTATCGATAAAGAAACTGTACACCCATTGTCGGTCTAACTTACAAAAATAGAGCCTTCGGTTTGTCCGCCTGTACATAATGTTATCATCAATGATTTTACACAAGTTTTGAGATATTTTGAAACTTGTTAGTTTTTGCACTTAATTCAAATAGAATTAGCTCTAATTCATATTACATACACTTGCCAACAGGCAATATGATATATTCACTCTGCTTAAATTCATACTTGGAGCGAATATTATAGGTGGCATTGATGTCTGGGCTTAACAGAACCAAATAATTCTTCGGTTCTGTCTAATTTCTGCTGAACAACAGAAACGAGAGCTAAGGTACGAATTATATGGATAAATCATGGTACTTTTTGAATAAATATAATCAGTGTTCAGTAATGTAAAAATTTATGATGTTTCGGTGCATGAAAGCATTGTGTAATATCTTAACCTATACCTTACAACAATTAAAATTTATTTCTTTTTCAGATGCGACACGTTCCGTTCATATCCCGCACAGTATTCGTTCAGAATAACAACGTGGAGCATGCATTTCGTATCCTAAATAAATTCCTTGGCCAGGAAGAAATTTTGGACCAGTATCGACGAACAAGATATTATGAGAAGCCAACCCAAGTCAGGCGTAGAATTAATTATGAAAGGTGCAAAGGTCTTTACAATGAGGATATGAACAGAAAAATTAAGTTTATTCTAAGGAAAAATCGTGTAGAACCCTTCCCTGGATGTTTGTAGTTTCATGGAATTTAACTCGCAGATTTAGTTTAAGAAGTTAATTGTAAAGTTTGAAGTAAATGAGATAACAAGTGAGCTATAAAAGTGTTTGTATTTTACAAAATATGTGAGAAAGTATGTGACAAAATCTCCTGTAAAGGATCAGTAAGCAGTTTATTTATTCCTTCGTGGTTTATGCTTTTCTGTTTTGTAATATTCTAGATAGTAAAGTAAGTTCATTTTGAACTAACATCTCAAACTGTGAATTCTAGCCAAGATGTACATAGATTGCCTGTTATTGATGTCTTCCTAACAGTTTCAATACATTTTTTCTATCTTTATGAAATTACTAGTTATAGATCGGTAGTCAACTGAAACACAAACTAAAGATGAGTAGGGAGATTGCCAATGGGCGAATTTTTTTAGACTCACTTTTTCTACGGTTCCGATGTGGCACCTGAGCGGAGGGTCGTCGAACCAGTCTCACGTTTTTAATTGGTTGAATATATATATACTACGCGTGAGATTCTCTTCTCCGCGAGACCCACGATTTTGTACTTCGTGGACACTTGGATAGGGAGACTTGTATCCACATTTTAGTACTGGATATTAGCTATAAAACTTTCGATTTATGATTTTTAGTTTTTTGATCTCTCATTGTTAGGCCAATCGTCGGACAGAGACGAATCAAATCTGTAATTGGTAATTGATAAATAAGAAATTTTCGAGATATAACCTTCTATTCCGCAATTATACAAATGTTTTTATAAAAAATATATAGTAATGAACCAGACCAAGCTAGCACATAGTATAATAGTTACACTAAAAAATATATGTATAATATAAGAAGTTAAATATGAAATAAATAATATTTCAATGACCGCTACACTAACGCCGATTGTAAATACGACCGAGTGCCGAACATTGACGGTAATTCCCGAAGGTAGCGCTCGACTGCTAGTACATACCAGTAGGTGGGGAGGACTGCATGGTGTACAGGGAATGTATCGGCTCGAAGCTTTCATTCTTCCCAGACCCGTTCCTTTGGTCATGTCTGGCCTTACATCGCTTGCGCGTCCCCTCTCTCGCTCCTGCTCTGCGTGACCTCTGTCTCTCTCTCTCTCTCTGTCTCTGTCTTTGTCTTTGTCTTACCTATTTACCTCGTGTCTTCCGCTGGACTATTGTTTCTTCGTGATATCACTTTGATATCACAGTCAACTCCGTAGCAAATATGCCAAGACGGTTTGAGCGGTGGGGAGTCATGGGCTGGCGTCGGCACACCTTTCTGCGCTCTTTAGGGGAGCGGTCACGTCAGTCTGCGTTCGCTTGTGCTACTCCACTTGGCGTATAGGTGTACTTTAAGTCACCTGGTAACTTCTAATCACCCTCTGTTGGGAACACTTTGCGCGCTGATCGACGGTTAACGTGGTTTGCTTTCGGTGACGAACGTGGTTCCTTACGTCTAACCTGCCCCGAGTTTCGGCAAGTGAGCGGGAAGTGACGGAGGTTAGCAAGCGTAATTTATTGATCTCTTGAGGATTTCCCGACTTCGGTCGGTTGCTGCTGCCGCGTGATTCGTTGCGGTCGACTCGGCTAAGGGTGATCGCGTTTTTAGCCCGGCTACCTTTTCCGGTGTTCTGCGTCTGCGACTAAAGCATCCGAAAGTGCTTAATCCAGGCCTTTACACTTACACCAACTTGTCTGTGTATCTTGTGTTTAGCGTCTATGTCTAAAGTTGGTCACAGGTCGGAACCCTTTCGAAAGTCCTAAGTCCTTTGCGTCACAGCAATCCGCGACATGTAAGACGGATCCCGCTGTCCGTGGAGGCTGGGCTTAGATTGTGTGTGTTTGATCTGCAGACGGCTTGGTCCAGGTCTTTACACATAAATATACACGTAACTTCTGTAATTTATAATAATTGTTATCTAAATGTATCCTTATTCTTACCCAACACCCACCCCCCACCCTGAACTGGGGTTTCCCTTGGGTCTCACGGCTCAGGGGTTTACCCCAACAACGATCCACTGTTGGATCATGGAGAGGCAGTGCTTCACGGAAATGAGCGGAGAGGAGCCCATTTCACAATATTTTTTATTATTCTCTTTTTCCTTTCTCTACGTATTTCATTCTCTTTCCAGCATTTTTCTCTACTACGTTCAAATATGCGTGTTGATCCAGTTTATTAAAATAGAGTGAGATATGCATTTGAATAGCTGTGACTTTTATCCCATATAGGGCCGGCATATTTTTTTACAAGAACTTGTAGATTTTAAGGCAGAAAGTTATAAACATGATAGGTGACGACTTACGTGAAAATATTGAGTTAGAGATAATTTTTTGTCCAACTGTTCAAGGCTTAAGCGGAGACAACAAATGGTAACCTCTATCGAATGTTTTTGTGCTACGAATAAACAAAGTAGGAAGTAAAGAAGAAGTTAAAGACAATAACCAATAATGTCTTTAATGTAGTTAGTACTATATAAAACATCCTTACGTTACACTTTTATGGATTTATATGTAATAAATCCCTAGTTAACCAATCATTTTCATATTTTAGAAGATTATCCACAGGTTCAATTTTATCCGAAGGTGAGGAAAGTGGTCATTAGTGTAACAGTCACATCTAGTTAGCTGGTTGCTCTGTTACTTCCAATGTTTGTCGTGGATATTAGCGGCATAATCGGCGTCGACGCCAAAATACTAGTGGTATTAAGAGAATCAGCCCACTGGCAATCTCCTTGCTCATCTCTGCTATTTAGGTATCTGGGTTCATGCTCAGATAGCAAAAAGAGTTCAATTCTACTGACCAGATGGCACTGCTGCTCGTGTTAATAGTTTACGCAAGGGAGTGTCGTCTCTCCAATAAATAGTTTCTGATTAGTTATTGTGACTGTTTATTCCGAGTGTTCAAATGACGGCTGTTGTTGACAATAATCAAAACTCAATCTTCTCACAGATTGAATTTGCATTTCCCATTCTTAATCAGCAGGTTTGCATATTAGGTGTTGTTAACTCTTTCAAACTATTATAAGCGTAAAAGTAATAAACAGTCAATGTTTTAAAAATTTAATTTACCTACATACCATGTTTTTTACTATAGCTCCAAACAAAATGCACAGACGAACAATTTGCCAAAATTGTCAACGACATAAAAGTTTTGAATATTGCGCCACGCGTGGATCGTCTCGTATTCCAAAGTATCGAACAGTTTATACGATCAAACGTTGCTCCAGTATTTTGGAGAGAATTTACTAATGTCATTGAAGAGGAGTATGGATTTGAGCGCTTCAAAAATGCTGTTGATGGGCTTTACTCAAATCTTTCGGAATTCCTACCATTGCTCAAGAGGTTGCAAGTATTGCAAGTGCAGTGTGAGACGTCTAAGTACTCAGGACATAGTCAGTTTAATGTTCTTGGAAGGTTTAACCTTACAGTTAGATCAACACTACTGAGCCAACTTCCATTTGGACATGAAACAATCATCGAACAATTTTACAAAATTGCTTTTAATGTATTTTGCAATACTGACTCTTCAATACATGGTATATATCAAGACATTAAATCATTAGTTAAACAGTTATTTATAGTAATATTTTCTTACAGATAACTCGTTAGGTGATGGTACTCAGAATCAATGTGGAGGCTGTAAATACGAGTTAGAGAATTGTCAATGTCAATTGATAGTATTCATGTTCCATGAAACAAATAGAAAACTTATTGAACTGGAATTGCTTGAGAGACTTGTAGGAAATGTATTGACTTTATTGATACATATTCGAATTGAAAGTCATGTCAGTAAAGCCTGCGAAGGAACATTCGATGTATCACAATTGGAACTACTAGAAAATGTCGGTGTTACCCAGTTACTTTCAAAGTTTTATATCAAATTTTTATGTAATACTTCTATATTGTATTTATTACAGTGGCTCGAAACAGTTGTCATGAATTGGCTTACACGAATCTATTCTGGTGGATCATCAAAATCAGTCGCCCTAAGCCAGTCGATTCGCGAAGCCATAAGTAAATTCAAGCAAAAACTACTACATTTCTTATATGAGACTTACACAAAGATCCGAATCGAACAATTATTTAATATAATAATAGGTAATTATCCGAATCAGGATTCTTAATTCGAACAAAGTCTCAAAGAGAAAACGAAATACTCTAATTCGTAAGTTGCCTTTCTAGAATATCCTGATTCTCAGCCAGCAATAGATGATCTTCGAATTTGCCTGGAGAGGACTGATTTACGAAAAGTCCTTGTAGAAACATTGCAGGATGCATTAAAAACAAGACTGTTACATCCTGGTGTTAATACACCAGACATATTGACAGCCTATATTGCAGCTATAAAAGCTTTAAGACAATTGGATCCATCAGGTGTCCTTTTAGAAACTGTCACTGAACCAGTCAAGTATGTATCTTCAAAGCGTGACAATTTCTTGTCTACAAATTCTTCATTAATATGAACGAACTTTCTATTGTAAGGGTATATCTGAGAAGTAGAGAAGATACTGTAAGATGTGTCATCAGTGGATTGTTGGACGATTCACCAAGTGACTTAGCAGACGAATTGATCAAAGGTGAATATTTACAGCTAGATGAAGGATCTGTGGAAGAGGAAGATGAAAATTGGGAAAAATGGCTACCAGATCCTGTAGATGCTGACCCTTGTATGTAGTCATATATTAATATCTATTGAATTCTGTAATTTTTTAAGATATCATTGGAATACTATTAAATACACCTTCTTACAGGTAAATCAACTCAGCGTCGAATGTCTGACATTATATCAATGTTAGTAAATGTATATGGGAGCCAGGACTTATTTGTAAACGAGTATAGGACTCTATTGGCAGATAGACTGCTTTCCCAATTGAATTATCATACAGAGCGTGAAATTAGACATTTGGAACTATTAAAAAGACGTTTTGGAGAAAATCAGTTGCATTATTGTGAAGTAATGCTGAAAGACGTGTATGATTCTAAGAGAATAGACGGAAATATCCAGTCGGATACAAGTTATACACTCGAGGAGCAATATTTCTCAACGAGTGCACTTATTCTCTCAGCTCAATTTTGGCCACCATTTAAAGAAGAATGGAAACTTGAGTTACCAAAGAATGTACAGGAACAACTGGCAAAGTACGTCAAAGCTTTTGAGGCTTTAAAAGGGAACAGAACCCTCTGCTGGAAGCCACATTTGGGTAATGTTCATCTTGAGATTGAATTGAAAGAACGAAAATTTGACATAAACGTCACTCCTATACATGCAACAATTATTTTACACTTTCAAGATAAAAGTAAGTAACTTTCAGATATAATCGTTTACTAATTATAAATAAATACTGAGGGGTAAAATCCTTTTTACTTGGTAATTTTTATTGTAACATTTAAATAGATGAATGGGCAGTAGAGGAATTAGCCGAAGTGATGCATGCACCAGCCACTGTATTACGACGCAAAATCACATTTTGGGTGTCACAAGGGTTACTCAAGGAAACAACGACCGATGTCTTCGTCCTGCAAGAAGAAAATGCCGTGAAAAATCGTTCAGTTACAGAATCGATAGTTGAGGAAGAGGAAGTTGAGAGCGCCATGGCTTCAGCTAGTGATCAGCGTGAAGAAGAACTTCAAGTCTTTTGGTCTTACATAGTCGGGATGTTAACTAATCTAGACTCGATGCCGCTAGATAGGATACACCAAATGCTTAAGATGTTTGCTTCTCAAGGACCTGGCGCTGTGGAGTGCGGGCTACCGGAATTACGTCACTTTTTAGACAGAAAAGTCAGAGAACACCAGTTGCTCCTTTCCGGTGGACTTTACAGACTTCCAAAGTCTTGAACAACCGAAGAAGCCTAAGAAATTCTTATCATGGTCGACTATTTAAACTGATAGTCATTTTCTTTCTAATAATTATGTCCTCAACGATTATGTCAATAGGTCTTTCAAAATCCTTTTCTTTTGCGATATTCTGATAACGTCACTCCCCCTCTTACACTGTACTAGTATCGGTTTTATCGTATTAACGAGGGCCGAACTTTTCGTTTTATCAGACACAAGAGAGCCAGAGTTAGTCAGAGAATGCGTATATCTATTGCTACTTGTAAGTGTGCTATCAACGATATCAATAGATTACAAATATAATAACGTGGGTAAGGTGCGCACCAAGGCTACAGCCTACAAGTAAGGACATAAAGTGTATCCTTGAAATTTTTTCGTCCTGGTGTAAATCAAATGGCTATTTCACTATTTGTTAAGCCGTTAAGTGTCATCCTTGGTATATCGGGTTTGGTAAGCAATTACGTATCAGGGATAACATTCTAATCAGTGATAGAAAGACAATGGTAATATTGGTGAGAATGTGAATGAGAATGAGAGGAAGTGTCTTTTCAAATTGTTTTTCTAGATACAAGGACTGATATTGGGTGCCGTAGCAACGTTGGCTTTGTTAACTCATCTTTGTATCATTACTGCAGAATCAAATAATTCCGAAATAAACTTTTTCCCTCTTATGGTGGGAATATACTTTCAAGGTATTTCGTTTCCGTTTTTCATTGTCTCTGACGTTATTGTCCTTCCTTTTAGTGGTAATTTAATTCATACCAACATCTTTGGCAAATTCTCATTCTATTGTATTATTCTAGGTGATGATTGTCAGGTATATAACACGACCACAGTTCACGAAATACTTCCTAACATTATACGACCTGGGTGGCTATTCTACTGGTGTATATGTTACATCGTAATTTCCTTATTATGGATTGTGTTTAGCATTGTTATTATGTGCGGTGAATATCAGTAATTCAATGACGATCCATCTGGTACCCGAAACGTTTATTAATAATTATTATAATTAGCTATAGTTATATAATCTTCTAGGACCTATTTACAAAACGAAGAAGCTTCACTACTTCCTGGTGCCGTGGATGATATTGACTTTGGGGATTTGCTCAATGGACGGCGCCCTGACTTTATGCTTCGGGTATGACTTTGCGGATTATCAAGTGAGTATTAGAATTGTGTTGTTACAATGCATCTTTGAACTAATTTTTAATTTTTAATTAGAACATATTAGTTTCGGATGATGCTGTCAGCCTACCGACGTTATTACCAGTAGTAATGGTCACCATGGCTATTTTGGCTGCCAAGGGAATCGTTCTCTGGCTGTTAAATATAATTAGCGTAATTATCGCTTTCTGCATTACTTGGAATTATATCGTACATAAGGAAGACGATAGACCTCTCTTCCTGGAGCAGGCTGGGTACCTAGATAGCAGTCCAATAGATGCATTTTCGTCAGGCATTTTGTAAGAACATTTAATTATTTCTGTAAGCGATGTGACTTGTGAGGTATTGCTTTTTTATTTTCTCTATATTGTACTGAATGGTGATCTTATCGTTGTATTTTTATTTTCTGATCGTTTAGTGAAATAAGGAAGGACATTCACCTATCGGATGCAGCATACGCACGATTCTCTGATCTGGATGCTTGGCCGCGAATTGAATTGCGGAGTTTTGAGGTCGAAGATAAATATACGGCGTAATCACTATACGTAACCATATCGTCAACAAAAAATTCCAGAAATCTTTGCAGGACATTGACGTATAAATATTGTTCGTGTAATCGCTTGTTCTTGACATTTTCACTGACATAGAGTGAGTATTTCCCTGGAGGAAGGCCCGTATAGAATCGAGGGGATTCTTTGATAATCTCATCCTTATTAGTTTTTATATTTTTAATAGAAGTGATACCAATAATAGCAATAATAGTCGAATTATCATTAATAAGCTAATAAGAAGTTTGCAATACTAGTATTAACAAGAGTGAAGGAGAAACAAAATGAAAATGCAAAAGAAATAAGAATTCTGTACAAATTTATTGACGAGCATCGCGATGAACGAGTAATATAGCACATTTGTATTATATAATACTATGAGTCAAGTTAAGCCATTAACAATTTTCAAGGAAACATAAATGCCAGTGAATTATTTTCTGGTGAAATTTATCACGCTTCAGAATAATTAATATAACGAATACATTAATAAATTAACGGGATCACCATTTTTTAATTATGTAGATTTTTCGTGGTTGATCCTGACTTTTATTCCGAGGCTTTTCTAGAAATCTTTGACCCCAAGGATAGCCTCTTTTGTTCGGCAGCCTCCGGTGACCATGGTAATTTAAAGAAAACGGTTTGTTACGGTGTGAAATTGATTTGAATATACGTATAGGCCGTTCTGTATTTGTGTGCAAATATTTGTTTGGTAAGTTTCCATATCGAGGTCGTCTTCCAGGGATATTTTGCAAATTCGAATACTGTACAGGTTTTTTCATTGGAGAATTAACTGGTCTAGTAAAACCAATGGCTTGTGGTCTTCCGGAATTACGATACCAATTTTCACTAGGTTGTACTTTGTTCCCCGTCCATGGAGAATAATTTAAGGAACTCATTTGTTGCTGATTGTAATTATGTTGTCCTTGCTGTAATGGAGAATTTGGCAGACGAAAAGCAGGTCTAATTGGATGCTTATGATTTGTCGTTGCATCGACCTCCTTATAGTTTTGAAGATACGCTTCATTATCATCCTTAATACTAGGATCAGGGAATGGTTGGGAAGGTACAAATCCTTGTAGAGTCGTAGGAAAATCATGATGTTTCTGTGAGTCCTTTTCGTACGGCTCATTTTTAATGAAGTTGTTTGTTTTAGGTAAAATTTCAGTTCTTGATCCCTCCAGATGTTCTTCCTGAATTTTATGTCTCACATAGTTTCCTTTTACTCTTCCAGGATACTTGCGATTGTGAGGAATACCGTCAAAGTCCGGTGGGTTATAACTCATGCTTGTATCAATGGGATCAACAAGATCAGCGGAATCAAAATACTCATCATTCTCTAATTCATCTATTTCCTTGTGCAAATTATATAATTTTCCAAACCAAGGATCATCGCCCAAATCGTCTGTTGATTCTGTTTGTGTTGAATGTTCCTCCTCGTCAAAACTTGGTTCTTCGTTATTTGCAGACAACTTTGATGAGTCTTGTATCAGCTTGATAAGGTCATGACTATCCTTGTTGTATTGAGCAACTCTATTAGAGGCCGCAGAATCCGACTCGTTGATTTTGGAACGAAAGGTTGAGACGTCTTTATAAGAGCGTAAAGGTGTCGCTGTAGTTATCTTAATTGAAGAGATATCCGGTCGAGGTGTGATTATGGAGGCCGCTTGTTCACTTCCGGATTCATGTGGTTCCTCATACATATTTTCCATTGAAGACCACTCTTCTGTTTTTATAAGAGATATACTTAGAGACGACATCTTGTGTGGTAAAAGAATAAAACAAATATAAAAAATTGTAGTTACCGCATTCCACTGCACAGGGGTACATTTTCTTTTTTACTCCCTGATAGTAAAATGGATGCAGGTAATTCTGTAATTCAAGATGCAACAGATAATTTTTCTTTTTCAGTTTTACTTACTTTATTTTTTAATTTTACTCACGCCATAGCCGACACTGGCTGTCACCTCCTTTCTCATTGGGTACTGATATCTTTTATCAAGAGTCACACCATTTCCAGCTGCCAACTGTAGACTAAATAAAAAAATTACTGTCAAAGAGGTAAAATAAAATTAGAGATTTGAAACAATGGAATTCAAAACTGTGTCGCTACTCACTCAAAAAGTTCTTTGGATCGAGTATCGCATAAAGATACAAGAAACAAGAGCATAGACAAAGATGGCTTCCACAAGGAATTCTAGAAGAACATATTATATGATAACAAGTATATAAAAAACCTTATATTTTAGCAGAAAGATATTTTGTACTTGCGTTAATTAAGATGGGTGCAACATACTATGATTTCAAACGGGCGTCGTTCAAATTTCAACATCTTGCCGACCTGGTTCCTTCTTTGAAATGAAGCTTGTCTATCAATCTTGTCTGAGTCACACCAAATACTCAAATGAGTTTCAGATCGACGAGCTCTGGCTATTTTGTGTGTCATCTTCGCGGCGTGTTACACGCTCCAGTTCATCTGGAACCTGGACGAAATGTAACAGCACGACAATCAGTCAGGTATAGACCTTCAGATAGAAAGGGGAAGGAGAAGTGGAGGTCGCGGGCGAAGAAGATTAAACAATAAGGAAGTTTTCCATTGAAAGAGCATGGAAATAGCGGCATCAAAGTATGCATCAATAGAGAAAGTATTGTGGTTAACGCACGAAAAAGCGCTATAATTTCCTTAATATCCAGCGATAATGAAGGAGCATAAAGCATATCGAGAAGATTTTCCCACATTTAATAGGTTTCTCCTTCATTGGCTCGAAGCTTACCACGCACTTGGTATAACTTTCTCAAAAACTTTCATTTTATTTATTGATTGATTTAGTTTTTATAATAGATTTCTTCATGCGGTACTAAATAGTTGATATTATTTTTACGGTACTATGTGATCATTGAGATGTCCTTAATTAATTCATTAGATCACTTAGACACACAGGTTCTCCAAACGATTCAAGATCTGAATATGGATTTCTGGATTTAAATGCTAATTAAATACTCGATTCTGCGTGATTTCGTATATCCCTTGTTATGGATCCAGGAACAAGGTAATGAAAAAAATTGTTACATTCCTATTGAGAAGACATGATTACAGCATTGTATTTGTTATTTTCGTTTACATATAAAAATATGAATAATATAATAATAATAAAAGGCAAGGCATCCGAGGAGCATTCTGATTATTTACAAAGAGATGGACTGTACAAACGTCTGCGTAAAACATCTTAATTTTTCCTGAAGATGCTGAGTCTACGAGCCCGCGGAGTTCCTGTAACATTCTATAACAATAAATACATTAGTTGATTCTCATAGAAAAGGAGCTGAAGTATCAAAGCATGATCCGCCATGTCTTACGAAGTAAGGATTGTCCACATGGAAGAGGAGATCCGATCTCGATTATCGCGAGAGTTAAAATGCCAAATGAATTGTGATTCATTCATAGAAGCTCAAAGTTCAAGGAGAGGAAGAGGAAGATGAGGAATCGTTCGTGGAAGTAGCATGATCGTGGTGACTGCCTCACCTCATCTTTTCGCCTGGAAGATGAACTCGAGAAAAGATCCTTGAAAGTTCTTGGAGTCGTCGTCATCCTCCTTTCTACATTCCTCTCCCGGAGAATTCTGGATTTAGGACTGAACAGCTCGTTACCCTTTAACGGTATAACGAATATAGACGATTTCACATATACATATATACTTGACACATTGTGTAACAGTAAAAGAAGACAAAAGAAGATGAAACAAAAAACAGAGGAAAGAGTACAGTATAAAATAAAATAAAACAAAGTAAGGAAAGACTAAACAGGAAGAGCTGTTCACCTGCAATGATAACCTGCCGCCATTCTTACTGGGAGTAGGAGGTCCAGGTCTCTTATAAGACGTCTGTAATTCACAGCCGAATGTTATATGACAACCAAATAACAATGTTCACATAACAGGCGGCATCTAAGACAAGTCTAAAACTTACCTGCGTTCGATCTCGCTTTTTTACCTTCTGTCCTGGTAATAAACTTTGACTGAGACTATCGTTGAATACGTCATCCGCACCCAATCCATGCTACGATAATGTTCAATAAACACAAGATACACAAGACTTTGGCATGCATTTGTCACAACGACGAATAATTGTTTCGTTGGAAAATAAATTGCAACTAAATATTTACCTTGATATCATCTTCACTGAAAATGGTGGAATGGAATTGTGTTTCAGCTGGATAAGATGATTTCAGGTGAGGTTTGCAGAGAGCATTTCTTTGCTGAAGAACTGAAAGCCTATCAGGGTCTGTCGTTAACAGATTACGGCCTTGCTTCATATCCGCTGGAACATATACATTTATTTTAGTCAATCCTTGAAATGCTTAATGAAAACTATTTTAAATTTTCATAAAAAAAGAATTTGAAAAAATTACCAAGGTAGACGTTATCAAATATTTCGCCTTCCTCATCCTCTGCCTTAAACGCGTTTCCCATTGTCTGAATATTTCTGACACTTCGTCGTCTAGCATACGTTGTCTCTTCCTCAATAACTTGTATAGTACGTGATACTCGCTTGGAAGAATCGTCTAAACTATCGTTTGCAAAGTCCTTCCTGTCTAAACTGAAAATTTACTTTGGTAGAACAGGGTTCCAGGAATTTGCAGATACCAAAAATTAAAGAAATCGCTTGACTTTAAAAGAAATTACCTGGAAGTCCTGTTTTTTGCCATTGCAGCCATTTGATCATAGGAATACGGTTGGGTGAAATTGTCAGCTTTGGATTTTGTCTTATATTCCTGGAACTTCTGCAAGACGGCTTCCTTTTCGTGCTTCTCGTTTAAGAACTTCTCACTTACGTCCCAATATTTATTTGTCATGTCTGTCACATGTTTCTTATACTTCTCTATCTCTTCAGCGTGTTTCCGATATTGTTCTGTTAGTTTTATTTGCATCGACTCGGCTTTTTCCTGGAGGGCCTTATCTTGGTCGCGATTTAGCTTCTCCACTTGTTCATTATAAGCAGCTTTCTATTAACGCAGGAAAAGCATTTATGAAAGTGGGTACATTATTTAAAAAGTTGAAATTGTTAAAACTTACCATTTTTAATTTAAGCTTTTCTAACTTCTGGCCATATTCTTCGTGAACATCTTTTAACCTCTTGTCAAAATCTTCTTCCTTGGGTCTCTTGCTTAGCTCGTCGCGTTCCAGTTGAAGACGTCGAATATCACCTTGCAAGGATTCTATATGATCCGTTAATTCCTTTTTACCCTCCTCTGAGGATTTTTCCGACTTTAATTTTTTAATTTCATTCCTTAAGTCGTCCAAATTCTTTTCCAGTTTTGTGTTTCTCATACGAAATAAATCCAACTTTTCCTTCAATTCTTTCTTTTCCTTGGACGACTTGTCGACTACCTGCTTTTCCTTCAACTTCGCTTTCGCTTGGATAATCTTTAAATTTGCCTCATAAGAACTAGCTGAATTTGCAAAATTCTCAATCTCCTTTCGAATAGTCGCGACATTGTTACGTAAAGAATGAAATTTCTCCATTTCTACTGTCAGAATCGATTGAGCATTGTTCAAATCTATGTTTTTAATATCCTGTTGAAACTCCTTCGTGTCAAGATCCTCATTAGAATCAATTCTAGGAGCAAGAAAACTGGTCTGAAGATTCTTTTCGGTCCATAGAAACGAATCCCAAGTAACATCCATCACGGGTAACAAGCAATCCAAATATCCTCCATTTAAGTCTAATATCTTTTTCTGCAATTCCTCCTTCTTAATTCGCAATTGCTTTGATTCATCACATATGGATGAGTCATTTGTCCAGAAATCTTGAAACTTCTCTAGTACTTCGATCCAGTATTCTTTAATAGAATTAACATCAATGTTTAAAAGATTTCTCAATGTTATCACCTTTGAAATTAATTCCCATAGTGATTCTTTTCGTTGTATCAGATGGCTACAACATTCCATGATTGTTTTCAATTCTAATTTTTCATTCTTCAAGTTGTCTTCCAATTTCTTCAGCTTGCTAGTGTCATCGCTAATGCGATTTTCAAAATCGCAACACTTTTTCATTAAATCGGTATACCTTTTTTCTAAATCAGAACGCTTTTTTTCCATGTCGGTACAATTGTTTTCCAATTTTATACATTTGGTCTCAAAATCTTTACAGTTTCTCTTCAAGCTGCTAGACTCGTTCTCCAAGCCAACACATTTCCTCTCCATATCACTACACTCATTCTTGAGCTGAGTACATTTGTTCTCTGTCTCGCTCAAGTTATTCTTCAAGGCGTCGCACTTGTTCTTCAAGTCTCTACAACCATTCTCTAAATCGCTACACTTGGTCTCTATGTTTGCGCATTTGTTTTCCAAGTCAGTATATTGAATTCGCAAATCATTGTACATCCTTTCCATTTCAGTTTTGGATAATTTTTCTTTCTGAAGTTCATCTTCAAGAGCAGCTTTTGTGACCTGGAATTCTTTCCGAAGTTCCTCAAGTTGGTGATTGCTTTCCTTAAGAGCCAATGCGCGAGCCTCCAGTACGGCATCGCGACTGGCACGAATTTCCTGAAGGTTTACGACGATCTCTTTCATCTGGAGCTCCCGTTGTCGCTGTTGTTCCAGGAGTCGTTCATTTTCTATTCTATGATGTTCTCGTTCACTTAATAAAGCTTCATTTCGTTCACCTTCGGACTTCATTTCTTCCAGGGCAGTGGATAATCTTCGTCGTAAAGAATCTTTCTCTTCGTGTAGAGAACTCAAATCCATAGAAAGTCCGGAAATCCGTAATTTTAAGGATTCTATTAATTTATCAGTTTCGATATTAGTCATTTTTAATCTATCTTCTAATGATTTCTTTTCAGATTCCAACTGTTCTATTTTGAAGTTTGATTGTTCCAACTGATTTTGTAAGCTGAGCATATTCATATTCAGCTCATTGTTATTTTCCGTCTTCTCAGAGAGTAGTGTTTCCAATTCAACATTTCTTTGTTGTGCAGTCTTTAAATTTTCATCTTTAGCAGTAATTTCAGTGTTTAGATTTTTTCTTTCTAAGCTCAACTCTTTCAATTCCTTTTGCAAAATTTGATACTCTTCAGATAATTTTTGTATGGACTTGGAACTTTGAACCTGGTATTCCATGAATTTTTGACTGAAGGTACGTTTGGTTGATTCGAATTCTTCAAACAAAGTATCCTTCTCATTCTCTAAATCATTTACACGCAATGTCAAGGATTCGATTATTGATTTTTTATCACGTAAATCACACTGCAATTCATTAATATTATTTGTTAACGATTCTCTCTCTAGATTGAATTCCTTCAAGTTGTTTGTTCTTTCTATCGTGTATTGTAATACTGTTTCTTCCAGTTCCTTGATCTTCTCCACAGAGTCTTGAAGGCGGTCTGACATCTTAGTCAATTCTAAAGTATTTTCTTTATCTTTTTTCTCCATGCTTTTGATTTTGTCTTTTAACATAAAAATTGTAGTATTTACATCCTTGAGTTTAACGTCGAGTTGCTCGATTTGCTTTTCTTTAGAGTTATTCACTGACTCTAAGGAAGTTATAAGATTCGCAAATTGCGTGGTTAATTCTGTCAGGGGACAATCAATTAATTCGAGATCATCCTTCATTGATAATCGTGCAATTTTCATCATGAATCCTTTTGTGGCCGTTGCGATATTTTGTATATCAGAGTTTAAGAAAGAATTTTTGTTTTTTAATTCTTCGATTTCTTCTTGAAGACTGTTAACATTTGCCGAGTATTCTAAAATTGTGCTTTCGAAATTCTTGATCTTTAGATCAGAGATCTTCATTTCTTTTAACAATTTAGCCTGCTCCAAAATATTTTCCTCATTCTTTTTTTCCATATTACAAATTGTATCTTTGAATGTTGATATTGTAGTATTTGCTTCTACAAGTTTGACATTAAGTTCCTTCATTTCTGTTTTCTTACAGTCATTTGCTAACTCCAACGAAGATACAAAATCTGTGAATTGGCTAGGTAATTCGTTAATTGTTAGATCCTTTAATTCAACATCATGCTCCAGTGATAAACTTGCAATTTGATTCATGAATCTTTTTGTGTCCGTTACGATATTTTGTATATCAGACATTAAGCAAGAGTTTTTGTTTTTCAATTCTTCGATTTCTTCTCGGAGACTGTTAACACATGCTGAATATTCTAACATTGCGCTTTCGGAATTCTTGATCTTTAAATCAGATATCTTTATTTCTTTCAACAGTTTAGCCTGCTCCAAAATATTTTCCTCAGTCTTCTTTTCCATACTACGAATTGTATCTTTCAATGTCGATATCGTAGTATTTGCTTCCACAAGTTTAACATCAAGTTCCTTCATTTCTGTTTTCTTACAGTTATTTGCTGATTCCAACGAAGATATTAAATCTGTGAATTGGCTAGATAATTCGTCAATAGTTAGATCTTTTAATTCAAGATCATGCTCCAGTGATAAACGTGCAATTTGATTCATGAATCTTTTTGTGTCCGTTGTGATATTTTGTATATCAGAGTTTAAGCAAGAGTTTTTGTTTTTCAATTCTTCGATTTCTTCTCGAAGACTTTTAACACATGCTGAATATTCTAACATTGCGCTTTCGAAATTCTTGGCCTTCAAATCAGAGATCTTCATTTCGTTCAACAGTTTAGCCTGCTCCAAAATATTTTCTTTATTCATCTTTTCCATACTACAAATTGTATCTTTTAATGTTGATATCGTAGTATTTGCTTCCACAAGTTTAACATCGAGTTCCTTCATTTCTGTTTTCTTAGAGTCATTTGCTGACTCCAACGAAGATATTAAATCTTTGAATTGGATAGATAATTCGCCAATTGTTAAATCTTTTAATTCAAGATCATGTTCCAGCAATAAACGTGCAATTTGATTCATGAATTCCTTTGTGATTCTTGTGGCATCTTCGATATTGGACTTTAGATGAGAATTTTCAGTTTCCACTTGCTCTATGTTCTTTTCGAGACTCTTAATTCTGCCAGTGTACTCCAAGACTACACAATCAACTAATTCCAATTTCCTGGACATCCCCTCTAAACGTGCTCTGAGTAAGCGTGCCTCCTCCCTCGCTTCCTGCAGTTGAATGTCAATAACAGAACTCAAAGCTTCACCATCATTTGGTAAACGCAATGAAGTATCAGCAGCAGCAAAACTATCGACTTCGAAACTCTGCTCTCCTATAGATGCTTTTCGCATTTCTTGTAGATGACCCCGTAATTCTTCATTCTGTAATCCAAGCTCTAAGAGTTCACGTTCTTTAAGCTCAGCTCGTATCGACAGCGTCTCCAATGAGAGTTCTGTACGTTCGAACTTTTCTTTGAGTGATGAGAATTGTCTTGTTGAGGATGCAAGGTTCTTTGTGAGATTCTCATTCTCATCGGTAAGCTTATCTACTTCTGCCCTGAGACTCGCAGAGTACTCTTCAAGAGACTTGATTTCTTTTCTGTAACGCTCAATGGTCTCGCGAGCGTTTTGCTTCTTGGTGGAAGAACGCGGCGTCGTGGGTTTAGATCTTAATTCTTCACGTAGCACCTCCAATTCTCTAGATTTATCACTGTACTTCCTTTCTAAGGTTTGTACTTTCTTGCGTTCAGAATTTAATTCATCTTGTAGATCAAATTTTTCAAATCGTTCAGACTCTAAGGCCGATTCCAGGCGTCTAATCTCACGACTGTGCTCGTTTGCAAGTCTGTAATTCCTTGCGGAACGCGCAACAGGTGAATCAAAGAATCTTTTGAGAGGTTGAATTTTAGGTGTTGCTGGTGGTGTTTTAGGGGTATCATCAGTAACTTCAGAGATTGCCATTGCAAGGACATCAGGAGTCAAGTCTTTGCCATATCGAAGTACATACTCCAGGAATATTTTTATTTTTACCTGTGTCTCAAGTTGGAGTTTAAGACACATAGGTCTCTGAAATTCATGGTCTTGTGATGTTCGTAGAAGCAACAAGGACGTGATGTTAATATTTTCAAGAGTGTGACTACTGTGATCTCCAACCAAAAAATTAGGATACTCTTCTGCAACACCAAAAACGTTATTGAAAAATACAGAATCGAGTCATTAAAATATAAATATTTAAATGATACAACCTCGTATAAATTCATAGATGAAATCTTCATTATTTACAAACTGATCTTTACTTTCGCATGACCTATTAAACACAGTATAATAAATGTAATGGTGCTCAAACTCTATTATCAAATACAATATAATTATTAAAACTTACAATAAACTAATCAATTTCTCATAAAACTTTCCATCGTATAATTCTTCTACACTACTTATAGGGGCATCCAGAAGTTCCAAACAATTCACCTAACAAGAAGATTATTATATTACACATTTTAAAGGAACAAGTCTCGTTAGTTTACGAATATATAAAATTATTTCTCATTATATTTCAACCTTACCCATTCAAGAATGACTTGTGACCACGTTTCCATTGCTTCCACTATGTGAATATTTATATATACAAAGCTCAGCTTCGAATAACAATATAATAAGCTATATATTCCATCTACTCCTGCGGGAAATTTGTAACGTTTTCAGTATTTGATTTGAAACGACTGTTGCTTGGCTTTTTCCATGGATGGCAGTTACGAGAGAATCAGTGATTGGTCCTGAAAAATGTACTAGAAAAAAATTCCTAGATTGCAAGACGCTTGAACCAGCCTGCAACAATGGCAATGTCACGGAATGAGCAATAAGCTGACTGGCGCATCCGAAGAAACATATTGACATTTGTGTTTCCTGATATTCTGAATGTGATAAGAACACGGAAGCTACAGAACTCCGTACGTAATATTAAATCTGAGTCCTTAAGATTCTTTTTAATCAATGTACAAAACAAACACCGCTAAAATTGTATGAGATATGAAAGCGCATTTTAGAGCATGGAATTTGTCATTCCGTGAGAAAACGACGTCGCGTATTATTAAAAATAAACATTTACGTCATTGTACTATGAATCACAAGTTAACAGCATATTACAGATAACGTTTGACATAAGTATAATTAGCCCCGGAGGTTTTTGGGCTCGAATAATATCAATAATATTTAAAGAGTAAGTTCTTCCGAAATAACTTAAGATTTAGCGGCAAGTTTTTTCTATGATTTGTCCTTTGTTCTATCATTGGGACTCGCCACTGCGTAATGTTCTACGCCATTTCAGTTATCTACATCTGTCAATATTCTCAGAATGACAGCCATCTCTACAGATCTGATATAATAGACTTAGGAATAGTGTAAAGTAACGTGATGTTATGAAGGATAGAATACTGTGTTATTAACTTATTGAATTCTTTTATTAAGAAATTATATTATTACAGGTTCATAGGTGTCAATACAATGAATTCATCTCAAACAGAATCCAGCTCTTCTACAGCTCAACTACATGGCCTCCTCGAAGCTAATTTGAGGTCAGAGTTCAGTTCTGAAAGTCATCTGCAGAGCCTTGGTTTTACTATGGATAATGGAAAGCCAAGATTTAGATTAGATGAGCCTGTTTCTGGTGCTTTAAATATTTTGCACAAAGCTAGTCCTTGCTCCATTAATACTAATGAATCTGACTCATTCGTTGTATTGGGAAAAAGCTCTTTGGATTCTATCCAGGCATCCTCTATGGCATCTTATGCTCAAATACAACGGAAAAGTATATCCACTGTAAATAAAATAATATTGCGTATTTTATTATGTCTAATTATGCACAATAGTTACATTATCGAAATAAAATATCATTTCACAGGATTATGAGTCCATGATATCAGCTTTAAGTCCTGAAGAGATTCAGCACAAGCTCTGTGATCTGCTTCAGGAAAATGCAAAGCTAAAGGAGACATTAACACAGAATAATCTTGCTATGAAACAGCAATTCAACACATTGGCTACATGGCAGGAGGAAGTAATGAAGGTTCATCAGAGCCACAAAGAAAAGTTTGCAGAAACAAGGGAGTTGATCAATCAGTTACGCAAAGAAAATACAGATTTAAAGAATCGACTGAGTGTGAATTATGAGTTATGCCAAGAATTGACTGAATCAACTGATAAAACACGGGAGGAACTGGAGGAACAATTGCTCATTGCAACTAAGGAATTAAATGAATGCAAGAAAAATCATGGCCAAATTATCCAAGCTTATCAATGCCTAATGGACAAGTCAAGCTCATTAATTCAAGAAGCCAAAACAGAAGAATGCGAGCTGGCAGATTATAGTCTTTTACCACGACCAATGAGTGTTGAATGCACGCTAAGTGAGAAGTGTAAAAAAAAAAATGAAGAAGTGAAGTATTTAAGAGAACTAATAGCTTCGCTCGAAGAGCAACTTCGTGTCACCATTTTAAAAGTAAGCCTTATTATTTAATTTATGTATAATTATAATAATACATAAATAATTATTATACATATACATAATGTATAAATAAAAGTTAAAATATTTTAGAAGCAGTTCAATGTATATGGATTTTATATGACATTTATATTTCAGGCATTTTCACCAATTCAGATAAACGCAGCATGTCAACCAGAACAGAAGCCCTGCGAAGAACGTGAACAGTTTTTGCGTAACTTAAAACAATATGATGAGAAATTACGTGCCGTGGTGAATTGTTTTGCACGTCAAAGTTCACGTTACACAAATATTCAAGATTGTCTTAAAGAGAGCATCGATATCTTACAGACTTTTGAAAGCACAAATGTTAGCTGCACAACGTCTGGAGAACGTTCTCTAAATTCAAGAGACGCGGAATCGCTTATTGAACGATTAAAAGAGTATCGAACAAAACTGATAGACGAACAAGTGAAAATCATTAGTGAACGTCAGAATTTGATTAAGGCTCAAGATCAAATCCAAAAGATTTTCTCGGATTACAATTCCATCCTCTCTGAGCTGGAGATCGTGTATGCAGAAAACGCAAAGCTAGAGGCAGTCAGGATACAAAAGGAGGAGAGCATCCTAGAGGAAGAAAAGCGCATCCAGGAAGGCAGAAAGTCTTTACAAATAGAAAAGAATAGTTTAGAAGCAGAAAAGGTTAATCTCCTAGAAACTGTAAACACTGTGAAAAAAGATCGTCTATCTTTGGAGAACGAGCGCAAAAATCTCCAAGGAGAAATGGAAGCTCTCCGCCTAGAGAGGACCGCCTTGGACCAGCAAAATGTATTATACGAATCAGAGAGGATGTCGTTGTTGATGGAGAAAAAAACGCTTCAGGAAGCAAACGAAGAATTACAAACTAAATGTGAAGACTTGCAGAAAGTTATATGTACCAAAGACGAAACCGTTGATACATTATCAAAGAGGATAAAAAGTCTAACTGAAATGGTACGCACTACATGTTCATAGATATGCATCGATTATTGATTAAATAAAATATCATCTATAAGATTCTTTCCTGCATTTCAGACGGAAGATATTCCCCTCCTGAAAGCGCAACTAGACATCTACCAAAATGATTTCAAGGAAGAGAAAGAAGCACGTCAAAAATTAGGCATCGAGAAGGACACGTTACTTGAGAAACTACAGTCAGCCCAAAATGTTAATGAAGAGTTAAGGAAATATATCTTGCAACTACAAGGAAGTAACGATGGTCAAGCATCTACGTCACCAGGTCGAAAACAATTTCAACAGGTAAGACTGATTGACAATGGAATAAATATTTTACTTAGTTCACTTTCTTTTCCTGCACCTGCGAATTCTTTTTCATTCTTTGTTCGCAGGATGATGGAGAAGATAGGGAATATGTAACAATACCATTACTTTGTCCAAATTGTAATAGCAATTTCGAAGATATGGGACAACTACAGACTCACGTGGAAGTGTGTTGGCATCTCAACTAATGCAACCCTTAATGAGTACACTCAATGGCCAAAGAAATGATCGTGTGTGTCCCATATGTCTGCAAAGGAAGGATGGACGAAGCCGTCACGGATTTTCAGTGTGTCAGCCCGAAATAGATTAAGATCTTGCAACAGGAAATCCTCGAGTGACTGTAAGAACAAGAGAATAAGGAAGAAGAGAAAGTTCCGGTGTATTCCTTAAAGTAAATGCTGTGCCATTAAACGAATCCTTGAAAACTTCGTATGTTTCTGCACTGAAATAGAAATTCAACAAGCTTCTTATTAGCTGCGATTTTCTTGCTATTATTTAGTTATTAGGGCCATGAAGAATTTTTATTTAAATATATGATATATAAAATGATACAAGGAAAAAATATTTTTTATGCGCATCGACGTTGTTGATAACATTGTCATGATACTAGTAAAAAGTGTTACGTATCTATGTTAACAATGCAGTTGTATTTTCTGATATAGAAATAAAAATATATTCAACTTCAAACGCGAAACATTTTATATATCTTGTTTTATCTTAGATTATGTCAAGTCTCCTATTTGCCTCTGAACACAATGGCTTTCCCGTAGGAAAATTTCCCATTGCCAATGCTCGTTTGCCAAAGGTAATGAATGGTTTTCCAATGAGTTAGCACGCATTATGTTTGGCAAAAAAGGATTAACTACGAAAATTTCCCGTAGTACATAAAACATAACTTTCCTAAAATGGAATATTTCCGTTAACGCTAGTTTGCATAGTTTCCAGGTTTACGTTAACCGTTATAATCTTAAACGACAGGAAATTTCCCACATTTAACTGTATCTACCTAAACCAATGTTATTGTTCCATACAATTACGAGTGGAACGTCATATAATTGTTAACGGCACAGGGGATTCAGTGATCGTTATAAAGAATGGGCAAATGCAGTCCTTTTTCCCACACCCAACAGAGCGCCCAGAAGGGCTGTATAAATAGCAAAGCTCTGGAATGTCGGACCACAGTCAATAATGGCATTTGCAAGTGTAAAAACCTTTCTCATCGTCTTCGTAGTAGGTCTAGCATGTCAGGGCGTTGCGACTTCACCTTCCTTGGATAAACTGGAGAAACAGAACACGCAAAATATAGTGTATAATTCATTGGATCCAGTTAAAGAAAAGGATTCTGAAATCCAAAAAAGGCCCAGCAAAGAATTGCCTCGTCCAAAGCAGACACTGTACTACGAATTGGAAACGAATAATGCAGTGGATAAGGTGGTAGGAGGTAGCTTGGCTCAAGACGGGCAATTCCCGTGGATGGCAGTGGTACATCAGCTCCTGGGTGCTGGCAGGGTCTCAATGTGTGGTGGAACAGTAATCTCAATACGGTGGATCCTTACAGCTGGACATTGCGTTGCTAATGGTCCTATTAATTTCAACGTCATTCTGGGTATCGTCGACAAGTCTGGAATTGGGTACGATTACCACCAGGGTGCTGGTTTGTCTATGTTCACTACCCAAGGTGCACTGCATCCTCAGTATGGAATGGGTGTCAACGATATTGCGTTGCTCTACTTGCCTCAGGATATCCCATTCAGTCGTAAGTTTTTATATTCATCTACGAAGCCCTTTACAATGCTTTGATTAACATGAAATTCATGATTATTGTGATATTACAGAAAAGATACAACCAATCAGACTTGCTGGACGAGCAGAAGCTCAACAAACCTTTGAAAAAAGTACTGCGTACGTCTTCGGGTGGGGTTTGGATGGCACTGGCAATACGGAACATCAAAAACATTTAAAATACGGTGCACTGCCTATTATTTCTAACGCTCAGTGCCAGCAATTTTGGAGTATTAATGACAAAAATGTATGCACTGCACCAGCAACTGGTTCAGATGCTTGTCAGGTATGTCACGTTTACATGGCGACTGAATGAACATTTACGTAGTTGCAAAAGCTTCTGTCATTCACAAGTCGAGTATTTACCCATTAATCAGGTAATGAACCTGAGTATTAATTGATCTATTTACCTCCAGGGTGACAGCGGTGGCCCTCTTATAGTATGGGTACAAAATCAACCACTCCAAATCGGAATAGTGAGCTTCGGGGACGCGGATTGTCCAAGTAGTCATCCTGGTGTTTTCACTAGAGTGGCAGCTTTCAGCAACTGGATTGCCCAGGTTACTGGGATTCAGTACTAAAAGAAACGATTAATGTGTGATATTCACCAAATTTATAAGTAAATTATATAACTTTAAGTAATGATTTTACCATTCCTGATTAACATTTAACTTCCATTAAACCAGTTAACCTAGCATTTAATGGCTGGTCGCGCGGTCCCCAAACGTGTAAAATGAATGGGGGCCGCAGATAGCTGAACGTCTTGAAAACGTTGTTTCTCAACTAAGTGATTAAATTATGCGTTTATTAATCACGACGATTAATTATGAGTTTAACTGAAGCATATAAGATCTAAGTAGGAATGGTGCAATCTCCTCTAACAAGACAAGACCATGTAGTTTACGAATAGATTGTTTACGTATAAGAGATACATCAGATGATATTTAGTCATAATAAATTGTGATATTCTGGATAATTATAACTAATAATCTATTTTCCCTGTGTTACTAGCAACAAGGAGAAATACAGGTAAAACAAAAAGAGTCTCGGGATTCCCGTCGACTATTTACAAATGTCTCATGCGTATATTCAGCGGCACTCTCTTCTGTTCACTAATCATTTGGTACATCATGTTAATTTTCTTTTTCGTCCTTACCTGAGACCGTTGTAGTCTTTTTAAGTTAAATGGCAATGCGCATCACGTCGAGGTACATAAAACGACTACAGCAGCATGTTGAGACATAAAAATTATTTATCCTTGACAGTGTGCATCGGGGTCGATGATTCTGTTACACTGCTTTAGCATCTAGCAGTGACCATGGTTTACCGGTTTCTCAAATTTTTATAAGAAAACATTCGTACGCTCCTTACGATTTGGTTTATTAATTTTTTTATGTCATTGTATGGCCTTATGGGGATGCCCCTTGCAAGCAATGTGAGTGGGGATTTATATAGTCTAAGGATCGATTTAGCCACTGCGTATAAAGGACGCTCTGATCAAGAGGAGATTCATTCTCAGTCATCATGTCTAGATCAGTGCTTCTCGTAAGTAATTTTAAGTAATAAACAAATTTTTCTTCTTATACTCATCGTCATCTACTTTAATTATAACCATTATTTGTACAGTATTATTATACATTTTTAAACTCCAAGACTACGTTCGTAGTGAGATATTCCAGTAGACATAAGATATTCTATATGGAAAATTGTTATTAAGTGTAGAGTACAGCATTGAGCAAAACAAACACATCTCCTTCTGTGTCTGCCTTCAGATAGATGGACAGTCGGAACTTAATAGGAATTTGAGACTATTATATGAACAGACAACGCATGTGATGTTACATACAAAATATTTTGCCCTTCGTGAGAAAATATTTGCTTAACAATTTAACATTTGGCTACGTTAAATGCGTAAAAACAGGTCAATTTATTTATGTAAGACGCGTCCATGGTCATTATAATTGTATGCGTCTTCGATAATTATTGAAGGTCACGTTTTGCTTCCTGCTACTTGGGACTGCATCTGTAATAACAGCTGCGAGTATCGCATCTGCAGTTGCAACTAAGGATATCGATTCACCAACAGTTGCAGAGGAAAGTTTTGTACCAGAAGAATCATCCAGTTCCAATGACAACACTGATCTAGATACTGATGCTACTTTCTACTGGGGGTAAGATCTACCCTTATAGTCATATACAATGAATGAAAATATTTTGCTTCCATGTTTGTAAGATAACTGATTTTTTTTTTAGGTACAACCCTATTTGGAGATATTATGGAAGCGGCTGGGAAGGTTATCGTGGAGGTTGGCACGGAGGATGGGGAAAAGGTTGGGGAGGATATCCAGGTGGTTGGGGAGGAAGAGGATATTACGGAAAAGGATGGAATGTTTGGGGTTAATTTAGTTACTTAATTTAACCGTTTACTATAACTTTAAGTTACTACTGTGCTATTTCGACTGGACTAATTCTATAGTTTTAATGTCTACACTAAGCTTTATTAAGGCTGTTTCTATTTAAAAATGGCAAATAAATAGTTTTACAATGATTAGACTATTAGACCACGTTTAGTACCACTAATCCTATTGTCCTTTATTAGTACAGTAAATGCACGAAAAATAGCGGCTAGTATACCGATAACACTTTTAGCAATCTTCAATTAGGAAATGACGTACAAGGGTTGTGATTTGCGTCAGTAAACATGGATACTTTTTCAAATCTCGTGACTTTACGCTATGCTAGGTCTTATACTTTCTTAAACTACGATTGAAACAACTTTAATTAATCTTGTGAATTTTTGGTCCGTTATTACTTAAGTCATTTTTATGTATCGTAAATTTGCACATTACCAGCTGCGCGTTTTGTCAGGAGAAATTTTACTACGTGGATGGTAGCACGATGTGTCACGCTGTCGACAATAGCTTCATAATCTAATTAGGATCCTACACTTCGTTTAACACCTTTTGAGTGAGTCTGTATTACACGGCGCAAGGTCTCCCTACACGATAAATATTCCTGAAAGGTATATCAAGATCATTGTAGATCTATTCCGAAAGATCAATCATACGTACTGATTATCATTAAACCGTACCGGTTGGCAAAATCAGAACTAAGAAAGCTGGTATTCGCAATTCTCCCAATATCTACGTAGTGCGAATCTAGACAATTCATTCAGTTTACCAGGACGGTTAACGCCTTCTTTGGAGCGTCATTGAACGATTAGCAAGATCCCCTTTGACGTCACTAGCTCGTATAAATGCTTGGTGAGGTCTCTTTTGAGGCATACTCATCGATCAGCGTTACAAGGATCTCTAATCCAACGTCAAGACACTTGCTACTATCATATACAACTGTCAAATTGAACAGATAAAAAGTTCTCAACAAAAGAAGAAAAATGGTGAGACTTCATATACATTTTAATTAATAGACTCATCAAGTTGATTCACTGGCTCATTAATGAATTTAACTAATTACATTAATTACGTTGTTCCAGGCTTCTACCGGAAACATCACACTGATTCTCATCCTTGCAATTATATTCCTGGCTTCCACTATGGCTCTGCCAGTTGAGAGGAACAGCATGCAAGAACGTCCGGTTATCCTGGTGGATTTGCCTACCCTATACCTCGACGCAGATGATCAGGCTCACGGTATTGAAAAACGCAATGCACCTCTTGCGGATGATAAAGATGCATTTGCTGGTGACGATCTGGAAACTGCTGCTGGAACTAACGTCCTTCGACCTCTCTTCGTTTATCGTCAACAAGTTGCTTATCGTCAACGTATCAGGCAAGGTGGTCGTCGTGGCAACCGTTTCTGAGGGCTAATCCCGACGCAATAAGAATCGTTTGTTGATAATGATCCTCGAGGCCGAAGACTGATAACTCCCCGTCGCTGGCGTCGGGACGCTCTCTTGCCACGAGTTGACGACGCCCAGCACGACGACGCCCTATCTGGACTTGGGACGCTGCGTTTTATTGGAGGACACATCTCTATCTTGACTAGACTAGAGCTAGTTCAGAATAGCTTGCTATACTCTGGTGTTATAACTGCTGCAGTATTCTTGGTCTGGATGATTAACGACGCCGACCGCGACGGTGGAAGATCTCCTGCGATTACCTCCATCCGTTGGTGGTTGTTTATATTCTTACAGTTAGATTCTTATAGGTTTAAGTTACCCAAGCTACCCACCAAAGTATGTTACTATGAATTACCTGGTGCCATTGGAAGGTATCGTTTAGCTATTTTTATGAGATTTCGCATTTCACTTCAATATGTATATATCTGTAGATACTTGTTAAGAAACATTGTTAGCATATTCATTTACTTGTGATAATAAAGCGAATCTGTAATGTGAAAAAGAAATGAAAGTTTTGTGCCTCGAAGGAACCTTTTCAAATAGAATTAAATCAGCTAGTTTTCGAACTCTTCAGAATGTAAATATCTAGTGTAGAAATGTTGAGGAATTTCTTATTGCTTTCTGAGGACAACTGGATTTTTGACACATCAATCCATGAATCAATTGTAAGATCTAGGTGATTCTTTGCATTACAAGTCATAGATAAATGACCCCTCCAACATATTTTACTCGTGAAGAGATTACATGTTATTTTAAATTAGTCTTGCCGTTGCATCTACACAATGGATTATCGAACCCAAGTTCACCATCTGAAGTTAGCGAGCCCATTTGATTCTTGTGACAAAACTATGTTCAGGTGGTGCATTTTAGCTGAATTTATATATGTAAAAAATGTTCTCCTCTATGTAAAACTATGTTTATAATTAATCCTTTTTAATATAATACTGAGAATAAATACATAACGCTATTCAGAATGAAAAGAAGCCGTTGTCTTTCCCAATATCATTCTCATGATTTTGTTATCAAGAGGTGTGAGGTGTGTAACAAGCGTATAATAAACTCTTATTGCAGAAATCAATATAGTGTTTAGTTTATTGATACATATAATTTATTAATTGGATAAGATACTTAAACAAAGATTACAATCTTAAAATGCAAATCAGCCTTTTATCAACGGTACGCCAGTAGTGTTATTTACAATATTTACAAATTCATAAGGAACATTAAATGTTCCATATATACTACTGGATATTCTATCATTTTCCAAAATTATCTGAATATCTGGGATAGACACTATAAGCCACTCTGTTACTGTAACCCTGCTTGTTCCTGATCTTGCGTTGTTCATGCCTGTACCGGAAGAGTGGCCTTATGATGAATCCATCTTCAGCACCGTCCAGATCAATCAGCGCACTCCTAGAGACTCTCTTGAGACTCTTGTCGAAATTTTCAGGCATATGATAACGGCCAATCTCATCATTATCTGCCACGACATTTGAGGTAGGCGATCTAGCAATTCTCACGAATTTGATATAATATCTTGTGGGGATGTCATCTTCAAATTTCAGCCCAGGAAGACGAAGTAGCCTTGAAGTATCCACGTCTCTATTCGTCCTGGGTAGAACGACTTGGGAATCCAGATGAATATCCTTGGGTAAGAGATCCACTAAAGCAGGAGCAGTCGTTGACTGACTATGAGTTTGATCTGCTTCAGGTTTCTTCACGTTCTCAAAATTACTCTTCTCCGTTGGTGCGTTTTTAGACAAGATGATCACTGGTGAGGATGTGACAAATGGCAGAATTCCCACAAAGAGAATCAGATTCAAATCGTTTGCTTTCATTTTGAATAAACGAAAGGTCACCGTAGAACACTGTTAAATATTACTTGTTTGGTACACTGAATTACTTTTTGCTCCTTGACTTGCTTCAAGTAGTAGTCTTGTTGCGTCACTGATATAGGATTGTAGGTTTCACTCTTTTATAGTGTCGATCTTCCATGTTTGTTGTAAACACGGTGAAGCTGCTAAATAACGACAGGTTTCCACAAACTAGGCTGGTAATTGCTTGCTAAGTGAAGAAATACCCTGTGGAATATTGGGGTGTAATCTAACGACGCATTTTTTTGCCTTAAATAAATTACATTGAGAACTAGCATGTTCCATTTTCTGATGCATATTTCAGAGTAATGATAAGGATTCATCGATATAGATATCCGTAGGAAAATGTCCTATTACCAATGATTTTTTTGCCAAAGGTAATCTGTGGTAAATCGATGTAAATCGATGGAAAACCATGCAGGGCAATGAGAAATTTTCCTACGGGTATACTTGTCCAGAAGATTAAATTCTACATAATTATTGGTGCACTTGATTGATAATAAAAAGAAGATCTTTGTGGGGGGCACATGAACTCTGTTGACAGGATCTTTTACGAAAGATCTGATAAATAACGATCTTCGTGTGACGCACATGAATGACTGGTAGTTGCCGTTAATTTGTTCCACATGGTCCAGATGATCAAATAATGATATAAGTACGTGTTCCAGATGGCTTGTTGTTATTGTTGAAATGAAATTCCTACCCCGTCTTTCCTCTTCTATAAAAATAAGAAATTAGCACAATTTTTAACAGATTCAAGAATAATTCGTAAATAATGCGAGCAGCCCATTATTAAATGAATTTTCTGTTTTGATATTACCACAAAATTCCATGACGGTGAAGAACCATCAGGATATTAAGATACTTAACGTCCTAATAATTGAAGTGACAAACAAAATAACATGGGAGACCTGAAAACTTTTCTCACTAACAAGAATTCATTTCATGCCACAAAAACTTCACGTCGAGACTTAACGCCAGTCTCTCTCGAAACTTCGACGAAGTAGCCGGACACTGAGAGATTTTAAAGGAAAAATATAAAGAGTCTGCGTGACTGGAAACACTAAGAAACAGTGAACCAACTATTTGGAGATGTAGGCATTGTCTCTGAAACATTTTGTATTTAAATGAATACAATACCCAATATTATTATCATTATTTAATAACAACATGGCGCTTCAATGTGATTCAAGAAAGAAAAAATATTGTGCCACTTAGAATCAAAGAACATTTTTTTGCGAACATCACCAAGGAAGCTATTCGAGATGGAGTCGTAAGTACCACAAGGGTGGTATACACGCCTGTTAGCGATGTAGCGTTAATTTTGACGTCACCCTATATAGAGGAGCGGCGGACCGTTATCGCTTGCCAGAAAGCAAAATATTCTTCGGAAGAATCGTCGTAGCGCGTCTATTCAGTTACAAGAGATTTTGAGACATCCGCAAAATGGTAAGTAGATAAAGACTAAGAAATATCATGGCGCCGACTTTGTTTCCTGAGTAAATAATTTCTTGCAGAGGATCCCAAAGAGATCCACCCTGTCATCCTTCTACTTATTCTGCGTACTTGGAGCCGTTTTTGGATATCCCATTGACGTGGAAGACGCTGCCGACCTTCTTCCGGATATTCCTCAAACAAAGAATGAGACAGTTGCTGCTCTTGTTCAAGATCCTGTTGTTCAGGATGCTGTACAATCTGTCGTAGGGGATGGTCCCCTGTCAGGACTGGTCGTGCGTAAGAGCGTCGTCATCATCCCCGCCAATGATCCAGACACAGTACGTAAAATCATTTATCATATGTTTGGCATACAGGTACTCTAATTGTCACTACACTCACGTGATACCTTTTCCACGTATATACCAAACGATGATACATATCTCCCAATGATGGATTGTAAAGATCATTTACAATCATGATGATGCTGATTATGTTGCATCATCTTTTGAGTGGTTCTTGGAAATCTTTCTGCGTTGAAATAAAATATTGTATATGATAAACGCATCTTACTTTACAGGTATTATCGCAACAGCATCAAGTGCTTACGGCTCCAATTTCTCATCTGGAGGACATCAGGAAGAACATCACGGATGCTGCTCAGGCAGAACAGGAAGAGAACAGTACTGGTGAGGAAGCAGTCAGCGAAGTTGATGTATCCGAAGTGATAGCATTGGATGAGAATAATACCTCCTCTTCTACGGGACATAAGAAAGAGTCGCTTCCGGAAAACAAAGAGACTTCAGTGCAGAAAGTTCAAAATGATAATCAGGTGTTCCTCAATTTCACTGGTGTAAAGGTGCCTGGAATTGAGCAAACGGGAATCATTTTACCTGGAACTGTTCCTCAGATGCTTGATCTTCCTGATATCATTGATGAACGGCTCTCCGTACCCATCGTGGCTATCCTGGATCAGTCAAAGTTACATGATGCTTCCGGTGTGGAAGGATCACTGGTAGCTTTACTACCGCATCCTGGTGATCAGACTACCTCTAACTTGGTAGAAAAGTATACTCTGAATCATCCTCAAATAACGGAGGAGATAAAGCAATACGTACAAAACGGTGATTCATATCACAGCCCTACTGTCGATGAGGATAAGGAAGCTCTGCATCCTGCTGTGGAAGTAGAGGTAAAATATAGCTAAGAAGACGTCCTTTGGAATTGGGAAGATATAAATTGCGGGTGTGGGTCTCATAAGCGGTTAGAATAGTTGATAGTTATGATCACTCAATAAAATTGGATACACCAGAGTCATCCTTGCCATTGTGATGATCGCTGATGTCATCGCCCTGCACATACACATATATGTATACATGTACATACCTACATGCGGCTTATTAGATATAGTGTCATACATTTTTAAATTGTAAAATAAGAAAATACACAGACAACCTGTAACAGTAATATATACACATAGAGAGTAAAATACATCCTTTGAACCCATGTCATTTTATAGCATAAAAAAGAAAGTACTAATTTCTAGATTATCGTTACTGGTATATTTCTAGAAATATACCAGTAACGAGACGTTCCTCTGTGTAGTCTCAGCTACAAAATCTTGATGTAAAAGAACCCGAGGATATGGCAGTAGCAGAGGACATCGTCTTCAGACCACTCTTCAGATTTCACCAGGAGCAACGACGAAGATCCTCTGTTCTTGGTTATTCAGCCTATAATAGAAGACAATATAATTCTTACTACGATTCCTACTCCAGGAATAAATATCGTTATGATTCACACTACTCAAAGGAAAACTATTAAAGTCTAGAGCTAGAACTGCTATTCGAATTTCTTAGAGATGGTTGTACTATGAAATAAAAAATACACTGTAGTGTAACCAGTACAAAGAAGGACTAAACAGTGTGTACTATACGTAATATAATGTTTGATGGAAGATACTGAGTAAATTCCATTGTAGTAAACGCATTATTTAATGTCTCTACATGCTAATTGAAAATCGCCCAAAGGCATTATGCAGGAGAAAAAGAGTCATAGTGTGAAGGTCGCGCGTCATTCTCAAGAGAATCAAATGCTACGTATACTTGAGCGCTGCCTGATGCTGCGACATGGCCAATTAAATCTGTCATCTTGGAAAACTTTTTTTGCCTTTTTCTCCTTCTTTGTTATCACTTCACACGTGAGCACTTTTGCCGCATGCTGGTAAACGTCTGAAAACACGGTTTCGTTAATCAGTAAGTCCGGTGAAACCTCTGACGCTTCTGAGAGCAAGGCTACAATAGTGAAATCCGTTATGAATCATTTCGTTCCTTACCAAGAAGAAGAGTGATCGGCTTAGCTCTGCGGTGATTCTGCATACCGGTTTCGGTTGGGAACATACTATAAAAGCATTCAAGCCTCGGGCTACCATTCAGTATCAATCTACTCTCCAAGTGAGAATAGCTGCATTAGATCCTGCAATAAGAATATAAAAAATGGATAAACACAGTGTAACGGTATGAAAAGAATTATTTGGCATATGAATAATATATTCAGAAAATGATTTACTTAGTTATATTCATTTTTGTACGTATTTTGCAGATCTGGTTCGTCGTGTTGTCGTGCTTTGTAAGTGTACTGTGTAAGCCCTTGGAACAGTCACAGGATAAAATTCAGCAGAATATCGATGGCCTTAGAAAAATCCGTAGCATCTACGCATATGGAATGCCTTTAAAGAAGTTGCAGAATAATGGAGAAATTGAAAGAGTAGTCTTAAAAATGACGCAAAAGAGTTCATCGACGCCAGCATCCATTTCGCGAATGACCAGATCTGTACCCCAAGCAGAGACGAATATTCTGGAAGATTTGGAGGGGCAAGAAGCTAAAGTCTTCAGACCACTCTTTGTCTACAGACAACAAGTCGCGGATCGTTACAGAATAAATCGAACTAAGAATCCAATTTATGGAGCGTATCAATATGGAGCGAGACCTAGAAGACAGCAGTATGTACAGTACAGATATTAATGAGGATAAAGACTGTGTTTTCTAAAATAGATATTATATGCATGTGTGAGTGAGAAATATTTATGTATACAAATCTTTTCTATATAATTAATGAAAACAAAAGATTGTCATAAATTTTAATAGAGTTTAGTTATTAACCTGTCCGAATGTCAGTCATGTCCGCGTTCGTTCACAGATAAATAAATTATGCTTGTGACACAAGAATATCTTGTCTTGTAATAATCTTATAAATTATATATTGTCTTTCCGAACCTTTCTTGATCCCACGAAACTTTAGTAGTTTCCCGTCGTTGTCAAAATTGTACCAAAGTATTTTGCAAGAGCCACAAAATTCCGGAGTATCAATCAACTTGAATTTCTATTGAGAATTTTCGAAGCGATCGCGAAATGTTGAAGTTTTCCAAGAGTTTCTCCGCCCGGAGCGAAAGTATTGGTGATAATATTTCCACCGAATATGAAAATGACGACGAAAACCATAACTACGTTCACCGTCAGAATCGGTATTCGACTTTATCAATATCAATGAGATCTTGCAATTTTTCTAATTAGATTAATGACATTACCTCAATGGCCCTCGTAATGCATTTAGAGACAATAGATTTCTCTCAAGTCTACCTGCGAAGATGATACTCTGTATAATACTCCACCTCCTGGACAGCATTTTCACAATGATCTTGACACCATTCACAGTATGTCGCTGGTTATCTCAGAATGAAAAAATCCTAACAATGCTGCGAATTATTTTCGAGGTAATATGTTAATATATATTACGTGCATAACCTAAAATAAAAAAGATAACCTATAATAATTTAAGGTCCTTCTTGAATTATCCATGTGGTTCGTACTTGGCGGAGTATCTATCCTGACGGCATTTCTTCTTACTCTGAACGATATGTCTAAGGAAAAAGAGAAAGATGATGAGCATGACTCCTTATCAACGGCAATCGATAAGTATGAAAGTATCAAGGATAATAACCGAAATTCGAAGCAGCCGGGGAAGAAGGTCGTTAAGCGTATGCAGGCATTTCGATAAATAAAGATGAATAAAATCCGTGCCGCCTTGCCAGTCTCGTCGTCAGCAACTCAATCGTGGATTATAAAGGGTGAAAGTGAGCAGAGGGTATGCAGAGTGCAAAATTCCTATAGTGAGCGCCCAGGGGTAGAAAATACGAGAAAGTTCCAAATGCGTCGCGGGTTCTCTGGAATATATAAGAGAAGCCAGGTAAATTGTCTTCAGTCATTCAACCGCGGTTCCTCCCAACTCACACTCACCTTTATTATTTTCTTCAACATGTCTATATTCAGGGTACTCCTCTTGGTGGTAAGTTTCAGTGCCACTAGTTCAAGTTCAACTCAAGTTTTTAACTATGAGGATACAGTGTAGCCTATAAAAAGATAAGAAAAGGATTGTCAAATCAATGTGAGTAAAATATTTTATTAATAAACGAAACTGTACTTTTTAGGCAGTGGTGATGGTCGGCTCTTCCCAGGGTCTCTTCGTGAAGAAACTCTTCTTGGCGAAGACCGCAGCCGTCAAGGCCGGATTCATTCACGATGTGAAGGCTGCCGCACTGGATTTCAAGGCCGGTGCGTTCCTGAAGAAAAAGGCCTTCCTGGGTGGTATCAAGGCCGTGGGTAAAGCCAAGCTGGGTTTCCTGGGTTCAGTAAAGGCGGCTAAGATTGGCGTGCTGAAGGGTATTGCTGCTGCAAAGTTGGCTAAACTGGCAGCAATTAAAGCAGGAAAGATCGCCTTCGTGAAGACTCTACTGGCTGCCAAATTGGCACCAGTTATTGCGACCAAACTTGTTGCTGGAGGTGCTCTGCTTAAGAAAGGTGCCGTCGTTGGAAAACTTGGAGGTGCATTACCCATTACAGGGCTTGGAGGTGGCTTGTTATCTGGAGCAGCCATTGGAGAGGGTCCTCTGAACGGTCCCTTGGCTGGTGTTCTAACAGGAGCCCTATCCAGGGCTCAGGAGCTGTCTCAGAAGTTCGGTGTCTCAAACATTCTCGGAAGCATTGGCGGAGGACTTCCTCTTCTATTTCCACCACCAAGTGCACCAGCTGTCAATGTTGAAACCTACAGAAGCAATGAAACTCCCCTTGTTGTAGCCCCTATCAGAAGTTACGGCCCCCCTGAACCTGCTCATACCTACGGAGCACCTATCACGTCCTATGAATCACCTGCGCCACCTAGTGTTGTCTATGGACCGCCTTCAAAGACCTATGGACCACCTTCTACCACTTATGGAGCACCCCGATTTTAATATTAAGACAGTCATTAAGAAATCCTGTAAATAAAACAGTTATATGCCTTTTCCACATCTCTTGAACTTTTTATATCTGAGTGAATCATATTCTCATTCCTCTGAGTATTTCCTGAAAGATCTATAGCATACGTATAATGTACATATAAATATTTTGTTGAATTGCATACGAAGCTCTCGTGATGATCCCGCTAGCGGCTATGTGAATTGATAACTTATTTCTGTATCTGTGCGGTGTCACGGCCTTACGATATTATACTGTTCAATAGTATAGAAGTCTAAGTATTCACTAGTTACGTAATAACATAAAATCTTATAATAATGATTAGAATGAAAGAGTCAGATATAATTCCAATCTATCTCTATGAGACCATAAATTTCTCCATATGTTAATGATAAAAACGCTTTTATAATTTTTTTTTTCGGAAATTCCAAGCAACAAGTAGCAATCAATATCGCGACAATACTGGCGCTGATAACCATAGGACGATGAACTTTGACTCTGCGACTTCATATAAATACGACTTGTTAGGAGTGTCAGCTATCAAGCAGTTTCTGAATTTCGAGAAGATCATACAGCGTACACGAGATGATCAGTAAAATTGTTGTAAGTATAAAATAGTGTTCTTTGAAACTTCATATACAATTCTGTAACATAGATATTTGTTTATATATCCGTAGAGAAAATTAACATCAATTGCAGTAGAATATACTTAATTTATCATACTTTCATCATATCCAGTAAATCATTTGGAATTATGTCTTTGTTCATTTCTACAAATTCATACCTGATCTATTATATTTTCGTCACATCCTATGAAGCATTTTTAATTATTAATTTTAATTTATTCCTACAGATTTTGACGTTAGTCGTCCTGGCTATTGCAGCTGCAATGCCTCCGGTGGAGCAAGGTGGTCATGATCACAGTGGTCATGATCATAGTGATCATGATCATAGTGGTCATGATCATAGTGGTCATGATCATAGCGGACATGATCATAGTGGACACGATCATAGCGGACATGATCACGATGGTCATAATCATGGATCTGTTGGTGCATCCCGTGGAGTTCGTAGTCCTCAAGGGTACGGCGACCACGATCATAGCGGTCATGATCATAGTGGACATGATCATAGCGGACACGATCATAGCGGACATGATCACGCTGGTCATAACCATGGACCCGTCGGTGCATCCCGTGGAGTTCGTAGTCCTCAAGAATCCGGCGATCACGATTATAGTGGTCATGATCATAGCGCACATGATCATAGCACACATGATCATAGCACACATGATCATAGTGGACATGATCATAGCGGACACGATCATAGCGGACATGATCATGCTGGTCATAACCATGGACCCGTTGGTGCATCTCGTGGAGTTCGTAGTCCTCAAGAATCCGACGATCACGATCATAGTGGTCATGATCATAGCGCACATGATCATAGCACACATGATCATAGTGGACATGATCATAGCGCACATGATCATAGCACACATGATCATAGCGGACACGATCATAGCGGACATGATCACGCTGGTCATAACCATGGACCCGTCGGTGCATCCCGTG